>JARKHS020029862.1:0-511623 GCA_030143305.2 Amblyomma americanum | reverse complement strand
CGGGGGACAAGGTTCTCATCCTGCTACCCACTGATCATAATAAGTCCTGATGCAGTGGAAGCGCCCGTACCTTGTGACGCGGAAGAAAGAGGACATGGATTATGACGTATTGATAGGTGGCACTAAGGCGGCTTTCCATGTAAATATGTTGAAGAGATATGAAGAAAGAGGTCCCGTACGACGGTACGCCCCCAGGGCAACTTGTTCGGTAGTAGCGAGGAGACAGGTGAAGTTGCTGAGGTGCCCACGTGTAGTGGGAAGAAAAATGCGGGAGGGGATGAGGCACTAATGAAGCCCAATGTGAATGAAGACATACGATCACATCTCTACTCCAAATCTAGGGGGAGACGTTTTCGGATGGGCCAGGCAAAACAGAGGTCATATGTTACAAATTCGACTTGTAGAGAGATAGAGCTAACTGAACAGCTCTAGGTATATCTGGGATGTATCTCGTTGTTGTTGTTGTGTTAATGTATCTCTGGGATTTATGTTGTTGTTGTTGCTGTTGTTGGTATTAAGTGATTATACAAGGGAGTGTGTTGTGGACACGAACATGTTTATTAAGGACTCTGTGCGGACAGCGGCAGTGATGTGTTAGTGTTCTGAAGACGCAATTTGGTGTGCTGTGTTAGTGGTGCGCGTTTGATGTGTGCTGGACATCTGCGGTGTGTTGTGTGCTGGGTACAGAATCGCCACAGAAGATAGTCGGTTGGCTGGATGGCTTGAAGATGAGGATGACGCGAGCAGTTTTTCATAGAAAAACTCTTGAGAGAGGGGACCCTTGTCACATATATTATGGAGCCTAAATTCAATTTTAAAGGAAAGATGTGTGAAGAAGACGAAGTGGATTAACCGAAGAATAAAGAAGAGGAAGAAGAAGCATTTAGTGAGGTGGAGAGAGATGATTAGTGGAGAAGCATTCGGTGACGTGGAGAAGAGCAGACGACGACGACAAGGCTTACGTGGACTAACACCGAGGCTATAAAAGGGTGAGTGAGAGCGAGGCACGGGGGGGGGGGAACAGCAGAGAAGCGGAGGCTCCGGCGGGTCAGGGACACTTTGGCTGGAAGAGAGCGACGGCGGCTACTGCTCCGGTGAGCTCGCATCCTACGGCTTCGCATCGTGGACTTTCTGCCGTGCCTGAGCCCGTTCCGGGGAGTCAACCGAGGACGCTACCACCTGCTACGGCCAGGGGTGTCCCCAGCGCTGTTGCCAACCATCCGGGTGGTGCCCCGAACGCCAACAAGACCGGCAATCAGCTCCAGAGGCGCTTGGACCGGGAGCTTATACGACGCAGCCAGTGACGCCGCCAGCAACGCCAGCCCAAGCACGCCGAACGCCGCCTCGACGCCGGCTACGGGATCCATAGAACGCAGCAGCCGCACCGAACCAACCGTGAGCACGAACGCCTACCGCTAATAGTAGAACGCTAGTAGTAGACGCTGGTAGCAGTGTGCCCGGGTCGTGTGTATTTATAGTATTTGTGTTTTATGTTAGTTTTGTTAGTTTTGTGTTCTAGTGTGTGTGTCACGTAGGGTGTATTAAATGTGCGTTTGTGTGGGTACACCCGTCGCCTTGTCCATTCTTTCGGTCCGTGTGTTCTCCAGAGAGATCCGTGACAGGCTAACAAATTAAACACAATATTTTTCCACACTGTTGCTGCTGATCACCTTATTTAATGAGAGGCAAGTAGCCCACACTAAGTTATATTCCTACCAGTTTTTGGAATTAATAAAATGCACTTACAATTGGCGCTCTGGCCCCACAAATTTTACCGGTATTACGCCAAAATGCACACCCTTTACAAAGCTTATAGGAAAAACAACCCTTCCAATCCCGTAACTTGTCGAAGTAGTGATAATTGGCAGAGCCACATGCGGCGAGGGAAATAATTTTTCTAACATCTAAAACCTCATCTGGCTATTACAGTGGGCTAGACGCTTATCATTAAAGAAGTAGACAAAAATTAACAGGTAAAACGCTAAATATTCAATAATAGTTAACCAGCATGCTGCTTAGCAAGTATGAAATATCTTCTTAAACGCGAGACTGCTGATCAGGGTATGCTGAAAAAAACGGTCCTCTAGCACAAAAATGTCATTTTCAAATTTCAGAGCATGTTAGGCGAAACACCCGGTATTGCAATATGAACATACCTCTGCAGCTGGCGCTCAGTCTCGGTCTGGAAAGTGGCAACCATCCTGGGCGTTTTTCAGCCATACTAGTCACTACATATCATTTTGTATATTGTACCCTCTCTTCGATGCTAGTATTAGAATATTCTAGCATCAAATTGCTGTAAAAAGGCAGCTTTTTTGCAGAACTTTTTGGAACAATTAAAAAGATTGAGAGGCGGGAAAAGTCGGCTTATTCAAAAATAAAGGATGTCAGTGTTGATCTTCACATTGAAGGGCAACTTAAAGTTTAAAGCAGTGCTTACGGGTGGGGATACGCTTGTTATAATGAAACCATATCTCTTTGTTCAAGAATATCTAGACAACGGCGACGAGCACTAGTGGGCAAAAAAAGAAGACTGCTGAAAGATTTAAGGGTTTTGCAGGTTTGCTTATTTGGAAGCTCTCCGCAGTAACAAGCAACCTTGTTTGAACCTGATTAATTTCTTACGATGGAGTAGACCTCTTCATACATTTATCATTGCTTGGACACTCACCTTCACCAATATGATCGTGTTCTTTTGTATGAGACAAATTTATAGCTAATAAAGCAAATGTGATGAATGGCAGGGCAGCAGCAGATAGTTTCACCATTTTGTGGTGTTCCTCGGTTTGAGGCTGCAACCAAAACAAAAAGATAAGTCCGTTGAACGGCTTCTTTGGAAAGCTTTACGAAACTCTCTCAAAAGCTACGCATGAGTTTCATATATTGAGATCTTATAATAGCTGCAAATAACTCAAAGCACCTTATTGCGTGCCCGCTACAGCGTTAATTTCCAAAATCAGTCCAAATTCACTCACCGCTGTTACTACATTATCCTGTATTTAGAATATGAGCATCCTCCGCTCTACGGCTCCCCTTTTCTAGGAAAAAAAAAGAAACTCAATGGACACTCCTTTTTCACGAACTCGGACGCGCCAAACAATGCATACCACCGCAAACTTCACTCCTCCCAACCAAGATTGGAATCAGACATTTGTTGTCAGGATAACATTAAATTTCAGCCATGGTGTCCGAGAACAACAAAATAACACGCACACGCAAATGTATGCTTGGCTGTTCAATCAGTCCACGAACACGCACGCATGCCCGCACATAGCGATTCGTTCAATTCGCACACACAAATTCGGAAACAAGTTTGCACATTTTACAATCCACCATGTTATTTCTGACCGCCATAATTGGCCAGTTAGCTCTCAACCTCAGGCACTCCTGAAATGGCTGGTACACTCTTAGCCAAAATTAGTCCCCTTGGGAGCAAATGCAGCCGTTAGTCCCCGCGAGCAGCGCGAAATGAGCGACTGCGACCGCGTGCGTGTCATGTGCAGACTTCACGAACCAAATGCCTAGTCCTTGGCCTGAAAAAGACTAACTGAAGGACGAACGACAGAATTTGCTCCCTCTGCTTCGCGGTTATTCCCCAAACATGGCGGTGCCCCTCAAATTAGTACCCCTCGCTTCACACTGGTTTTGTCGTTGTTACTGCCTTTTCAGTGCATTGGTTGTTTTTTTTGTTTGGTGCAAAGGAAGTGGCGCAGTATCTGTCTCATATATCGTTGGACACCTGAACCGCGCCGTAAGGAAAGGGATAGAGAAGTGAAAGAAGAAAGGAAGAAAGAGGTGCAGTAGTGGAGGGCTCCGGAATATTTTCGCCCACCTGAGGTTCTTTAAAGTTTACTGACATCGGACAGCCCACGGGTGCCTTAGCGTTTTGCCTCCATAAAGACGCTGCCGCCGCGGTCGGGTTCGAACCTGGGAACTCCGGACCAATAGCCGAGCATCCTAACCACTGAGCCACCGCGGCGGGTGTTTCATTGCATTCACTGTAGACAAATAGGGCACAGGTTTTTCGCTTCGTCTCATTTGGCCTATAACAAAATGTATGAGTGATAAATTTGCTTTATTTTTCATTTAGGGTGACGATTCTGCAGCTGCTAGGCTTTAGAGGTGCGTCGGTTTTTTGACAAAAATGTTTGCCGTCCTAACAACCAGATGGCGCCACCAGTCTGCATTTTTCGTTCCCTCCCTGTTTTCAAACTAAAAGAGGGATTGTGAGATATGGCGTAAAGTCCCGCAAAATACCTGCGTTTAGCGTATGGAACATTGCATACGAAAATGGTACGCCGACAGCGTCGCTTTGTACACTTTTCTAACCATGTGTGTACGCCAAGAGCGGCGAGGTGATGGCTGGCAAGTGTGAACGAGGCGGCATTTCGGCAGCGGCGGCGGATTTGGCTCGCTTTAGCCGCGGAACGCCCAAGTGTACTGAGCCATAAGGCCAGTGACAGCACCGCCGCTGTCCGTGCCGAAGAGAATGGACTGTTTTGCGTGAAAAGAAGGCTTCGTGGAATCGAAGCGACTGGCAGCATTAAAAGTGCATAAATAAGTACTGCGAGCTTCAATACGTATCGAATGTGAGTTGAAAGGCAGAGCGTTAAGAGAACGCAAGTAGTTTCATTTCGTTGCCCTTTGTTTACGAGCTTAGCTGATGCTGCGCAAGTACCGACGACACTTAGCCAAACGATGAGCGGCAAGTATTCTATTCCCCAACGTCGCTGCCCGCCAGCAGAAAAAAAATGGTGTGAACCGCTGCCTTCTGTATTAGTTTTCAACAGGCCGCAATGAGCAGGTGCCTGTTGTTACAAATATGAGCAGATCATCCGCAAGAAACAAAAAAAAACAAAGTTCTGCGGTTGCCAAGTAACGGCTGGTATGTATGCATGGTTCGACACGTGTTTTTTGGCCAGAAACCTGACTTAAACACTGTGCGTATACTTTAAGGCTTACCTTAGCCTAGCGCAAAATCACAAGACAGCAAAATCACCATACTTTGCTCTGAACAGCAATACGTTTCTTTAAACTGCGAACGTAAAACACAAACAATGTGTGCGATACGTGTATAATGCTTTTACTTTCAACTCCGCACTGTCTGCTGTGGTGGCCTGCTTATATCCGCGCTTGGTTCCTGACCCAAAGGTGGTGAGTTCGAATCCTCGTACTTTCACGTGTGTTGAGTTCTGTTTCCTTTCTTAATGTAATAAGTGGTAGCGGTTTGTGTAAGCGTTATATGTAATAAGTGCTTCAGCCCGGACAATCCCGCTATAATTTGCATTGGAAATCACGCTTCGTTTGCATATTTTCTTGAAAAAGCTGCTCCTGGGGACTAACTGTTACAACCCTTTCCTGGTGGACCAACAGATGCACCCTGTGCAGTTAATCCCGAAAAGAACTAATGGTTGCTGCAGATCAGTTGGTCCCCAACGCGACGAACCTCTCATACCTTTTTAGTCCTTTTTGGCTTAGAGTGCACAGGGTTTGGTGATCTAAGAATCACCTCGAAAGGTGTACATGCAAAGCATGAAGTGCTAATCACTACCGGTTACTCTTTGCCATGCTCCTCGCCTCGGTCTGCCTACGTTGAGTTAAGTTCTAATTCTAGACGACCTTCTCGGCAAGCTACTGCGGATTCGGTGCTTGGGCTCCACACTAACCATACTTGTGAAGTCCTCGGCAGCGCTCCCAAAAAAGAACCCCGACTAAAGTTCAGTTGGCAATGCGACTGTTGTGTCATGTGAGAGGTCAACACAATCCATGAGCCTATAAGCTTTCTTTACAACTAAGCGAGCCACGTGCAACTCGAGCACACGAAGCACATTCCTTAAGACTCTACCTCCTTCTCCAAACGTTGTCGGGATGCTTCCCTCTGAGCGTCCTTCTCATACTGCCATCTCCTAAGTTATTCCTCTACCCAAGCGCGCAATTCTGCACATTGAAGCCACATGCCCTCTTCTGCCGACACCAACTCGGACGCGCTCATTGAGCCTAAAAAAAATGGTGCCAAAGCGATAACAGTCGGCCTCGTCCTGTCGCTGCGGACGGCAAAATTTGTCAGGGTAGAAGACTGCAGAGTAACTTTACCACACGTTTACAGGTAAAAGAAATAAACGAGGCGCCAGGTAGAGGAAAAGAACTCAAATTTAAGTCATAAGAGGAAGTAAACCAACAAGAAACACGAACGGGGAAAGCAAAAAAAAAAACTCTCGAGAGGTAAAGCAGAGCGCTTGAGGAAAGGAGAAAAGGTCCACTGAAGATTCAGCGTTCCGAATATGAGCCTGGAAGATAGTGCGTCGGTCGAGGATGTGCGGCGGGGTGTCGGCGACGTCAGTTGGCTACGGTCGGTGCCCTGATGGAGGCGTAAAGTGGAAGGCAGTGTCCATGGCGGGCGGCAGTGGCACAGCGTTTGAGAAAGGTTGACGGCGGCGTCCAAGGCGGGCGTCAACGCTTCCGCGGGAACCCGTCACATGTGCCGAACCCAAGCGCAGCCTGAAGGTCAGCTGGCCCGGGGAAGCAGCGCTGGCGACGGGGCAGCCTGTGTTGAGAGGCTGCCAGCCACGACAAAGGCAGGGAGAGAATAGCGGCGCCTACGTCTGGTGGCTAAGGCTGTCGACGACGGGCTATCCAGGTCTGGTTAGCCTGGAATTCTGCGGCCGAGGCCCAAGCCTGGGAACTCGAACATGAACATTGGATTTTGAGGAAACGAAATGGCGCAGTATCTGTCTCACATATCGGCGGGCACCTGAACCACACCCTAAGGGAAGGTATAAAGGAGGGACTTAATGAAAGGAAGAAAGAGGTGCTGTAGTGGAGGACTGCGGAATACTTTCGACCACTTGGGTATCTTTAACGTCCACTGACATTGCACAGCACGCGACCGCCTTCGCGTTCCGTCTCCATCGAAACGGGGACGCCGCGGTAGGGCTCGAACCCGGGTACTCCGGATCAGTAGCCGGATCAGAATGGGAACTCGGGGAGCCAGTAGATATGGTCAACGTCCATCGCCGATCGCGTTTCTCCTGTTAACTAGGGGAGCCAGCAGATATGGTCCACGTCCATCGCCAACCGCGTTCCTCCTGTTCTCTATCGCAGGCTCACACCGCCACGTTCCACGCCCTCTTTTTCTGTTCTTCGTGCGCAACCCCTTGCGTATTCTCCAGCCGCAGTGTGGCGCTGGCTCTTTACACTTTCTCTGCCTCCAGTACGCAACCAGTGTAGCAGAGTCTCGCCTCCTCATCCACGACACCCCTTATGTGTTCTTCATCTTCGCGTTTGCCTCCACCTTGACCATGTGTGTTACTACTGTGGACACCGTGGCCATGTTGCCCATGTTTGTTGGCGTCAGACCGAGGAGTGTGAATTTTATGGGACTTCCGCCATAACGCCGCATACTCATTCATTGTCTGCTTGCCGTCTGCCGTATTCCTCAAGAGTACCATCTCGCTCCTCCTCTCGGTCAGCCTTTCCTGATCGTTTGTCGAACATTCGATCGCCGCGCCATCGTTCCTCGTCACCCATGCGCCGCTCCTCATCACGTTTTCGTCTGCCCTCTCAGACCATTGGCCACACGCAAAACTAAATTGTGGAGTTTCCTGAGGTATAGCCGGACATCCCGCCGACATCTCAATTCCTGCTCCGAAAGCGTCGAACATGTTCCTAGTTGATATTGTCACGTAGTAGTGGCCTAGCAACAAACGGTGGCATAGCAACAAACATGCTCGGCGGTCGCCAAATGAAATTCCCGCCGCTTCCGGCCGTGCTAAATTTAAAGCTGATAGCAAACTTGCGAGATACGGCGTGCAAAGTTACCGCAGTCTTATACAACCTAGAACGGCTCTGCCAGGATACCACCAATCGAGATAAAGCTGGTCGTGTAATGCATCACAAACAAAGCGATAAAGCTGCATGTCGGCACGCTTTAAGAATGAATAAAAACAGCAATAAGATTCGAAGCAGTATTCCTTCCTCAAAGAAGCATCGACCTGTTCATTTAAAACGTTTAAGGTGACAAGAAAGAAAAGGGACTGTGAACAATAAGCTCCGAGAGGGGAAATAGCGTCGTTCAACGCGCATAGTAGGGCTTTAGACGGACTACATGGATAACTTCGGGCCATACACGGCGGGGCTGGCATGCAGTCATTTCCTCTGGCACGACTTCATAGTCCAGTTCAACAAGCCGACGAGGAACCTTGTATGGGCCGAAATAGCAGCGCAAGAGTTTTCACTCAATCCACGGTGGCGAATGAGCGTCAAAACACAGACTCAGTCTCCTGGCTCGTATTTCGCGTTGCATCATCATAGGATGTAGCGCCTCGCTTCGGTCCACTGCTGGTCTTTGATCCGTAATCACGCAAGTCATCCGGCTTCTGCGCGCTTAAGGTAGGCTGCGAAGTCTACATTATCTTCTGTATCGTTGTGCACTATGGCGTTTAGTCTAGCCGCAGCCTCCATGCCATGGACGAGCCTAGAATGCGTGATCTGGGTGCTTTCTTACACTGCCGTGTTGCAGGCAAAGATGTAAGGCATGGCGACGTCCCAGGTTTTGTAGTCGGTATCGATGTACATGGAGAGCATGTGAGCGACGGTTTTGTTCAGGCGTTCCGTCAGTCCATTGGTCTGCGTATGATACCCAGTTGTGCTTCGGTGCCTTGTTTGACTGTAGCGCAGAATGGAATGCGTGAGTTCCGCCGTGAATGCTATTCCTCTGTCCGTGATGAGCACATCGGGGGTGAGGTGTCGCAGAAGAATATACTCTATGAAAAATTTGGCGACTTCTGCTGCTGTACCTTTCGGTAGGGCTTTTGCCTCCGCTTACAGGGTCAGGTAGTCGGTCGCTATGGTGATCCACTAATTTCCAGACTTTGACTTCGGGAAACAGCCTAGCAGGCCCAAGCCGATCTAGTGGAAGGGCCATGAGGGACATCCAATAGGCGGCAGAAGTCGTGCTGGTCGGGTGGGTTGGGTATTTGCCGATGAAACATCGGCAGGTTTTTACATAATTTGCGACATCGGCATACAGTCGGGGCTAGTAACACTGGCCGTCAATGTGGTGGAGTGTGCGAGAAATCCCGAGATATCGAGCTGTCGGCTCGTCGTGTGACGCCTGTAGACCTTCTTCGCGGAGACGTTTTTTACCCTCAAGGCCCGTGGGCATTGAAGAGGGGAGTGGTTGTATACAATAGTTGAGTACATGGCGCTTCAGTTCTAATTATACAATGGTAGCTAAGGCGAAAAAAAAACGCTGATGATCGATGATGGAGGCTGTGATTCCGGAAAGGTGGTTCCATTCCTTTGCTGTTCGTGGAGGAAAATACTCTGCTGCTCATTTTGGTTTAAAGAAAGGAATGCTGACTTTATGCACATGATCAACTCGTGATGAAACATATCACAGAGGAATTATAAGATCGCTGTGCAGTCTGCGATTATGGTACATTAGAATATGAAATAAACAAAAGCGAGCGAGCTTTCGACGGCTAGTTAGAGATGTTAACTGCAATGTATTCTTTATAGAGGTTGCGCTAGCGGTGCGGTTATAGTTGTTTAGGATTAAACTTGCCGAGTTATTCTAAATCCGTTCGATTGAACTGATTAGGTCTTCCGTGAAGGGATCGCACATGCACGCAGATTATTCCGACTTACTGCGAACTAGAGATTTGTCGAGAAGTTTCAGTGAGGTGGGGGCAGCGAAAATGTTACGGCGAAGGTAGCTGATGGCACGTTCGGTGTTGTTAATTATTGAGTTGTTATGAAAAGACCAAGTAAGACCGCTTGTTATAAGAACGCCTAAATAGCGGTATGAAGACACTTGTTCTAGTTTGATGTTATCAAGATGATAAGAAGTGGGGTGGGTAGAAATGCGTGACACACGTAGTACTTGACATTTGGTTTTGTTTAGTTCCATTGGCCACGTGGTACACCAGTCACAAATTCCATCAATATCTTTTTACAAAAGAAAAGTGTGGTTAGAGTCGTGAAATTCACGGAATATTACGCAGTCATCTGCATAAAAATGAATATTAGAGGTGACGGGAAGAGGCGTCATTAATATATATCAGGAACAAAAGGGACCATAGGACGGACCCCTGTGGAACCCCAGAATGCACAGAAGTCGATGGAGAACAAATGTTATTAGCTATTATACACTGTGTTCAATTACAAAGGAGATATCCTAATAAAGTTAAGATATTGCGGAGAAGATTTAGCTTGCTAAGCTTAAAAAGCAGTAATTTGTGACTAACCTTCTCGAAAGCCTTGGAGATGTCTAAATAAAAAATACAGTCCGCCCATGAACTACAATCCAGAATGGCGTAAAGTCTGGGCTTGAAGATAAGAAATTGCGTCTCGCACGAGAAAGATTGCGAAAGCCGTGTTGAGCGTCATTGAAGGAGCAGTATTCAAGAAAGGTAGCTGTGCTAGTGTATAGAATGTGCTCAAAAATTTTGCATGGAATGCTGGTTAGCGATACTGGACGGCAATTAAGAGGGGTATTTGTACTACCTGACTTATGCAATGGAAGCACCTTCCGATAGTTCAGTCCGCTGGAAGCACAGACGTCTTTAGTGACTGCTGAAGTATTTTGGAAAGTATGATTGAGAAATAAAGTTTAGTACTCTTAAGAATTTTAGCGTTAATTAAATCGGTACCAGGGCTTGTGAAAATTTTGTTTTTATATTAATTTTTCTATTCCTTGGGGTTTGACGAATATTGCGTCACTCATTGAAAATTGCCAGTCCTCCACAGAAGAAAAGAGTTTTTTCTGTTAGAAAGACCTCTTATGTGCGCGTTGAGCCCCAATGCATTTTGGTGAGTCTTAATGGTGCGTAGGGGAGTATATCTTTCCGTTATTTCGTTAACTTTAGCAACGAAAATGTTCCAGTTCACTTCCGTCTCTCGGCTATCAAAATTTGTTAAAAATACATCGCGAAATGAAGAGAGTTCATCGTTGACAGACTGAAAGTCAGTTCTGCTATAATCACGGATACGCTTTCCTGTCAGCTTTATTGCAAGGAATGCTTAAATTAAACGAGAGTAGAAAGCAATCACTTATGCCCGGCATGCAGGTCAAGTCAAAAACGAGATCAGAATGCGATGTTAACAATAAGTCTACCCGCCGTGGTGGCTCAGTGGTTAGGGCGCTCGGCTACTGATCCGGAGTTTCCGGGTTCGAAACCGACCGATGCGCCTGCGTTCTTATGGAGGCAAAACTCTAAGGCGCCCGTGTGCAGTGCGATGTCAGTGCACGTTAAAATCCCTAGGTGGTTGAAATTATTCCAGAGCCCTCCACTACGACACCTCTCTCTTCCTGTCTTCTTTCACTCTTTTATCCCCTCCCTTACGGCGTGGTTCAGGTGTCCAATGATAAATGAGACAGATACTGCCTCATTTCCTTTCCCGAAAAACCAATTAACAATTTAAAAAACACTAAGTCTAATATGTTAACAGTGGTGTTGATAGACGGGTTGGTTGTGATACTAGCTCTGAAAGAGAAAAGAGTGAAAGAACATTCAAGAACTTATTGCCTTGCTACGATGGGAATGCTTTAGGAGTTATATCCGAAGTCCATATCAGCTCAGGAAAATTAAAATCGCCTAAAAAGTAATGGGTGCGGCAGGGTGCCGTGTAACAACAAAGTTAAGCACATCATGCAATTCTGATGTGAACGCGGAAGGATAATTGGGAGGTCAATAACATACACCAAAACGTATTTTTGATGGTGTAGTTCCACGCATGCCCAAATGGATTCTAGGTTAGTTTGCACTGGAATGTGATAGGACTGTATTGTTTTAGATATACCAAGCAAGACACCACCGCCTGGTCGCAGAGTGCGATCGCATCAGTAAACTAAAGAACAGAATGACTCGTCAAATATCTCAATGCCCTGAATGTTAGAATGAAGCCAGGTTTTAGTTATTGCGATATTATCAGCTTCACCCGTGTCGACCGCGAAGTTCAACGATTCGCGTTTATTAGGAATGCTTCTAGCCTCAGCCAGTAGAACATATGTACGAGGAGGCGATAAAGCCAGACCCTTTCCCCTCGTTTCATGCTATGGGTTATCTTCGCTTTCCGAAATAATATTGCTTGCCTCAAGGGGAGCGGGACGGCTCTGCTCGCTTTTGACTAGAGACTGGACTTGCAGCTCCTCAATAGTATCATTATAAGAGTTAAAAATATAGCACTTGCGATTAACAACCAACTTGTTATGTCGCAAACGGTACTTGAGGGATCGCGGTAGTTTTTTCTCAAATTCTGTTAGTTTCTTGCGTGCAAGACGACTGGCGGGGCAAAATATTCTGACACGGAAAGGTGTTTGCCACTTAGTTTTGTACGGAGGTGTAACACTTTCATTTTGTCTTTGAAGGAGGAAAATGTGATCATAATAGGGCGACATTTTGAGGGTGGAAAATTGCCAAGACGATGGCCACGCTCGATGCTTAGTTGTGTGGAATCGTCGTCAGGCACTTCCGACAAGGCAGCAAGCGTTTTCTGTTGAGTCTCATTCTATGATTCGCTTGCATCAGGAATGCCATGCAAGATCAGAGTATTGCTTCTCGACTGGTCTTCCAGGCTATCTAAACACGACTGCAGTGCCGCTTTGTTCGATGTCAGTTGTGTACAGTATTTCCCGCTGAATTTAATTCAAATGACAGAATATTTAATCTGAGTGCCATTCAATTTATTGCGGGTGCCACAAAAATTAATCCAAGCTCCAAAGCATTTAATCCAAACGCCAGCGAATTTATTCCTCATGCCTCCTCACACTAGACCCCTTAAACTTAAAACGCGGTTTACAAATCCCAGACGCGTTATCGATGAGTTCTCACTGACGAAGCATTAGACACCCAATCAGCAAGTAATAATAACAACTTTTTTTAATCATAACAACTAGGGGCCGGGTATTTACACCACCCACCACATCAACCGATGTACAGGGTGAGCGCGAAGCATATTTCATATACGCATCGGCGGTGTCCTACAACTCGCATCATCCTGTCACACCTTTATTATGCTGATAAGATGAGCGACTCATTCTAAGGTTATGACCAAGATAAACTACCTGTGATCAGCCGATAGTCGACTTACATGACTTCGCATGACTTGCAACCTGACGACCCATATTCTCAACCAAAGTCATGAGGGGTATGGAACGAAACGTTTTGTCGAATGTAATGACGCTATCACTTCGACACAACTTTAGCTAGAACATTCAGTGTGTTCCTACATGACACTAATGAACTGCACAAAGATGTACAATTCTTCCCGCCTTATAAAATCACGTGACTTTCAGGAAAGGGGAGGCCCTTTCGCGACCCAACAACATTGGTATCGGATTTCCCTGGGCAATACGGCTATCCTTTGCACACAGCTATTTATTTCGTTGAGTCCACTCTCCGGTCTCAATCGATATGCATTATCATGCATCACATCAAGTTGCTATTGCAATCTTATTGCTATCGCTAACTCTAAAAGCTTTCGCTGTGTAATTACAAGTTCTGACGTCACAAGCAGCGACTTCCATCATGACGGGACGTCATGACAACCCTGCAGTGATGGGTTCTTTGCAGAAGGTTCTTTGCCTCGAAGGGGAACTAAAGAAAGCAACCTTTGGAGGAGAGGTTGCTCACCAGCGAAACGACGAAGATCGTCTATCGACAACGCCATATCCACTGTGCAGACGTTGCACACAAGTAACAGCTCACCCACAAAGATGGTTTGCGGGAGAGATGGCTTGATGAAACGTACTCCTCTCGACACGGGTGATTGTCAATATCCCGCGGTGTTTTGCCGGGATGTGGTCGCGGTCCATCAGTTGAGAGGCCGCGAAAGCCTATTCCTTTTTACGTACAGTGGCGAAGAATGTGACCGCGTCCGCCTCAATGGAAGCAGAGCGGGCGTCCTCCAGAGGTCGGCTCACCTTGGGTGATTATGCAACTGAGTTAAGCAGGCGGGCAATAGGGATCTTTGGGGTGGTGTATGCGCTCCTGGCGCTGATTGCGAGGACGCCTTTGGATGCGCACCGCAGCGGCGTAAGTCATGGCCAAGGGTTGTGTCGTCATTAGAGTCGCGGCACAAAGTGCCTGTTGTACTTATTCTCACACCACATCCATGAGGGTCACTGCTTTAGACTGTGAGGCAGTTGACAGCAGACGTCAAAATTCTTCGCGCAAAATTTCGCCGGTAAATTTGTCGCTGGTGGTCGTCGTACCGCGCGGACGAATTGGACAAAGATAATCCGGGTGGCTTTGCTACCGAGTTGGGACGTCGAGAGTCTTCTCGGTCGTGCAGGTTTCTTACTGAAATTCCTCGGCGGTTTATGGCGGCTGGCGGACGAGGCTGGCAAAGAGTCGTTCTTTTACGCCTCGCATGAAAACTCAGTTTTTTTGATCGGCTATCTAGGGAACGGCGCGATGAAAAAGGCGATTCATATTTCCTACGTAACCGCGGACGGGCTCGTTCGGAAGATGGATCCTGGACTCGAGGAGATGTTCAGCTCTTTCTTTCCTCACGATGATGATGAATATTTGGCGGAGGGTTCCGAATAGCTCCATATTTTTAGGAAAGACTCATGGTTTTCGGTCCTCACGTGTGCTCAGCTGCAGTGAGAAAATGACGTGTCCGGAATAATCCCAAGTGTTGTACCATGCCACGCGTTCAAATTGGTACAACCCTATTTCGGAGTATTCGCCCAGAGATCCATTGAAAGTTCGCGGAACTCGCGGTCGTTGCAGAATAACCGGGGTCGACATTAGTGGCGAGGTTGTGGTGCTCGTAGCGGCGTGTTTTCGCTGTCGTGTGTGGTCCGGCAGGGTCCCAAACTCAGGTTCCGACCATTGGAGACGTCGGCTGACTCGGTGAACTGGTGACACGTCCTCCTGTCTGAAAAAGCTTAGGGCTAGTGCCACGGTTTGCAGGGGGTATCTGGTACATGGACAGTTACCCAGCACATCTACCTGATGTCACATAGTGGTGATGGCAGTCCGGCGTGCACGAAAAGAGCGAAAAGGGCTTCTCAACAAAACTCTTATGCTAACTTGCGCCCACAAAGAACTTGATGATTGGATGGCGGCATAGCGACAAGCGTGCTCGGCGGTCGTCGAACAGAATACCAGCCGCTCTCGGGCGTGCTCGTTTTAAAGCTGATAGCGAACTTTCGCAACACGGCGTTCAACGTTACCACCACAGTCTTTAAGAACCTATAATAGGCTCCACCTGGATGCCGCCAATCGAGATAAATAATTTGGTCACGTCTTGAATCACAAAGAAAGCTATAAAGCCGTATGTCGGCGTGGTCGAAGAATGGACAAACGAACAGTAGAAAGATTCCCGGCAATATTGAAGGCACTATTGTACCAACTTGGAATGATGTAGGCGCAGCAGTTTACATGATTACTTCTGCTATGTTTCGCATCTTTGAAAGGTGCACACTTCCTACTTGCGGTACTTCTGTCTGTGCTGTACCGTGTACAGCACGGGTCACTTTTGATGGCATCCTGTACAACGTCGAGTTCGCTGTGCTTCCCTCCTGTGCTTACCCCCTTCATCTTCAATGACTCTTGTGCTGCACTACAATCTAGAAAATCACGAGGAAGCCTTCAGGAGCCGATCGTCGATCACTTGAACAGATTCCACTCCGAGGTGTGTGAGCTAGGTAACCGTGTTGTTGTGCTGTGGTTACCCGCTCACTCTGTCCTTGCAGGCAAGTATCATGCTGATGGTGCTGCAAGGCCGACGCATGTCGACACCTCCTTGCTATCGTATATACCACTTTCTCGCAGTAATGATGCGAGACTTCTAGCTAAAAAATCCTGGCAAACACAACGATCTTAGTGGTTTTATTCGCCGCTTCAATATACGCCCCTTCGAATGTGCCCCACTGGTGAATTCCGCATGCCACGCAATATAGATGGGTGTGATAGAAATTGCCTCCACCGAATTCGTCTCAACGTTGCTTTTACTAAATGCTATCTACATAAAATACTGCATCAATTAGTCCTCTCTTCCCCACATGTTTTCTGCCCGAGAATGTTCGACACTTGATCTGCCTATGCCAACTCTTCAACCATCCTCGCAAAGCACTTGTCAGTGCTTTACGACTCCGACAGGATGGTCCCGTGCACCTGGAGTATGTCCTTGGACCATGGAGGGATGCTGCTTCGAGTGCGCCCGGAAGAAACGCATTTTTATTGTTTTTTAGAGACACGGCTTTGGTGGACATTCTTTGACAATCATGTCCGTTTGTGTGTGAGTGCGTATGTCACATATATTAAGGAGCCTAAATTAAATTTTAAAGGAAAGAGGCGTGAAGAAGACGACGTGGAATAACCGAAGAATAAAGAAGATGAAGAAGAAGCATTCGGTGAGGTGGAGATAGATGATTGGTGGGGAAGCATTCGGTGCGGTGGAGAGAGATGGTTGGTGGAGAAAAGAAGAAGACGACGACAAGGCTTATGTGGACTAAAACAAAGGCTATAAAAGGGCGAGTGAGAGCGAGGCACGGGGGGAACAGCAGAAAAGTGGGTGCTCCGGCGGAGCAGGGACACATCGGCTGGAAGAGAGCAACACCAGCTACTGCTCCGGTGAGCTCGCATTCTGCGGCTTCGCATCGTGGACCCCCTGCCGTGCCTGAGCCCGTTCCGGGGGTCAACGGATGATGCTACCACCTGCTACGGCTAGGGGTGTCTCCAGCGCTTTTGCCACCCATCCGGGTGGTGCCCCCAACGCCAACAACACCGGCATCACCTCCACGGGTGCATGGACCGGGAGCTTGTACGACGCAGCCAGCGACGCCGTCAGCGACGCCAGCCAAAGCACGTCGAACGCCGCCTCGACGCCGGATACTGGATCCATACAACGCCGCAGCCGGATTGAACCAACCGTGAGCACGAACACCGACCGCTAACAGTAGGACGCTAGTAGTAGACGCAGGTAGCAGTGTTCCCGGGTCGTGTGTATTTATAGCCTTTGTGTTTTGTGTTAGCTTTGTTAGTTCTGTGTGCTAGTGTGTGTGTCACGTAGGGTGTATTAAATGTGTGTCTGTGTGGGTACACCTGTCGCTTAGTCCATTCTTTCGGCCCGAGTGTTCTTCGTGGAGATCCGTGATAAAGATAAGGGGCGAGCCTATGCCAGGATTCATTTCCTTTTTTCTTTTTACTTTGTCTCGGATTTTTCCGATCTCTCGACGGCAGAAAGTATGGATTTGGTAAGAACGTTAGGATTGGTGCTCAAGCTAGGGTTAAGAAAGGAAGAGGCGATGCATGTCTATGAGGAGGAGGGAAAGAGGCAGAGAGAAGAAAGGGCGCAAGCACGCGCAGACGCTCGCGAGGCAGAATAGCGAGAAGAGAAAAGAGCTCGCGAGGCAGAAGAGCGAGAAGCTAGAAGAACTCGCGAGGCAGAAGAACAGGATAAAGGAAGGATAGAACGGGAAAAGGAGTTGCTTTTGTGGAAACAGGCGCATGTCGCGGGAGGATATGAGGAGATCACGGACAGTGATCAGTGTTCTTTAGCGGGTAGAGAATCCCCTAGACCGGCCAGAATTTGTCCAAGGAAGCTGATGGCTCCTTGCGATGACAAAAGAGGTGATCTGGACGCATATCTGCAACGACTCGAGCGGATAGCTTTGGGGCAAGGCTGGGAGCGCAGTGAATGGGCCATGGCATTGAGCATGTGTTTAGTCGGAGAGGCGCTGAATGTGTTTGGAAGGATGCCGGCTGCTGATTCCATGGACTATGAGAAACTCAAAAGGCACGTCTCCAAAGATTCACGCTTACGGCAGAGGGTTTTCGTGAGAGATTTCGCACCGCGAAACTTGAGGATTCGGAAGCCGCTAAGCAGTTTTCCTGCAGGGTAACCAACTATTTTGATAGGTGGCTTGATATGTCAAACACAGAAAACAGCTTAGAAGGGGTGCGTGACAAGCTGGTCACAGAGCAAGTTTTAGCGTGTTGTAGCTCAAAGCTAGCGCTATTCCTTAAAGAAAGCTGTGCTTATTGGAAGGGTTCGCCGACACTGCATACCAACTCCTCGAGGCTCAAGGGCTAAGAATTTTGAGTAAGGCAAAGGAGGAAACCCAAATGATCCTAGAGACAGATGCGGCAAAACCAAAAGCATATGGCAGTGCATCTAAGGCGCCAGTGAGGTGTTTTCTCTGCGGCAAGGTGGGACACCGTGCAGATGACTGTCGGACGAGTAGCGCTGCCCAAAAAACACAGGATGTGTGTCAAGGTTGTAAGAGGAGGGGTCATATTCTTGATGAGTGCCGATACAGAACACAGGACCGAGCTGCATGCGTTCTCGACTCTAGGATAGAACTTGTCACGCCACTTGAAGTTCCACAGCTGAAAGGAGAGCAGACGCCGCTGGAAAATGAGGCAGTGAGTGGAACGCCGAAGTCGAAAGCAGCAATGCCGCTGGTGGTTGGGCAAAGTGGGGACTGTCCTATATTGGTGCTTAGAGACAGCGGAGCCAACACAGTCTTGGTTCGGAGAAGCCTAGTGAAGTACGAGGAACTTACAGGGGAAGCGTCGGTCGTCACTCTTGTAGGTAGCGCAGTTAAGGTACCTTCCTGAAGCCAGGATTCAGTGTCCACACCATATTATACGGGACAGGTAGTGGAAAAATGCGTAGACCAACCCATATACGATCTCATCTTGAGAAACATTACGTGTGCAAGAAGTGTCGACGACCCCGATCCCGAGTGGAGGATGCTCGACGTTGAAGAACATCCAAAGGAGGAAAGGCCCGCGACAGCTCCGACGGGTGCCGTCAATTTCTCGTCGGCAGTGGAGACAAGAGCACAAGCGACAGCCCGAGCAACTCAGCGTCCGCTCTCTGCTCCTGTTACGATGTGCCTGAGCGTAACACCGGGCGAAATTGCAATTAGGCAAAAAGAAGAAACGAGCCTGAAGGCCTGCTTCAAAAACGTCGTGGAAAAAGTTAAAAGAAAGAAGAGTCGTACGTCTTTCGATTATCAATTGGTAAAGGTGTAATGCACAGGGAATGCATATTTATTTCAGGAAGGCGGGTTCAACAGCTGGTGTTACCGAGAGATATGTGAGAGACCGTGCTAGGCTTAGGACATGACGTCATTATGGCCGGGCACCAGGGTGTTCAATAAACGGTGTCTAGAATTACCGAGGAGTTCTTTTGGCCGGGTGTTCAGAGTGACGTTAAGCGCTTTGTTCGCTCATGCGACTTGTGTCAGCGCACAGTTCCGAAGGGAAGAGTTGGTCCCGTACCTCTGAGGAAGATGCCAGCCATCGACCTACCGTTCCAGCGAGTGGCTGTTGACATTGTGGGGCCAATCTCTCCAGTATCCGGCAAAGACAATAAATATATGCTTACTCTGATTGACGTGGCCAATCGTTATCGTGACGCTAATCCACAGAGAACTATTGACAGTATCCAAGTGGCGGAGGGTCTTGTGAAAATGTTTTCGCGTCATGGGTTCATGAGGGAAGTTTTGAGTGACTGGGGTTAGAATTTCGCATCGGAACTAATGAAGGAGGTTAACCGCATTTTGTCAGTAAGGCCGTTACTGACGACGCCTTACCATCCCATGTGTAATGGGCTTATAGAGCAGTTTAACGTTACTGTCAAAAATATGATCAATAAAATGTGTCAGGAGAAACCTACTGATTGGGATAGATATCTTCCAGCTCTTTTGTTCGCTTACCGCGAAGTACCACATACGAGTCTTGGTTTCTTACCCTTCGAGTTGTTGTATGGGAGAAACGTTAGAGGTCCACTTACAATACTCAATGAGCTGTGGACTAATAAGGAGATTGCACCAGCTCTCAACACAACATACACATACGTTCTTGAGTTGCGGGACAGATTGAAGGAAACATGGAGGCTTGCACAACAAGGCCTGGAAAAGGCGCGTGAACGCCGTAAAGGATATGAAAAGAAAGCCATTCACTGGAAGCTGAATCCGGGCGGCAGGGTTCTCATCCTGCTTCCCACGGACCATAATAAGTTACTGATGCAATGGAAGGGCCCGTATCTTGTGACGCGGTAGAAAAAGAATATGAATTATGAATTATTAATAGATGACACTAAGGAGGTTTTGCATGTAAATGTGTTGAAGTACAAAGAAAGGGGTCCCGTAAGGTAAGCCCCCAAGGTAGCATGTGCGGTAGTGGCCGAGGAAACAGGTGTTGCTGCCGAGGAGCGCACATTCAGTATGAAGAAATGCGCAGGCGGGGATTAGTTACTGAAGAAGCCCAATTTGGATGCAGACAGAGGATTACAGGTCTACTCGAAATCAAGGGGAAGACGTTTTGGGATGGGCCAGGCAACACGGAGGTCATATGTTACAAATCAAACTTGTATACAGATAGAACTCACTGAACGGCTCTAGGTATATTGGGGATGTATCTTGTTGTTGTTGCTGTGTTAATGTATCTCTGGGATTTATCTTGTTGTTGTTAATGTGGTTGGTGTTATGTGATTATACAAGGAAATCTGTTGCGGACACCAAAATGTCTATTAAGGACTCTGTACGAACAACGGCTGTTTTGTGTTAGTGTTCTGAAAACGCAATTTAGTGTTCTAAGGTAGTAGTGGGCTCTGTGTGATCTGGACATCTGCGGTGTGTTGTGTGCTGGGTCCAGAATAGCCACAGAAGATAGTCGGTTGGCTGGATGGCAGGAAGATGAGGATGACGTGAGCAGTTTTTCATGGAAAAACTCTTGAGAGAGGGGCCCTTGTCAAATATATTAAGGAGCCTAAATTAAATTTTAAAGGAAAGAGGTGTGAAGAACACGACGTGGATTAACCGAATAATAAAGAAGATGAAGAAGCATTCGGTGAGGTGGACCGAGATGATTGGTGGAGAAGCATTCGGTGAGGTGGAGAGATAATTGGTAGAGAAGGAGAAGACGACGGGAAGGCTTACGTGGACTACCGCCAAGGCTATGAAAGGGCGAGTGAGAGCGAGGCACGGGGGAACAGCAGACAAGCGGATACTGCGGCGGGTTAGGGACACAACGGCTGGAAGAGAGCGACGCCGGCTACTGCTCCGGTGAGCTCGCATTCTACGGCTCCGCATCGTGGACTGCCTGCCGTGCGTGTGCCCGTTCCGGGGAGTCAACGGAGGACGCTACTGCCTGCAACAGCCAGGGGTGTCCCCAGCGCTGTTACCACCCATCCGGGTGGTGCCCCAACGCCATCAACACCGGCATCACCTCCACGGGCGCTTGGACCGAGAGCTTGAACGATGCAGCCAGCGACACCAGCCGAAGCACGTCGAACGCTGCCTCAACGCCGGCTACTGGATCCATACAACGCCGCAGCCGCATCGAGCCAACCGTGAGCACGAACGCCGACCGCTAACAGTAAGAGGCTAGTAGTAGACGCTGGTAGCAGGGTTCCCTGGTCGTGCGTATTTATAGTCTTTGCGTTCTGTGTTAGCTTTGTTAGTTTTGTGTGCTAGTGTGTGTGTCACGTATGGCGCATTAAATGTGCGTCTGTGTGGGTACACCTGTCGCTTAGTCCATTCTTTGGGTCCGAGTGTTATTCGGGGAGATCCGTGACAAAGATAAGTACTTTATCACCGGCTTTGCGACTGGTGTGGTGTGGCAACAGCTTAAGAAACCACACACAAACGCATGCACGAACGCGCGCGCGCGCGCGCACACACACACACACACACACACACACACACACACACACACACACACACACACACACACACACACACACACACACACACACACACACACACACACACACACACACACTTTCCATTCGAGTGCTCTTTTCATAGGTTGATTGTCGTTAATTCATGTTTAATTTCAATGGTAGATCGCGAGCTCTGCGCCGGATTACGAACGGAGCGCGTAGCTACGGCGGAGGTCGCTCCCTCTCTTTGTTCGAATAGAATGCGTGCGTCATTTTGAAGAGATTACAATTTTTTACTACTGTAATCGAGAGCGGATTCCAGGCTTGCGCATCATGCTCTAGCATGGAACGAACATTAACGTAATAGAGTTTCCTTCATTTCATTGGGGGGGGGGGGCAGTCTTGAAGTTTCACGATGAAATTTAATGCTCGTCCAGCATTCGTAGTTATGTTTGATGTTGGTTCTATGATAGCTTGAAATAAATATCTTACGTTAACGCTAGTTATTTATTACCGTTACCGTTATTATCGTAATTAACATTATTACCATGGATTAAATTCTCTGCATCTAATTATACATTGCCTCCACATATGTGTGCTTCCTACTAAACAGGAAATAATTACATTGTGAAATTTTCAGTTTAGTTTTTCATTTCTCTATGACATGATACAATTAATATCTGTGCAGCTCAGCAGCATCTGCCCGTGTAGATATTATGCTGTATATGCCGCAATCAATAGCGTACAACCTGATGTGTCAGGTGACATTACTGCCTGTGTTACTTAAGAAAATTACTGAACAGGTGTCTTAAACTAAGCCTTAAGGTGCACCAGACATTACAGATTGAGTTAGATTCAAACCACTGATTAAAACTTTCTCTCCATGGTCGGTCAATTCTTGGTCAATTGATCTGACAACTGAGGGATGCACACCAAGGTATTAAAGCTGAAAAAAGTAGGAGAGTGAGGTACTTTAACGAAATGTTTTAAAATATCTAAGAAGACACAGTACACTTACGTGCTCTAGTTAAATGAAGAAAATATTTTGTGAGAAAATTCGAGAAGTTGAGTGACGCAGAAAAAACTGCTCTCAAACCATATTGAGTATTAAGAAAAAATTCATTGCCTCTCAAGATCACACAGGTAAGAAAATTTCAAGACAAGTTAACGGTGACCCTCTTTTTGCGCTAGGAAATGGTTGCCAGTTTTTCATTCGATGAGCAATTGACTTTCTTCTAAAAATCGATGTGAACATGACTGCTAGGAACCTGGCTACGCAGGAAGCACAGGCCATAAAAACAGGGCATAAGTCAAAATCAGGACCAGAGGCAGAGTTTGGTTTTAAAAAGTGAGCAATTTAACCACTTTTTTATAGATCAAGAAGATCTGAGACATCGAAGGTAGATTGTGATTCGGGCCATCTTAGATGACTGAAGGCGTTGGAGCGGAAAAAGCGGAATGAAAATACTTACTTATTGAAGCAATAATATATATCAACATCGTCAGTAATGCAACCTAAATCACATCGCTCTGCTAGCAAGGACTAAATAGAACATTCATCTTTGCCGCTGTTCTTTAGGAATTTTAAAAGCCATTTTGAATTTTCTTCAATTTCATGTCCTAGCGAGACTTAAGAAAGCTGAAGCTTTGCATCTTTTAGTTTTACCCTAATTTCCAGCCCAAGAACCCAAAAACTCTTCAATGTCTCGTTGGTTTATCATCTTAGATATCTATTATACAGAAGAAGAGTTCTTGTAATTACATTTTAATTTGTGTGATATGCCATCACTTCAATCGTCTTTTATTACGCGAAAAAATTTAGAATGTACGCGGTGTTATATAAATTGCTGAAGTGGTGCTTTGGTCGAAACAGAAGTTTTTGATCTGAAATACGCTTGCCCTGATGGAACGAAGGAAATTCGTAAGACAAAGGAAATAGGATCGTGGAATGTGAGTGTGGTTGGACAACATGGTATTCCTGGAAGCTGCTTTCAGTGCTGAGACTAATTTGAAGAAGGTACCAGCCTCTGAGCCTGGAGTAAGGTTGGGACCTGACAATGGAGCCACTCCTTATCTACCTAGGAACGGTGCGTGTGACAAGCAGCGGAATTCTCGTTCCTTAGTCAGGAGCTGTAAGAGTAGAGCAACTCAGCAACAAGGTACTTTTTCATATTTTTATTGCATTTTTGCCATGTTATTGCATAGTCTGAAATACATCTTTACTCTTGTGGGCCTTTGTGAAAAACTGCTCCCCCGATATACAGGCCCTTATCGGGTCGTACGTCCGGTGACCGCGGTGACGTACGAGATCACCCCGCTACATCCTCTATCTCCGGCCGCTGCACCCCGCACCGACATCGTCCATGTGTCCCGCCTCGAACCTTACAACTCGCCGTCTAGCTGGCCTGTGTAGTGCGCACGGTACGGTGCTTTTGCCGCGAGGGGGGTCATGCTACGGACGCTGGGAGGACGACGAAGTGGTTGGTAACGAAGACGACGCTGAGGTGCGCGCTTGTGTGCTGAGAGTCTACTCCAATCCATCGGTTCCTTGCGTAGCAGGTTACCTCTCCTCTTTCTACTACTGCTTCTAGCCGCCACGTATCAATATACAGTCAGTGCAAGTCAGTTCATTACTCTGCTGCTCTGATTTGCTTTTCACTCAATATTGTTCTAGAATATTGTTAAAGGCGGGGCATGTTAAAAAATCGACTGGCATTTGTAAAGCCGACGCGTAAGGAAGCAACCTTGACCACGCGCGCACTAGAGATTCGTGAACCTTTCAGAAAATTTCACTAAACTTGAGAGTGCTTTGTGATGCCCTCTCCAAATCACTTGCGCCCAGCGGCGCGGTGTCGATGTAATTCGACCGATCTAGCAAACTGTTGACTCGCCTTACCAAAGGCAATATGATGAGATAGATCGCGGGTGATGAGATAGAGCGATATGATGAGATAGAGCGGGAGGATGAGATAGATCTTGTGCAGCTAATACTGTGTGTTTGTGAGCGTAGTATTATGTGTTCAGAAGCACGCTCACGGACGCGCGCGCTTTCTTCAAATAGGAAGACTTTAACTAGGAAGACTCCTCGTCTGTCGGTCGCTTCGGGAGCCTCGTCATAACCGCAACTGAACTTGTCCAAGCACACGGTCGCTTAGGCCTCCTCGTCCTCTCCTGCCTCATCAAGGAAGGCTACTTTCGGGCTGCTGTCGATAGCAGCAAGGCTGCGGCCCACTGTCTCGCCACCTCCAAGAAGCCGCGCTGCAGCTTTCAAAACCCGCAGCAGTCCCACATACTCAACGCACGCTGGGCCTTTTATTATAATTGCGGACCATGCCCTTGCTGCACTCGATCAAATTCCTCGTTTATCAACACGTCTCATGCCTTCAGATGTAATTTGAAGCTAATCGAACCACTCCCACATGTCTGCATCAGCTCACGTTCCTCATAAATACCCCATTCCTTATCCTCGCATCTGCGCAATGTGCGTGCGTGCGTGCCACCCTTTCCGACCTTGAATAATTCATCATCTGGACATTTCTCTATCCCTCTGCGTTACCTCAGGCCCCAACTTCCCCGCATGCGATCCGTTTGATGCGCGTCATGGCTTCGCCTGCGGAATCCGCCACCTCATCTCCTACAACACTTCCTACCCCCTCCCTCGGCACTGAGCATTGATTTATACAGCAGAGGGAGAACAGACTAGAGCCTCAATTCATCCAAAATGAAGCCACGACATTACGACTCCAGCGGGACACTTGTGTCTTCTAGCTACGGGCCTGCGAGAGAGCGTGTGTCATTATGTGGGGCGGCCACTCGTGATCTTCCGCTCGTCGGACTGCCACATCGTCAGGTGAACAAATTCTGTTTTTTCCTCACAGTTGATAAATACAGCAAGATTCTTTGGTGTGGTCTATTGTTTTGTGGTGTGAACACCAGGTGGTCTGACTTGTTCTTGTGGGAGTGCCAGAGAGGTTTAGAGTGTTCTAGTGTTCACATCACACTGCTTTAGTGTTTGCTGGCGTACAAATTCTAGTTTTTTAGTGTGTTGTGATGTTCATGCCAAGGTCCAGCAATGCATCCTGCTACGCTTGCCTTCCCTTGGAATCCACTTCGTTACATTGAAGGGCCAGCGGTTATCTTTCCTTCGCATTACATGCCCTGCCCAAGCCTATTTCTTCCCCTTTATTTCGACTAGGATGGCATTAACTGGCGTTTGCTCCTTCACGCATTCTGCCCGCTTATGGTCTCTTAATGTTCAACCTATAATTTTTCATTACATGGCTCGCTGCGTTTTCCTTAACTTAAGCTGAAATCTTTTCTTTAGCCTCCATGTTAGATTTTCGAAAGCTCATGTATTTTAGTGCGCTGCTCGCAAAAATGTATGTAGCTACTATTTGTCTTTAATGATAAATGTTTCCTCTGCCTATTATACGGTAGGACGTGCTAGCAGTGGAGCTTCTTCTCGGGGTAGTCGATGCAATCAGAATTCAGAGAAAAGTTTCGGAAAGGTGCACGCAATAAGTTGATTGTGAGAACTGCCCGGAACCTGCACGATAAAGTTGTATTCCTGGGTTGCAAACTATTTAAAAAAAATGGAGCCGGGGTTCTTTTTTAACACCATTCTTGCTGAACGTTCACAACTGTTTCAAACTGACCTCTTTCCCCATAAAAGAGCAGTGCGGACCAGACTTTCTTTTTCAGCTGTTGCGCAATCAGTAGGCACAGAGCAGAAGCAACACAGAGCGTCGAGATAGAAATGACCACTCTTTCAAAAGAATTTAGAAATTTTAATTTCCCGACTTCGGCTTACACTTCTGCCAAATACGGACAGCAAGGTTGAATGTTTTTATTACCAAACGAGGATTAGTCTGCTAGCTTCATTCTACTCGCGATAAGCCAATTTCTCAGCAGCTGATCCAATGAGGAGCTCCTCAGCATTGTTTCTAAAGACTTTTAGATTTCACGCACGGATAGGGCATGACAAGGAAGCCACGTATTACATGTACGAACGCTAGAGGCATAAAAATGCACGAGGTTATCACACAACGAAGAACAAAATGGAAGAAACTTTGTTGGCTTACCAGTTAGTCTCTCAGTGTTGATGAGCTTTCAAAGACCAGCCTACGAATATCCGCTAAAACAAAATGCGGTTTCAATCAGTTGCCCAGATCTAGCCAGTTTCATTATATTTATATCGGCGGAGAGTATGTCGAGAAGTGTTCATTTATACAGAGCTGGCTGGTGACATCCAAGGTTCATTGCAGGCTGCTCAATCAAGCGCGCATAACGCAGATGGCGAGATCGTGCAGTTGTCGCTCTGTTGTGATCGATTGCTGTGCAAAAGCACTTAGACGGGCTCGAAAAAGACAGCAAGAACAACTTGTTGGAATTTTGAGGCATCTTCGCCGCATCTTCTGAAGGAACGAGTTGATCAGAAATTCTCGCATGTGGTCAGAGTGCCTTCTTTGCAGTTGCCGTCTGCATCTGCTCGCTGAAGCTCGTGGGCAGCTAGATCGATGAAACGGAGCAGTTGAAGATGTACACTCTTTGATGAAATTTGCAATTATGAACTCATTTTGACAGAGCAGAACACATGTCTAAAATTTCACTTGCTCCTCGATCATGGCTTCAACTCTTAAACCTACGCTGCTTTACGCAGCTGCGGATGAAATTTTATTCGAAAACATTAGCAGCAGGGAGCACACGCTGGCGGACAATTCAACTTCGAATCTTTTACACAAGATCCGGGCTCACTATTCTTCGGTGCGATTTGTTTTCGTGATAAAAAGGGTCAACAATACCAGGCTATACAAACACCGAGACAAACACAATAAAAACACACTATCAGCTCTTCAGTAACAGAGAAAAATCCAAACTTTTTTTGAACATGCTGGGTCATAAATAACTGAGTTGCCTCATTTTGTGCCTATACTGTTCTTTAAGAAACGAACTACTTTAAATGATATTTTCTCACTTGCTTAGTATATTCACATGTACATAGCGCACTGGCATTGCAGTCTAGCATTAAAATTGAGGCCCTTGAGCAAAATCATATAAAGAGGTATGGTACCCTCACTACCTGACTGAAATATTGTGGGCATTAGGTCTTAAGCATACGTCATAAATATATGCCAGGCAAAAACAGCAACTCTAGAGACTATCAAGAAAGCATTTTGAAAGAACGTATATTGCTTTCTATAGCGTTTATAGCCTAGACTTCATGTTTTGCGGCTTCGGACCGCGCACTTTTTTCACCGCAGGAACCCGACCGGCCAGTGATCTGTGGATCACAGCCGTATTAGCGCCTCGAGAACTGTGTAAACAACGAAACGTTACACTCAAGAGTTGTGCCCCGCAGAAGACCTTCCTTAGAGATCAATTTTTTAACGAAAGATGCCTGCTATGTTTGCCGTTTTTGAAGAGAGAGCATTAGTGTGCTATTACGCGGAGCAATTACATCAGAGTGGCACTGTTTAGGAAGCAGGTTGCGGTGATTTAGGAAGGTTAGTGGCATTTTGCCGGAAATGTTTCTCTTTTTTCGAAGCTCCACTTGTTTTTCTGAAGCGCTTTTGAAGAACGGTGTCTGGCTTGACACACATGGAGGAAGCCAGAATGACACACTGAAGAGCATAGAAAGTTTCCAATTAAACATAGAGGTGTATTTGTTTCGCATCTACAGCGAGAGTTAGAAGAGAGACTGATCTCCAAATAATGCCCCCAAATTATTACCTGCGCACACTTGTAGTTATTGAGGACATCTGCAAAGTTCTTTTTATTTTCCGCTCATCAAAATGTGTCCTCATTCACATTCACAGCAATAAGGTACTGAGATAATCTATGAGAGGTATAGGTGAAAGTATACGAATGGTCTCTACAGCCTCATAGAACAAGTCAAAGTTCAACCACATTCACTCGTGGTCCGTGCAGAATGGCTGCAGTTGTACTGTGCGGAAAGAGGCTTTTCATTTTTCGGGAATTTAAGCGGAGAACACAGCTGCTAAAGGAGTACTATAACTGGTTTTATCTTTTTAGAGAAGAGTAGGCTTACATTAAAGGTGCACCCGTCGAAGTGTGTCCCCATATCCTTGTCTCTTCGTGCACACTCGGTTGCAGATAGTTATAGCACTGCCCCAAACTCGCTTCAGAAGCATGACCGTGTCCTCTGTATTCTACGTTCTGCGAAGCAAGAACCAAACCAAGCGCCCGTCTTGATATGCTTGATAAATTTGTCGAAGCATCACATTCGTTCTTTCCACGATCCTCTATCCAAAGCCTTTGATGGCTTGGCTTTTAGGCGCACATTGGTCGGTACAAATTTCGTGTTTTCCCCTGAACTCCTTTGCATCGGAAGAGGTAGACGTAGTACCATTGATACACGGTATGAACGCGATAGCAGTCAAAGAAAGCAAGTTCGGTGGTGATGTTTAAAAGTCTATATTGTGTTCCAAATTGTTCTGGCCAAGCGCAAAATGTCATTCATCGGTTAGGTGCTTTCTAAGTCTAAAATGTTTCGTAAGAATTCTACCGATCTTTCCACCGCACAAGTGTATACTGTTATTCACCAGCTTTGTCTTCCACATGGGTGGAATAGAAGCGGTTTTACCATCCTGTATAAGCGCAGATGGAGGAGACCCTTTCCGCCGTTCCTATACAAGCGTTGACCCCATTCAATGTTATTGCTTACTCTGCGCCGAAGCAATGTGCAGGCTTAAAATGACAAATAAGAAAAAAATTCTGACACCGTGCTGAACAATGCGTCTGCTGGTGATAGAAATGCTGAGCGAAACTTGAACGCTATAAAAACCAACTGCGTTTTAATATTAGACTCGGTGCGCCTCGAGAAGCAGCACTAGCTGTAATGCCGATTTTGCGATCACTTTCATTTTCGAGACCCCATAGGTGCTGATTAAAATTTAGGCCGAGGGCACTGTCGCCTTAAGAACATACATACCTTGTCATGGTTATTTTGATTTCTGTAAAACTAAACTTTGGACATTTTTATGATAAATATTTCTAGGTTGCACGGCTCTCATAGTTCCTTCAAAAATGACAGATTGCAGCCTCGTATAGGGCATGTTTAGTTTCAATATTTTGTTTATACAAAGAAGCAACCAGAGCCGGAAGCTGTAGAAACTGCTGTAAATGGGGTTTCGTGCGTTTCAAACATGGTTTTTGAGAACGTTCTACAGTGTCAGATCAACACGTCTTTAACAAATTAAACAAAGAGAGGACATCATATTTTAAATAGTGCGCGGTCGGTATGAAAATAGACTACCTTTGTATTTATCAGACTGCCGCTTTCATAGTGGATGAAATTTGCAGAGATCGGTGACATTACTGGCTACTAAGATTACGGATACACAGAGCGATACATATTAATTACTCGTTCAATGAAATGTAAAATATTCAATTTTATGGATAATGTAGGCCTAGCTTCTAAAGCAAACCGGCAGCTCATGAAACTTTAGGTTTAAAGTGCACTATTTATTATATGTATGCGCAATGGTTTGAAAATTTTACATACAGCGCCTTTCAGCACACAGCCAATTCAGTAGGTTGCGGTCGCACAGGCATGAAGGTATCCGCTTATTTTTGCTTAAGTCTCCTTATATAGATAGCATTTCTTTCTTTCAGTTATCATAGAAACGGCTTACTGTTACCTAAAGGGACAAACGACTGAGTGGTAAATAAGTCAATTGCTCAATGACTCATTAGTAGGATACGATACGCTTCTGTTGACGTCATGCAAAAATAACATGGACCGCGAATGCTGCCTTGTGGTATTCCGGTGACTGCACCTTGTTCAGAAGATACCTGATATCAGCATGCGATGTATAGTCACACAGATAGAAAACTAGGCTGTCCAATCGATGCTGTATTTCTAGAATTTTGAAAGAATTTGTTAACAACTGACTAGATTCTAAGTCTTGAAAAATTGTGTGGGCAAACTTTACTCATGTTCCTACATATGTTCTAGCATTATGTTCTTACATATATTCTTTACATATGTTCTCAGCAATGCGCTCAGAAATGTCAGGGCTGAAGTTTGAGCTAGTTGGTATGCGTTGGTTTTTAAATCATACAAGTGCTAACATCGAGTTCCAGAAGGAAACCGAAGGAGTCAGCGCTCCACGCACTAATAATTTTCACAAGCTTCTTTATATACACATAAAACAATAAAACGGGAGCGAAGGTGTAAATGCAGAGCATCCGCCTCGCGTGTAAAAGGAGCGTGGTTCAAATCCCCGTGCCACACAATTTTCACTGGATAAGAGAACAATCCGCGTGTCGATGGAAGTACATAACAAGGCCTGGGGTCTTGCTTGATCTCGTTGACCGGAACCGACAACGCACTCCCTCACCTAAATAGGATTTGGCCACCCAACTGTGGCACTTGGCAACAACCTAATGTATTAATATAGTGTTTAACCCTGAGCCCTATGTCGCCAGCGGCTGTGGAGCACTAACAAAGGCGGAGGTCAGGCTTTTGACGTAGCGGAGGGTGCTAAGAAAGTCTGGCTCCAGAAAACCTGCAGAGAGGAAACCGAACCTGGCAGCATTCAACGCTCGAAGATTGTCCATGGTAGAACCAAACAGCACTAACAAAACACGAATTAGAGTAGAACGACAAAGGGGCTGTTTCTTTATTCTTTACTTCGTCCTGTGTTTGCGCTGTTCCTTTTTGTCATGTTACACAAACCAGACAGAAACAGTACTTTCATGAACGTTATCTAATGAGGCTAGTCTAGCAATTCTGTTAGAAGAACTAGCGGTTATAAAGTATGATGTTACAGGATTAGTGAAGTCAGGACAGGTGAGTCGCATACAGTGCTAAAGGGTTGGCACGCAATTTGGCATCGTGGATTAGCGGGAAAACGAGAAGTAGGTGCGGGATTTCTACTTAATCACAGTATAGCTGGCAACTTGGAGGAATTCAATAGTATGAATGAGAGGATGACTGTTACCGTAATTATGCATACTAAGGGGACAAACTGACGCCGGCAGAGACCTACGCCTCTATATCCAGGCATCATAACCGGATCATCGCAATCTTCTATGAGGACGTAGAATCGGCAATGTGCAAAGTTAAGATGGGTGACTTCATTGCCAAGGTTGGCAAGAAGCAGGCTGGAAACCAGACCATAGGCTGGGCGACTAAGGTATCAGCCTTAGGAAGCAGAGTTCGCGGAGAGAAATAATTTACCTTGCATGAATACTTTTTTCCGCAAAAGAAAAAAAAGAACATGATGTCTACGTGAAAGAACTTTATTTGTCAGACTAAAAAAGAAATAGACTTCATAGTGGGCCCTGCAAACGTGCACTGCAGCGACCACAGAGTGGTAAATTGCTGAATCAGCCTAGGCTACATTGGGAAGAAAAAAACAAGTGAGGCGGAAGCCTCTGAACTATTTTTCGGTAAAAGGGAAAGTAGAGAGATTTTCCGTCTCGCTTGAGAAGAGTTATTTGGCTTTAAATAAGGAAAACGACTTGAAGGCTCAAACACTGAACAGCTATTTCACAGCTATGAGTACAAAATGCGCAGAAGCTGGCGGTAGGATCGCTAGACTGTATAGTGGCAAGATTTCTCAGGAGAAAACAGATCTCGCTACGAAACTTCAAAGATTGAACATCTGGCATCGAATTAACAATATAGAACTGGTAGAGCTTCCAATACTAATAAATAAGTAAAAGTTAACACACATAAATACAAGTCAGATAGTAACAGCCGAGCATCGTCTTAAGAATGGAGGTAGCCTAAAACCGGTGAAGCAGAAACTAGGCACAGGTAGGAATCAGTTGCATGCCTTAGGAGGCAAAGAGGGCAAGACTCGAAGAGTTCGACGGAAGTCTCTACAGCTGTCAGTGTAATCAGGCTGACAATAAGAGACGTAGTAGCGCGCAGCTACGGGACATCTTGTCTGTAACATAAGAAGTAAAGAAAGCCTTATGAACAATACAAAGGGGGACAACAGCTGGTGGTGATCTGGTTAACAACAGCAGTTCTTTTGAAGGACGGTGGGGAGATAGGGCTAGAAAAAGTAGCCACGCTATGTACGCAGTGCATTATTACATCGAGTGTACTGCAAAAATGGAAGAACGCACGCATAATCATAATAAGAAAGAAGACAGCAGCATCAGCAGAAGAACTACTACGCCCAATGCAAGCCAAAGTCCTCTCCAATGTCTTTCGAATAACCCCTGCCCTTTACCAACTGCAGCCGCCGTATCCCCGCAAACTTCTTTATCTCATCCGCCCACCTTACGTTCTGCCGCCTCCCGCTGCGCTTGCCTTCTCTTGGAATCTACTTCGGTGCCATGAACGACCAGCGGTTGTCTTGCCTTCGCATCACATGCCCTGCCCAAAATCAGATTTCTTCCTCTTTGTTTTGACTAGGATGTCTTGAATCCGTGTTTCTTCCCGCGGCCATTAAGCCCAATTCCGGTCTCTTAACATTGCACCTATTATTTATCTTCTCATAGCTCCCTGCTTTCTCCATAACTTAAGCTCAACCCTTTTCGTTCGGCTCCACGTTTCTGCCCCATGGGTGAGCCCGGTAAGGTACCCCTGTGGTATATTCTTCTCTTGAGGGATATTGATAAACTGCCATTCATGACCCGTGAGAACAGGCCATGTCCACTCCACCCTTTTCGGAATTTTCGAGTTATTTCCCTCTCCTGATCCGGATCAGCTGTCAGTCGCTACCCTAAATAGACGTATTCCTTTACCAATTCCAGCACCACGCTGCCAATTGTGAACTGCTGTTGCCTTTCGAGACTATTGAACATTACGTCGGTTTCCTGCGTGCTATTTTAGAACCACAAGTTTGCTCTGCCTGTCTAATTCGTTGATCATGATTTGCTGTTCATCTCCGAAGTCACTTTGCAAGGCAATATTTTTAGCGATTTGCAAATTACTTGGGTGTTCTCCATTAAGTCTTATAACCAACTACTCCCAATACAGACCTCGGAATGCTACATGTAAACAGGCGGTGAATAGCACTGGCGAGATCGTGTCCCCCTGCCTGACACCCTTCGTTATTTCAATTTTATTTGTGACTTTACGGATGGGTAGTCTAGCTGTGCTGTCCTTATAGATACCTTCCGCTATTTTCACATAAGATTCTTGTACACTGTGATTTCGCAATGCCTGAATGACTCCTGAGATTTGCACTGATTCAAATGCTTTGTCTTCATGAATGAAGGCTATATACAGTGGTTGTTTATATCCAGCGCATTTCTCTATCACCTGTATTATAAAATGAACATTGTTTCTTGCTATATACACATTCGTGTATCTGAGTATCCTATATGAAAGCCTTCCTGATCATTAGGTTGATTGAAGTCTAAGGTCATGATTCTATTAGAGATTACCTTAGTAAATACCTTGTTCGCAACGGACAGTAAGCTCACCAGTCTGTAATTTTTCACGCCTTGACTTCTCCGGTCTAATGAATTAAGATAATGTTAGCGTTCTTCCATGATTCCGGTACGCTCGAGGTCATAAGGCATTGCGTATACAGGGTGGCTAGTTTTTCGAGTACATTCTCCCAACCGTCCTTCAGCGGATCTGCTGTTACCTGATCCTAACCAGCTGATTTTCCGCTCTGCATTGCTTCTTAGGCATTCTTTAATTCTGCTTTCGTGATTGGCGGGATATCTTATTGCTGTGCTCTACTGGCTTCCTCATTAACGTCCTGGTTGCATTCGATGCTGCATAGATTTGTGTAGAACTCTTCGGTAACGTTAACTACATGCTCCAAAGAACAACATATAATTAGGTTCAAAATTTACTGACTAATTAGCTTAATCTCTGTGGTGTACGCAGTGTTTAATAACGTAATTGCTAAAGGAGTGCGGACAACCTTACCCTTCAGTAAGCCTGATCATAATGCGGTCTGTCGTAAAATCCTCTGCATTCGACCAAGTTCACATTGTAAATTAGGTGACATTCAACAGAGCGGAACGTATACAACATCGATGTATAGCCTACATTGGTTATGGGGAAGAATTGGGCTCGGTTTAATTCTCAGCAGTTATGCAGGCATTACGCATTCTGGTGTAGACCAACGAAATATAAAAACATGGGCATCCCAACCACCGTAGTGTTCAGACAGTAGGTAATAAATTTACGATCATCAAGGGCGTCAGCCTAGGAGACATAATATCGCCAATTCTGCTCACCACCTGATTAGAATAGGTATTCAGAGACCTCCATTGGGAACAGTTTTGGAAAATAGTTACTGAAGAAAAACAGTCATCTGCGATTATCTGGCCATATTTGCTTGATAAGTCACTGAGGGGATAAATTTAAAATTATCACGAATGACTTAGACAGGCAGAGTCGAGCGGTGGATGTAAAAATGAATATGCGCAAAACCAGAATAATGTTCAACAGCCTCAGAAAGGAACAGTAGGTTCCAATTGGTAGTGTGGTGCTCAGAGTGGTAAACGAATATGTCTACTCAGGTGTCACAAATTCGGCGCATATTCGGAAAACCGGCGCAGCACGACATCAATCTTGCCAGCGTGCGCCGTTGGAACAGAAGAGAAAGAAACCCAGGAGAGCGCCTAACCTGGCGTGTGCTGCTGCCCTCTCCACTTGCTAGGTGGCGCGGCACCATTATTCGAGAAGGCGTCGACTATTCGAAAAGCTTTGGCTAATTCTATTCTTTCTGTTGCAGAGGGTGTAGCTTTGAGCGTGCTTAGTGATGGCCTTTCTCTTCAGCTCGCGCTCCGGCGGCGGCGCATCGTAAGAAGGAGCTGGAAGGTTCTGGAAGCCGGTCTCCGCGCCTGACCAAATGGGACACACGCCCGGCGCGAGAGTGAGAAAGAAATTGCACAGTTGGTGTTGCGTGTATGTGTGCACTTACCCTGGCGCGAGGAAAGAACAGACGCGGAGCGCGCCTTTAAATGAAAGGCGCGTACCGCTGTCATCCAGTCCGAGCCGCCGTTGAAGTTTCAGATGCTTCATAGAAGCGCGCACGTTCGACTGCCGGGTCAACACCACGCGCCTAGCCACGGACCAGCGAGACAGCGGGCGCCTACCTGCGGGACGGCTCCGCCATGATCCTGCGGTCGTCGGATTGTCGCGCGGTGAACAAATGGTGTTCTGTTTGTTCTCTCTCTTACATTAGTGCACTTTAGGTGCACGGCTTTTTGGTGTATTGCAATCTCTCTCTAGTGTTACTTTCCATGAGTGGCACTGTATTTGTAAATCGCTGTGTTTGTGCTCGTACTAGTGATTGTGAAATCCTCTGTATCATTTCTTTGATGTATAAACTGTTTTGTTTGTGAACCTTTGCCTCCGACACATTCTCTGGCTTGCTATCGGCGAAAGCTGGGCACCAAACGACCACACCCTTTGTAACTTGGAACCTGCTCTCTGGCTGAGCTTGCCACGCTAAGACAAGGGCATCTCAACTGTGAGTGAAACTGCTACCCCCACATGCTCTTAGAGTGTCTGGGAGTACACGCTGCAGTGCGCGAAAGGTGATATTGGGGCAGGTAGTAAGGAAAAATCAGGATCATGAGTGCGAAATAACTGGAATATTAGGATGAGGTGGAGCGCATTTAGCAGGTACTCTTGCGTGACGAATGGCAGTTTTCAAATATACGTCAAGACAAAAGTATAAAACAGCTGTATCGCACTGGCACTCATTCCTGAGTCTGTGAACAGGGACGCAGCGGAAAGGATTTCACTGTTTAGGATAGGAAGGTTGGGGTAGAACGCAAGATTGACCTTTACGATTACGAAACTGCTATAAATATCCCAAAGCCGGTGTGTAAACAACGCTATATACACGAATAATGCAGTAATAACTGGCCATTTTGTATAAATCTTGCTGAGACTCACAGGCAATATCTTAATTCATCCAGCTGAAATCACGGCTTTATCGTCAATCTTCTCCGAATGCGGGCGTAGCATTCCTAACCTTGCGGAAGAAAGCAAGAGGACTGCTTCCGTGTACAATGCATGTGAAAACATAATCGCAGTAAACATAATTTTAATGCGCTAGAACAGAAGTTCTGTTCGGTCTTTCCAATGCAAGACGTATTCTAAAAGAAATTTCATATTGTCCTCTACTGCTTGTGAACAGTGCTTTCATTGCAGATGGAGATGAGCTACGCCCTAAACGCAAAAGATGAGAGAAGGTCAAAGTTTGAATCACTTGAAGCAAATCATCTAGCACGTGAAGTAAGTAACATCGAAGGCGTCTGACTGGTGGGCGAAATTTTTTCCATGCTTCTTCCAAGTAAACTTTCAATCATGCCCTTTTTTCGGCAATTCTTTTGCTTAGTAGCCCCTTGAGGAATTCAGAACGCTACTTATTCACTATGACTGGGACTCTCAGTCCTGTGGCCAAGACCTAAGACGAGAAATGCTGTTCTCCTGGTTTATTATTAAGTATCGCTTTTTGTGCTTTGTAAAAAATACCAGGCAGTATTTCGTGCGCTGGTGGGGCCGCCAATCCGGACATGGTTGCAGGCTTTAGCCTCAGTGTTTTAGATATGAAAGCCAGCAGCAGCGCCCAGCTTCATAGCCGATTCTAGTGTATCCATCTTAGAGGCTTCTTCGTCGCATATGATAACACTAAAGAAACAAATGTTTGTTTGGTTTGCAGAATTCTGGTTATACGACCTGTTAAGTGGCACAAAAGAAGTTATGCTTCTCTTTGTAGATGCCAGAATTCAATTAATATCTTCGTGGTCTTTCTAAATACGAACGATAGGCATTTTTAATTCCTCTTACCTTTCGTGTCAGCCAGAGGCGCGGTCACGAATCAAATGAGCCCAGCTACATTAGAAATTCTTTCTACACTGAATGGTAGTGCTAATATTTGTCTAGGAAGAAATAAGCCATTTAAGAAACACTAAATTGTACATTGACATCAGGATGCTTCAGGCGGCACCTATAGGACGGGCTGTCTGGCCGCGTTAATTTCCATGGGTGATGAGTGCCGGATTGCATCACTAAATAAAACTCTCCTGATTGCAATGCAGTGCGGCACTCAGGAGTTTTTTTGGTCACAATGCCTTTACAATTATTATGCATTGAGATGGAAGAATTCAGCTTATGCTTGTGGTGCCTGACTGCAGCGGAACCTGTTCGATATGTTTCTATTTAGTTCTCCTGATATATGAATTTTAGTACTTTGATGTAACTTAGGCGGCGCTGTTTTTGATACCCAGTAACTTATAACTCATATGTTTCTTTTGCAAATCCTTTATCTACAAAATGCTCTGACTTAGTTATATTTTTTGTTATCAGAGAAGCTCTTCTTTTCAGAAAAAATAGTTCATGTGAGACAGAATCAAATGATTTGCGCTAGCGTTGAAATATTCACGACCAGGTAAACTTTTTTTCTGCACAATCTACGTTCACATAAAAAGTTTACATATGCTGCTTTAGAAAAAAAAAGACTTAACGATGTCGTAAGCCTAAAGCCATAGAATATGTGGAAAAATATTTGACATCTCATGCAATACATTGTGATCAGCCTTAGGTTTTTAAAAACGATGTTGGGCCGCGCTTAAAGATTATAAGTGCGCCGGATTTTTTGCAATTTAGAGGGACGACGCCACTTTTCAATTCTTTTGACAACATTGTCTCTGCATATTGGGATACATCATGGAATGAAAGAACAGGGGTTTTGTATCATACTAAAGCAAATAAATCATTACCAGTTGCTCTGACATTATTATATTTGTTTTAAAATCAGATAAGCTTTAAAACGATACAGTTAGCGAGAGTATAGTGCTCCACACTTTAAATTATACTGCAAAAAGTGTGCAACTTGTTTCCTCTTGACAAAGTCTAACCGAAAGTAAAAATAAAACACTTGCTACGACAAAATTCTTATATATGGAAATGCCGGAGTGAAACACGCTTAGAATACCTTTTTTCTGTCCTTCAGCGTTTTTCATAGCCAAATTAAAAATGCTTTGTTCTTAGTGCTGATAGGCATTCTTTTTGGAAATGCAAGAACCGTGACAGAGAAATCTGAAGAAAGCATATGAAAAGTACAAGCGGTTGACCCGTCCAACTCAAGCCTTTTGTAGTCTCTTTCACGCTACATGCATTTATATGCAGCTGAATGAAGCAGCTCATGCAGCGCAAATGAAGTATCCCTGGGAAAAATACCTCTATGGCTCTGTAAGTAGCCCCAGAACGGGCTGTGCGAAGTTTTGGGACATTGAGGTAATTTTCACTCTAAGTGTTCTTTTTATATCTTTGATAAGCACGAGCCGTTTGCTTTATTATTCACCTAAGGGAGACGTGTTATTATAATCACAAAACAACACCAAATAATTTTTTTTCAACAATCAAAAGAGCTCAAATATGGCCTTTGTTATGCTCTCATGAAATCTCTTGGCTGAAAACTGAAGGAAAGAACTGCAAACAAATAATGATATATTAACCTTCAGTATCTTCTTTCTTCATGTGATTGCTGACACAAAGTTAAAGTTGACTCATCATGTTGACTGTGCTGGTAATAAAAGTAGTTTTATAAGGATTTTTATCAGAACACGGCCATTTTTCTGTTTAATTGTATTTATAACCCTTCATTTTGCATTTATAGACTATCATGTTAGTTACTTTATCACTATAAGTATAGCACTGTATAGCATATACAGAAATCATCTTTGTAGAGTTATGTCAGTGCAAAAACGAGTGCTTAGTATAATCACTTACTCCTATTTTCCCAACCATCTGCACCTTTCTTACAGTGGCTGCATGTCCCCCCCCCCCCCCGCCTTTTTGAGCAACTATACAAATTTCAGGTCCTGATTTTCCTCTTTCAAGTGATCAATCAAAATATTTGTGGTATTTTGTTTTCTGCATATACAATTACTATTAAAATTATGACATCTTTTGCTTTATCGAACAATTTCTTGCTAAAAAAAAGACGGACTAATCATGGCAAGCGAACACCTTTCTCTGCCATTTCCTCATAAAATAACTTCGACCCTGTATTGGAATTACAAATGTGGTTGCACAAGTTCAAAAAATATTAAAACAACGCATGCTTGAATCTTTAGACATTTCCTACGTTCTTGTCCTTGGAAATTTTGTTTCACATTTGTGTACCGTACATTTGTTTCTCTTTTGTTGTTTCTTTCCCTTGTTTTTCCACTTAGGATTGTTGCACGTGCGCTGATTTATTATAAACGATTCGTGTAGCAACAGGAGGCCCCTTTTGCACTTTCGACAGTAGGCCTCGTGCTGTTTATATACCCTATAACCATGTACTTATGTGTGCATATGAAATTGAAATGTTGAAAAGGTACTGGGCCTTGATGTCGCATTCTGTGTTTTGGTAAGGGTAAAAACATCACTGCCTTGTAAGCTTAATGATTTCCCGCACAAATAGAAGTGGCGCTATCTTAGGTTCCAAAGAAACTTTTTTTTCGCCTATAAACCTAAATTCTTAGCTATATACTATGTTTGGAAGCATATATACACAAAAGGAAATTATCGAGGATGTCCCAGGTTACTCCCGCGCATCTGGATTGCTCTCTTACTCTCGGATTCCGCACGTAAGCACCAAAAAATGTCGTCTACTCTTGTGGCGGGCTAGCAAAGCTTCCTCGTTCGTGTAGGGTTACATTGGTTCGTTGAGAGCCAAAAATTACAGAAGACGCTGCTGTTGGGTTCACGCGTCTGCTGTCTATAACAAAGGCTCCTTTAAAATGAAATACAAAATGGCGTGTGTTATGCCGGTAGCAAGCGCAATTTGCCAACTGCCAAAAGCAGCAAAAAGACCTCTTTGAGGGCTGCTGGGAGCATATTTATTGCGAAAGGCGTAAGGCAAACACATCCAAACTCTCGAAAGCTCTGCAGGATCTTTTTAGGTGAGAACTTTCACTGGACTATAGCCTATATGTTCAACAATTTTGCTGGGAGTTTAACAAGAATTTAAGAATTCCTCTTATAGCCACGTCACAACTAAATCTGCAAGATGTCATCGGTATATCAACATTCTTACTTTGTGCGAGAAAATATTTAAAGGAACAATTTTCTTTACGAATCATAATAGCAAGTGTTTGAAGCTCTCGATCAGAAGTTAAGCGCTGTGAATAGTTATCAGCGTAATTGTCAAACAAGGGGTGAAAACTGAACTGATTTCAATATAATCTGCACTTGAGTAGTCAAAAACTTTTCTACTTTCAAATCTAAGAATAAATAATTGCGGCTGAATGACTATAGGTTGCAATTTCATAGTCACTGATATCAGTGGACTCAGAAACGTAATTGACAGCGTTCGGAATCTTGCTAAATAACGGTTCTATAAGGTCATGTTTCCGAGAGTAGCTCTCACAATGTATTGCTCAACTGCTTATTTGCTCGTAATATCTTAAATTAGGGGGTCACTAAAGCTTCGCCTTAAAAGTTGACGCGACAGCGCATTCCTCCCCTTTTTCTTCTTTTTATTCTTTTTCCTTCAGATTTATCACCGATTACTAGACCGCTATAACATTACCTATTCAGGTCATAGATTACAATCACATCGAGCAATCGCATTACTGATTACCAATCAAGAATCCCAGTTGTCTATTAATCATCATCAGTCACTGCCTAGGTTACTCTGCACTACATTCTGCGCCACTGCATACTCATACACACCATTTATTTCAGTATAATGAATCACTACAACACTGCCTTTTATTCCGCCATGCCTATGATCCCTAATTAGCATATTATTCTTGTTTTATTTTTCATAAATTACAGTAACATAACTACACACCCTCAACACACGTGACAAAGCCGCCGCGGTGGCTCATTGATTATGGTGCTCGGCTGCTGACCCGAAAGACGCGGGTTCGATCTCGGCCGCATTTCGATGTAGAATTTTCATGTAGGTGAAATGCTAGAGACCCGTCTACTGTGCGGTGTCTCTGCAAGTTAAGAAACCTCAGTTAGCCGAAGTTTCTGGAGCCCTTCAAAATGGCGTCTCACATAGCCTCAATCGCTTTGGGACGTTGAACCCCACAGAAACCAATAAGCCTAAACGCACTTTACTAAGTCATTCACACCATAACGCGTTCACTAGGTGCCCCTCTAACGTGCTTGAACGAAGAACCCTTCGGGACCTATGCGTTGCGTGCATGCCGGGCACGAGGAGGACTCGGTTTCGAAATCGAATTCCGGCCGTTGTCTTTTTGTATATTCTGATTTCAGCAATTTGGGGTTCTTTCTGAGTGACGTCGGACGATGGGCGGCGAGGAGTTTTAGGCAGTACGAGATCTTTACCCAATCGAGGAAAACTTCTGAAGAAATTTGTTCTGAACGCATGCACTCGTCCTTGGTGCAGTTGAATCAGATGATGCTCCCTGCTAACATAAGACCACAATCGGGAAAAGGAACCAGAATATCATAAATTGATGCAACAATTTTGCAGTGATGCGCAGGGTACGCATGAATGCGGCTCGTCAGTTGGAAGTGCGGAACAGACAACTACCGCAGCGGATTCACTACGAGCAAATCCGTTTCCCTATCGCGCCTCCCAAGCACCGCAACTCTTATGGACCTAAATGTAAGAGCGGCGATTGCGCTGGCGGTTCTTAAAAGTTGCGTCTGTCGTCATACCTGTCTCTAATACTGTTCCGCCCGACTGTTGTTTCTGTGCGGCGATATTCAGCCAAATCGCGATATTTGTCCGGAAACACAGACAGTTTTTCGCCATGAATAGGAAGCCAGACAACCAATCTTAGCAAACTGTGTTCAATAGTGCAAGAGAAGCAAACCTGAGCTTATTGCCCGGCGAGGCTAGAATCCATCCACTCATGTGCCATGATTTTTTAAACTACTGACCAGATGCTGTGAAAATAAAATGCAATTTTCGAACGCACTCGGTAAAAGTATGTGTTGCAGGCGAAAACATGAAATGGCATTTTAGCGTCGCCATATTTTCGCCATGAACTTAACGTGAGAGGTAGAACAAGGGTGAGGATTTGAGCTGCGTGTCATACAGCTCAGAATTCGGTATTCTCGAGAGGATAAAAATAAGCCTTCTTGGTTCCGGCCGATGCCTGAGTACGGCTCCTTTCTCCACATAAGGTCTACAACTGGTCACCTGCGGATTTCATCTTTCTGGCTGTCGCTACAAAGATGTAGAGTAACAGCACACAACGACGACACACTCATTTTACTAAGTGCTGCGGAACGCAACTTGGTGTCGACTCAGTTGCACTAGGCCGCCGAACCCATCTAGGCTGTTGCTTACCGTGGTTCGCCCTACTGGGAGAGCAACCTAAAGTTCTTCTATGTAGAGTAACACATTTACATGAGCAGTATTAGGTCTCAGCGGGTGAAGAGGGTCCCGACAACCTGGTCGTGTTCCACTTGAGCCCCTGCAATATAGCTACGACCAGCTCAAATCGGCGCTCCTTGAGCACACTGCAGCGTCCTAGCGCACGCGTATGCAGCAGTTTGTCACCTTAAGAGCTTAGTGACGGTCACCCAGCTAGCTTTTACATCCCATGAATTATGTTCTCGGTGCGCGATGCCAACGGGTGAACGACAATATTGTGCGATTGCTGTTGCTCCCTCGCCTCCCTACCGAAAAATGTTTACAGGTTTGAACGGGTCAGCAAATAGGATTGTGACACATTTGGTTTGGCTTTATAGGATGGACGTCCCAAAGCGGCTCAGTCTATGAGGGACGCCGTAGTGGAGGGCTCCGGATAATTTTGACCACCTGGGGTCCTTAACGGGCACTAACAATGCACAGTACACGGAATTTTCACATTTTTCCTCCGTCGAAGGGCTACCGTAGAGGGCGGGTTCGAACCCACGCCTTGCATGCACTGTGTGATGTATGTGCACGGTAATTAACCACGGGTAATGGTAGTTATACGGAGACCTCCACTAAGGAGTCGCTCAAAGGTTAAATCACTTTGAAGCTTCATCCTATAATGTTAAACGAAATGTGCCATAATCCTGTTTGTCTCCTATTCAAACCTGTGCACATTTTTCAATAACGCTCCCAGTCAGCGTTCCCGTCAACCTGGCCGCCCCCTCGACTAACGAGCTTCTTAAACGTCTGCACGGAAGTTGACATTATCGCTGTCTTAGCAATGCCACCTCTGCGTCAGCAGCGCCCATCCCGTTTCGCGCAGAGCAGGTACTTGCATGAGCAGCGCTCCACCAGCTTTGCCACAGCTTCGGCTAGATGATTGCTGCTATCAAGCTGAATGCCGCAGTACGCATCGCCAGCATCAAACACGCCACACCCCGATTCCTAAGTGCACCAGTGACCTCGCTATCCGGGGCTCTGCTCTGCATTTTCCACCCGCTTTTCGTTTCCGACACCTGTAACAGCTTGTTATGGTGCTCTTGCGCGGTAATACGACCAGCCGACCGCAAACGCCGATAACTGTCTAAGGCCGCAAACTCTGTTACTTTTCGGCCTAACATACACGACACAAAATTTTTAGCGATAGCGGAGCCAAAGTTAGGGTAGAATTCCCCTACTCGCCACGAATGCAGAGTGGCCGCCTGGCTTACCTGCTCTCTGTGGACGGCCAGAGCTTCCTGTCTACGAGCAACGGTCTGTGATACTCAGCTTTTCGATGTATTTTCTTAGTTTCAGACGTCTATTATTTGTGCCAATTTGAATGAATGAATGAATGAAGTCTTTTGTTAACTCTCTCAAGGTTACGTAAGCAATAAAGGAGACGGTGCGCAAGGCAAAAAAATGGTAGTGGGTTAGCTCGGCTATGCAAAGATATACGTAGCGAGAGGCACGTTTCCCTGGCTGAGCTTGTTTTTCGGTAACTCGAATGGTGTGAACAGTCACACGACGGGCCTTTGCACCATCTTCTGATGATCCCCGTTGACTGACGCCTTCCATAGGCTACATCTTGGCGGCTATGCGCCGTCTATTACGCTCGGCAATCTGGCATCTCCGTTTGGCAAGGCGTTCCTCTCTCTGTTCGGGAGTCTCCGCTGCTCTCTTCGCCTTATGACTCTTATTCTCTCTTTTTAGAGTAGCCAACGGCCAGGCGGCAACCTCAGGATCGGAAGAGTTAATTTTCTCTGCTTTATACCGCCGTTCAGCAGCGGCTGGACTCTGTAACAAAGACGCCCATTACATCTCCACCTTTCATAAGCAATGCTGCGCATTCGACGCATGGATCGGGTGATAAAGTGGAGTGCAGCGAGGCGGCGACGAAGATCGCGTGCAGCTGTGGGGTCTCTCTGATCACTATAGTATCGGCGCATGCGCACAACTGCTCATTCGCGTGGTGCCATGCTCGGCTCCGATGGTGGAGCAGGCGCGCCGCCGCGGCGACAGCGAAGCACGCGCCGCACTTTGCTCCTCTCCGGTTGCCATGGTAACGGAGCATCAGCGCAACTGGCCTGTCCCATGCACCGCGAAATGCTCGGCTGGTAGCACAATGTAGCTCTCGCTACAAAAAACTACTTTGATGCAGGTTGGAAGCCACCCTGCGCTCTCATCCGGGGATTGTTGCCCCAGCAGCTGACTACATAGCAGCGGAAGAGCGCACTCACAAACAGAAAACAAACACAACCAAACATATGTGCTACAGAAAGCTGTATCAAATTTCTACTTTGGTTTCGTAAGATAAAATTATCACGGGCATGTTTTACACTGTTGTATTCAGTTTTGCAATCAACAAACATACGCTGGAAGTGAAACCAAAGTATACAGACTATATATTGGTAATAATCGCGGTGTTCTTTCTATGTAGATGTAAAAACGTGAATAACCGATTAAATTACACCTAGAAGTCTCTCATATTTTAATGTTATTCTTTTTTGAAATATCCAGGTCCAAGCTAAATTATATATGACTGCTTAGAATAGGTGATGCGGCCGGAAGATAAAGACTATATGCCTTGAGGACTACATTGTAGCCTGAAACAGTATAAGCGATGTTCAGATCTGATAAAATAATTTCATCCTTAGCTGAAACAGCGTTTAGTACACATATCACCGTGTATGAAAATAACTGCGCGATCTTGATTTAAATGAACAATATTAAGTACAGATCCAGGAGAGCACATGGTAACTTCGCTATTAACCTAATTCCTCGTTTTTGAGCCCATAGGAATTCCTTTGACTCTGCTTGGTTGTTGTCCTCAGGACCATGAGGAAGAAAGATATATTTGCAAGCATAAAAGTCAAACATGGCCAACATGCCAATCACGCTCACCTCGCCGACGGGACATGTTACCGCCTTCTTTATTCGACCACGCCTCTCCCTCTCCCAAGTCTTGATAACCAGGACGAACTGGTGTGGCTCCTTCTGCCTGCGCCACTGGTGCCGATCATTCGTTCGGTATTTTACTACGAGAGTAGCCCCCTCATGGCCCCACGTGACCGGATTTTTCGCTATTTGGCATGACGTGCGTCATCATCTTGTCCCCTCTGGCCGCAGTTGTCTTTTCTGAGGAGGTTGCCAGCCAGGCAGGCAAATAGGTATGTATGTACCGGATCTTTGATGAACCAGCACGAAATGACAAAGAACAAGTAATACAAGGGCGATGTGGACAGAAGCGCTCAACCGAAAACTTTTGTTTGAGGAGAAACGATGATAACCTACTCTTGCAATTTCTTGTCCAGACCCGTAACGTAGAAATCCGAGTGAGAACCATTGCGATCTTGGAAATGTGTCAGGAGATAGCAAAAACTAAAAACGGCGGGACAGGCAGAGAAATTTTCCTCTCCCTCTCTCTTCGGCTCTCTCCTTGTCTCGCCAGAAAGGTTTTTACATATATGTTGATCCCGTTCATTTGAAATAACAGTTTTAATTCAGTGCTTCCGTCCGTGCCGTACTTCTACTTTCCTGTTGTCTTTTCGCGCTCGGTCATCAAAGATCATAGAAGGCCAACTGGCCCAGCAGCAAGTCTTACGTAGGCAGGTATGTAATTAGGTACTGTAATGTTTCTGGCAACAGCCGGTGGTCTGATTCAGCCTCGTATTCGGCGGGACGCCTGCAACCGGGGTCACTGCACAGCGATAGGCATCTTGGTTCCCACGGCCGGTCCACGTTTGGTTTATTGGATTCGAGACGGAGAATTCTGCTGCCGTTTGTAAACAACATTGTTCCCGGAAGATCGACTGTGCGGCACGGAGGCAGTTAGACCGCCAGAACCGAGCAGGGGTGGTTCACCCCTTCAACTGTGCCTGCTCGCCGGCGCCACGCCCATTCGGACTTCCCGGAAGACGTGTCCGACTTGACAGCGTGAGAACTGTCGTTCGGACGCGAGGACAACGCTCTCTCTGGTGGGGGCGATTGTCCAGTGGCACCCTCTCTCTCCGGCGAGGTTTGTGACGGGGGCATGTCCCTATGTGAAGTGGTGTGTGTGTGTGTGTGTGTGTGTGTGTGTGTGTGTGTGTGTGTGTGTGTGTGTGCGTGCGTGCGTGCGTGTGTGTGTGTGTGTGTGTGTGTGTGTGTGTGTGTGTGTGTGTGTGTGTGTGTGTGTGTGTGTGTGTGTGTGTGTGTGTGTGTGTGTGTGTGTGTGTGTGTGTGTGTGTGTGTGTGTGTGTACGACAACGTCATTCGGAGAAGGGACCTGCGGCGCTGAGTCAGCTCACTCAAGGACCCATCATCCCCAACAACTGGTTGGCAGCAGCTGGGATGGACCGTGCGACATCGTACTTTCTCAACCGGTAAGCGTTTCGGCATTTTGCTATAGGATTAGCCAGGCTTCAGATTTTGAGAGAATAATCTAGAATCACTGGGAAGTGTATGTCAATTGAGAAAGGGTAATCTCACGACATTTTGAAGATAGCATTGCCAAAGCGGAGAAAGCGTTGTCATGGACCTTATGAAATTGTCAAAGTCGGACTTGATGTTGTTATGCGAGGAACTGTCAATAGAAGTACAGGGCAAAATTACAAAACTTGAAATATGTAAGGACAATTGGAGAACACGTAGATGACGATCAGCTGGTAGATACGTGGAATTTGGTAGAGGAGGAAAAAAGAAAAGGGGGAGCGGAATGGGAAAAAAGAGAAAAAAACGGCAAAAGTGGGAAGCTGAAAAAAAAGAAAGAAATCTAAAGCGATTGCAGCTTGAAAGCGAAAATCGAAAAATAGGCGACAGTACGAGAGCCGGGTCTCCTGAAAGAGCAAGCGATGTACAATCATATAGAATGAACAGATTCATTTAGCCCTATGAAAGTGGAAGGGACATAGGATTGTACCTGGGAAACTTTGAGAGAACTTGCGAAAGGGAGAACTTTGCTCGCAGTACATGGCCGCAACGGCTTCTGACACTCTTGCCATGTGAAGGAGCTGAAGTCATAGCGAGACTTAGCACACAAGATGCAGCTGACTACGAAAAAGTCAAAGCCGGCCTGCTAAAAAGGTACCGGCTGTCAGCCGAAGCTTTCCGACAGCGCTTCAGGAACACAATGAAAAACGATAGCGAGGGCTATCCGGATTTCGCGTATGGGCTAAAGACGAATCTGCTAGAGTGGCTAAAAGGAGCCGAGGTTTATGAAAGCCAAGACAAAATCATCGAGTGTTTTTGCCTTGAGCAATTTTACCGAAGCATTCCCCAAGTGGTGAAACTGTGGGCTCAAGACAGGGAAAAAGTGCACACAGTTGAAAGGGCCGCTGAGCTAGCCGAGGAGTACGTTTCGCGCAGAAGGTTGAGCACTGAAGAGGGTGCGTCACACGCTCGAAACGCGATGCGAGATAAAGGACCTAGCAGAAAGACGCGAAGTGCTAGAAGTTCGGAACAATCGGAGGCAAAGAAGGTAGCGCCAGTAAAGCGCGAAGAACAGGCAAAGAGACAGGCAAAGAGACAGGGAGCAGACAAAGCCACGAAAAAAGAGTTTGAGGCTAGTAGGCCATTTCGTTGCTACAACTGCAATGCTGTCGGGCACTTTGCAGCCAAGTGTACAAAGCAACGTTTGGTGTTCTCGTGCGTCGAGGATAACGCCGAGAATCTAGAGCTCCTTAAGCCATACCTGCACGAGCTGCACGTTAACGGGAACCGTGCAGGGTGCTTCGTGATTGCGCCGCGACGATGGACGTTGTCTACCCATCTTAAGTGTCAGTGGACGATTTTACGGGAGAAGTCTCGTGGATAAAACAGGCAGTAGAAGAACACAGTGTATGCCTTCCCATAGCTAGAGTGAGAATTTGTGGACCGTTTGGAGAGCTAATCACTTGAGGCCGCAGTTTCGAAGGCCGTGCCACTTCAATATCCTTACCTCTTCTCGAATCGATCAGACCAATTGCTACGCGAGAGAGGCCAGAAGCTCGGAAGCGGGGTGATACAAGCTTTGACAAGGTCGAAAACTCGTCAGCTCACATCTCAACTAAGTCAGATTCCCGAACCTCAGATAGCCAGAGACGCACCAGCCAGCATATCGTTGCAAACAAATGAGGAGGGAAGGGAACCAACGAGGAATGAAAGCCAGATAGCTGACCGAGCAGATGAGCGACGAGGGACTTCAACCACTAAGTCGGTAGAGGAGGCAGAAAACGCTGAAGGATCCGTTTTATCTCCAACATCGCGTAGTTTTGATCGCCTTCTGCAGGTGAACAGGGAGTCCCTAATAAAAGAACAGAAGCAGGATCCCACTTTGGAAAGACTGCATCTTACAGCTAAAGAGGGCATCGCGAGACGCAACATAACGATGCATGAGAAGGGAAGCTTACTATACCGACACTACCAGGACAGAAAAGGCAAAACATTTGATCAGCTGTTCGTGCCCGAAAAATACAGAGCGGACATTCTGAGTCTCTGCCACGGAAATGGCTGAGCAGGACATCTGGGAATCAATAAAACAAAGGAGCGGCTATTAATGGAATATTATTGGCTGCGTTGTTTCAAAGATGCAGAACGCTACGTAAAATCATGCGATGAGTGCCCGCGCGTGGGCAAGCCGGGAGAGACATGGAAGGCTCCACTGAAAATTGTTCCATTGATCTCGGAACCCTTCCGCCGGCTTTTAATAGACACAGTAGGCCCTTTGCCTAAAACGAAATCAGGCTATAAGTACTTGCTTACTATGCTATGTCCCGCCACAAAATTTCCCGAAGCAATTATGTTGAAGGACTTGAGCTCCACAGAAATAGTTGACGCCCTTTTGTCAGTGTTCGCGAGAAGAGGATTTCCGGCCGAAATCCAAGCCGATCAGGCGACGGTCTTTACAAGCGCCTTGACGGCCACATTCCTAGAAAGATGCGGAATAATACTGTTACACAGCTCGGTGTATCATCCGCAGTCCAACAGTGTAGAGAAATGGCATTCGGTGCTGAAGCGGGTGCTACGCGCTCTTTGTTATGAGCATAAAGCAGACTGGGAGGATTGTCTGCCGGCCACACTTTTCGCTTTACGAACAGTCCCCCTCGAAGCTACGGTGTTTACGCCAGCAGAACGCGTGTACGGAAGAGCCCTCCGCTCTCCCCTCCGAATGCTGAGAGAAATGTGGGAAGGGACAGGAGAGAACCAGACAGTGGTTGAGTACGAGCTTCAGCTACTGGACCGCCTTAAAAACACGAGGGAATTAGTAAATCGAAATATGAAAGCTGTCCAGCAGGCCGCCAAGGTCTATTATGACAAAAACGCGCGCCTTCGAGGCTTCACCACGGGCGATCGCGTGATGATCCTCCGGCCATCGAGAAAAAACAAGCTGGAAGTTCACTGGGATGGTCCAGTGGAAGTGTTGCAAAAACTTTCGGAGACGAATTACGACGCTAAGGGTTCCAGGCAGGGGAAAGCAGGTGAGAATCCATCATTGCAATCTGATGAAGCCGTTCGTGGAACGCAGCGGGATCGTCAATCTGACTCTAAATGAACCAGAAGAGCTGGACAGCGAGAGTCAGGGTAGGAAGGGAGGTGCGGACGCTAGTGACAACGTGGAGAACATTCTGGCTCATTCCGTGAATGCAGATTTCCTAAGCGGGACCCAGGTCGACACGCTAAAGCAGTTGTTGAGCGAATTCGCTGACCTATTTAGCAGTCGCCCGGGAAAGACACACCTCCTGACACACGAAATCGAGCTAACCTCTGATGAACCGGTACGGTCGAAACCCTACAGGGTATCACCGCGGCAAAAAGAAATAATGGACGCGGAAATTCAGCGCATGTTGGAGTTAGGGGTTGTAGAGCCAGCGGAAAGTGACTATACCTCACCGCTAATTCTTTTTGAGGCCCCAGGGAAAGATCCTCGTCCCTGCGTGGATTATAGAAAGCTGAATGCAATTACCAGGGATCAGCTATACCCGATTCCCAACATAGAGGAAAGGATAGAAAGGGTGAGCGGCGCGAAATTCATTTCCACCCTCGATCTCGTACGGGGATATTGGCAAGTTCCCCTCTCAGCGCGAGCAGGTATGCCGCTTTCATCTCCCCAGCGGGCACCTTTCGACCCTTAATGCTTAGTTTTGGGTTGAAGAATGCCCCCTACAGCTTCTCGAAACTCATGGACATCGTACTGAAGGACATGCAGTGCTTTGCACTCCCTTAATTAGAAGATGTGGCTATTTTTCGGAAACCTGGCAAGAGCATCTAGAACACCTAAAGACCGTGTTTTCCAGTTTACGACAGGCTGGACTGACACTGAAGGCAGAAAAATGTAGATTTGGTTGCGCTCAGGTTACGTACTTGGGCCACGTTGTAGGCCAGGGAACTAGGAGCCCATCCGAGTTAAAGATTGCCCCGATCGCAGCATTTCCGCAACCACGGACGAAAACGGACATTCGCTCCTTTTTGGGATTAGTTGGGTACTATCAGCGATATATTCCAAACTACTCACAGCGGGCTAGTCCCTTAACTGACGCCTTGCGAAAGGGAGCACCTGCTAACGTAAGTTGGGATAACCAAAAAGAAAACGCCTTCAAAAGCCTGAAGGAAGCACTCGTGTCCCGACCCCTTCTCAGGACCCCTGACTATGTGAATGAGTTCATAGTCCAGTGTGATGCCAGTGATAGAGGGCTGAGTGCTGTCTCAAGCCAAGTTGGCTACGACCATGAAGAACACCCAGTTCTGTACATCAGCCGCAAACTGACCAGTAGAGAGGAAGCGTACAGCGCTTCCGAAAAAGAGTGCGCGTGTTTAGTTTGGGCAGCGCGGAAGTTGTCGTGTTACCTGTACGGAGAAAAGTTTGTAATTGAGACTGACCATTGTCCTTTAACGAGGCTGCGACAGATGTCCCCCAGAAATGGTCGCTTGCTCAGATGGAGTCTGGCTCTCCAACAGTACAATTTCTCGGTGCGTTATAAGAAGGGGAAAATGCACGGAAATGCTGATGGCTTGAGCAGACTGATGTAAGCGGGAGAACTAAGAGGAATCTCCTCCTGTGTGAGTGCTTTCTTTTTTACTTTGTTCCGAGTAATCCGGCTGTGGCAGTTTCAAAAGGGGATGTTTCGCGCTCAGTCGGCACAAAATAAACACAAATTGAAACACAATTTTTTAAAAGTGTATTGTTGTCAATGGAAAAACCCTGGTGATTCTTTGGCGAATTCCGAGCGCTTGCAGGTGGGGCAGTGCTTTGCGGTTTGGAACGTCCCACCTGCGCTTTCCTTTGTTGGTGGTGCTTTGGGTTCTGCCTTGGGGGCGATGATATTGCAATCCAGGGGACCAACACGGACGCCATCTCATCTCTTCCTGCCCAGCGGTCGTCAACGCTGGACATTCGAGATTTTTCGGGCCGCGGAGGAGCTGTAAGGTTTCTGGCAACAGCCGGTGGTCTGATTCAGCTGCGTATTGGGCTCGGACACCTGCAACCGGGGTCACTGCACAGCGATAGGCATCTTGGTTCCCACGGCCGGTCCACGTTTGGTTTATTGGATTCGAGACGGAGGATTCTGCTGCCGTTTGTAAACAACATTGTTCCCGGAAGATCGACCGTGCGGCACGGAGGCAGTTAGACCGCCAGAACCGAGCAGGGGTGGTTCACCCTTCAACTGTGCCTGCTCGCCGGCGCCTTGCCCATTCGGACTTCCCGGAAGACGTGTCCGACTGGGCAGCGTGAGAACTGTCGTTCGGACGCGAAGACAACGCTCTCTCTGGTGGGGGCGATTGTCCAGTGGCACCCTCTCTCTCCGGCGAGGTTTGTGACGAGGGCGTGTCCGTGTGTGCGTGCGCGCGCGCGCGCGTGTGTGTGTGTGCGGGTGCGTGTGTGTGTGTGTGTGTGTGTGTGTGTGTGTGTGTGTGTCGTGTGTGTGTGTGTGTGCGCGCGCGCGTGTGCGTGTGTGCGTGTGTGTGTGTGTGCGTGTGTGTGTGTGTGCGTGTGTGTGTGTGTGTGTATGTGTGCGTGCGTGCGTGTGTGTGTGTGCGTGTGTGCGTGCGTGTGTGTGTGTGCGTGCGTGCGTGCGTGCGCGTGTGTGTGTGCGTGTGTGTGTGTGTGTGTGTGTGTGTGTGTGTGTGTGTGTGTGTGTGTGTGTGTGTGTGTGTGTGTGTGTGTGTGTGTGTACGACAACGTCATTCGGATAAGGGACCTGCGGCGCTGAGAGAGTCAGCTAACTCAAGGACACCTAGTCTCCAACAGTAGGTAGGCAGGCACGCCGGCAGGCTGACAGGTAGGCAGACAGGCAGGAATAGAGGCAAGCAGACAGGCAGGCAGGGATATAATTGTTAGCCTTCTCCTTATATCAGGGTGGTGATATGTGTCGACGAGCCATTAATTCCTAGGTGCTGAATGTCTTTGGATTAACTGCCAATTTTCCTCCCTTTTCTTAAGTACTCCATTGACATTCACCAATCCCGTCGTCATCTACTTAGTGCTTTCTACTTTTTGAAAATTGAGCATGCACTAGATACAACGGAATCCTAGTTCCTCGCGGGTTAATCTACAGGCGTGATTTATTTCATTTAGGCCACGATACTCTATAATGATGTTAGAATATTTTGTTCATTGTTCTTGGAATCATTTTGTAACAGCTCACTCCTGTATAAAGTGCTTTGGTCTCTATTAATGCCCTATGCAGCGGGGGTGTAAAGCTGGGATCGAGAAGCGGAAAGCTGGCCCCACATGTATTCGAATTTCTTACAGGAGCACTACTTCCGCCGAGGTGGCTCAGTGATTAAGGCGCTCGTCTACTGAGCATGAGTACCCGGGTTTGAACCAGACCGAAGCGGCCGCGATGGAGGCAAAACACAAAAGGCGCCCGTCTGCGTTTCGATGTGAGTGCACATTAAAGATCCCCAGGTGGCCTAGATTATTCCCCAGAACAAAGGAAGAAAAAGGTACCATAGTAGAGGTTTGAAATGAAATTTCAATCTCCAATCTGCCACATCTTTCTTCATTTGTTCTTTCGCTCTCTCCTTTATCCTTTCCCTTAAGGCGCGGTTAGAGTGTACACAGAGTTAAGTGAGACAGTTGCTGGGTCATTTCCTTTCCTCAAAAGCAATTTTCAATGTTACTTCTTCCACGGTAGGAATTAACAGAACACGACGTTTCTTTCTTGCCTTTTCTACCCAACCAACGAGCAGAGGGAATAACTTGTGATGTTGATGATTGGAAAATTAATTCTACAGGCAGCGTAGGCTCATATTTTATCTTTTAAGCGGTAACAAATTATTTAATATCAATTAATATTATACTTTTACCGTTTAAAAGATAAAATATGAGCCCACGCCGAGGCAGCAATAAAGTGTCAAACGTTAAGACACCTAACATACGTTGCCGGTTTGAATCTTTGCCGCTAGCTAGACTCTAACTTGTAAGTTTATGTGGCACGAAACGTTCAATTGTATGACACCATCCGCAACATTCTGCGGCAAACGGTTGGCCGATTAATTATACACGAATGTGGAGAATACGTGGCACGACTTTGACGCTGTGCAGAGAGGGGTGGATATACGATATACCGGGTCGATAGGGTCGTCTTTCCAGTTGTGGTTCTTAAACTCTTGAAGATTGAACTCTCTGAGCATTTCATTTTTTTTTCTTAGTTCACGACAATACATATCTTTATTAGCATGTGACAGGGAAGACAGCGCTATACAAAGGTCACCTAGATGGAAGTTCATGGCTGATCTCGGAGCTACTTGCTACATTTGCTGTACACGTGCGTCCAAGGGATGCGGTGGTTGATTTCTATCAATTCAATGTGCGTCACAACCTTCCGACATAGAGATGAACGTCAGAGCTGAAATTCCTCAAGCCACATGTACCATAGCAATGCTCCTTCACGACAATGACAGATCGTTGCAAAACAAAGTAATCCTAGAACCTAGGCGCCCTATAAGCATGTCTCCAAGACTAGGGCCTTTTTATTGTTTAAAGTACACATTTATAGCTTACGAAGCACAAAAAGACGACATCCTCTTCTGCACTGAAATTTTCCCAAAGAATAGAGAAAAAAGCTAAAAAAAAAGCAAGCTGCTTTTTCATTTCACGAAACATCCACTACCTGATGAAATCTGAAGACTTGAACATAAAAACTACTTTACAAATATATAGGTCATTTTTCTAGAACGCGCTCATTTCAGCTTAGGAGAAATATGTTAATCCATGTAGAGCCCACTCGATTGATACCATTGGGAACGATATACAACACAGAAACGACTTGCCACACCCGTTGTTAAAAACATTTTCGTATTTGTAGATGGTTACCTGGCTTCCTTAGCCATTGATTCATGTTCCATTCAAAGTATAGATTCAGATGTGCTTTTCTCCTTCGAGCAGTACCTCTCGCGTTAATACATGAGATACCTGAGAGCAGGTTCATTCGGTCCCTCAATTTAAAATTACCTATAGAGAAAGCTTCTTCAGTTGGGTGTATGAGCCGAGAGGGGAAATGTACCTGTCACGTTACCATGGTGCTCATTCCAAGGCTGTAATTTTCGCCCTTCAGAACCGGAGTTTCACTAATGTGTTAATGAAGTCTGGCTTGCATTACATGGACCGCAGCCTCAATTAGCAGACTTCTCGGCTTGCTCAAGGAAAGTTCCTTGAGTACCTGCTCAACTCGTTAGGAGGTAGCCTCATGAAAAAATAAAAGCAGGACTTGACGGGCTGCGGAAAAAAATAAGAAAATAAAGTTGCTCTTCTACGCTCCTGCAAATTCTTCCTCACCGGCTAAAGAGAAAAGCGGAATGAGCAAACGTAGGTATTCTGTTTTCGATGCCCAAAGAAGTCGGTCAGCGCCCCTGCAGCGCGAAACCACCATGCATAGTCGAGCACCAGTCACCATTTGTAGCAAGCCCAGTTCACGTGGTACAGGGAATTTTGTTGAGCTATAGCAAAATCCAGGTAGTGCAAACCGGATGATGAGTAAGTGAAAGACCAAGGGAGCGTTTTAGCAGCATTTACGGTAATGTGAAGGGGGTACCTGGGAGATCGCTGCTTGAGAGCGTTTCTCCCGTTCTTGCCGGCCATCTTTCAACAATGCGCTTTTTTCGCGAAAATGCACAGTAAATCACCCGGAAAGTAATTGAAGCCACCGAGATTTTCAGACTAGGAGAGGACTTGGTTAGCGCTTCCTCGATAGTGTGCGCCGACACCACTGACTTGATTTTACATTCCGAAGTTCTCTCCCGCCACCTCAGTTTATCGCTTATTGCAATCAAGGTGCCGATACGTAGATCGAAGTCGGCGTAACTTGATTTGTGCCCCCGTCACCAGGGACTCAAGAGAAATGAACAGACCGCCCGTGTACTCTCTCTCCAGTCTGCCTCCCAGTTCTCGGAAGCTACTCCCAGTGAGGAAATTAATCTGGCCCTTATATTAAGACAACCCCGATTACTACAAGTAAGAGCACCGGCGTTCCCGGACCCTTGTAAGGGACTGGATTGCGATGACGTGCGCCTCAGCATTAAAATTCTCACTAACACTGAACTCTGCCCAGCGGTGCCTAATCATTTCAAGCCAACATTTGATGCCGGACTCCAGTTATGTGTGGAGTTGGCGACACCTTCCACATGGTTTGGGCGTGTGAATCCATCTATCTTCCTAATCTCAACTACACCAGAGAGGTCTGAGAGGCAGCCCTACTCGCCCGAGAAGACCAGAAGACCAAACAGGCCCTGATTCAGCGGACGCGGGCGGCGTTGCTTGCAATTGTGGCCACGGAATAAGGGCACCACCTAGTATTATTAGGGAAGGAGGCCAATAGGGTCCCATCCCATCACCTCTCTGTAACGTTATTCAATGATTGTCACCGCTACCACCAATCTATCCCGGCCGTTTGTCGCGCATGACCTGCGCAATGGTGCCAGCCCATTTCTGATGGCCAGTACTAACTCTCTCGCCTCTCGCCACGTTGCTTTGTGGGAAGCGCGTGGGCCGCATAGAGCCCAAGACCTACTCTTTGACCTGGACGCCTCCGAACATAAACTGCTGCCTATTTGACGCCTTGATACATACTCGAGTGGGCTCCGACCCGCTTCAGAGCGATATTTTCTATTGATCTGTTGACAACGCCCTCGAGCCACGCCATCGAGAGAAGTTTCTTGACCTGCGGCAACATTGCCCCTCCTCGTTCGATACGCCGCAAGTTCCTTGGTCCAGAGGACAACCGTCTCCCGCAACTTCGATATGGGCACTCACTCGCCTCTCTACCAGCTACTCACCTACAGATAACCCTGTAATTGCCGAGCGAGTCGATGATATGCGGCACCGTGGTGTTATTGCAGCGAGCGGTGTTATTGAGCGGTGTTATTGCAGCAAGAGTGTGCAGCGAGCTGCGACGCGGATGTCTTTTCGTTCTGGGCGAGCGTTTTCCTTCTTGGCGATCGAAACCGATGAATCACTGTTGGGTATATATAGGCGATTAGGGCGAGCTAATTCTTTAAGCGGTCGCTTCTACAGCCGGTAGATAGACGCGATGGCACTCGCTGCGCTCTCTTGCAAGGCGGAGTGCCATACCCAACAGCTGCATCACACGAGGGAGGTGCTTTACGCAAAGAGCCGCTGTTTCGCATGCGTAATTAGACGAACTGGAACAAAATTTTAGACGTGCGCATCTTAGGACACAGGCACGTTACTGAAATTGTACAAAAGGGAACAACCGTCGAAAGCAATTGCCTCCAAGTCCTCAATATATACCTCCTGCTAACTTTAGGCAATAAACGGTATTTAATAAATTTTTGTTCATTACTAAATTTACGCGGACATTATTACCCGATTTGGTATCCGCCTGGACGCATTAACAACGTGCAAACGCGGCATTGGCGTACGGTCTTTCTTATTTTTTTAAATCAGTAAAGTCTAATTTTGAACATGCTGTATCTATATACAGCTTGCTCATACCACACCACTGATGACGTTATCAGTTTTATTGACAACTATAGTATGACACTTTTCTGCAAACATCCGCGCTCGTGAGTCGTGAGCCTGTAAAGGCTATCGCCTTGATAGGAGTAGTCGCTCCTGAGTATGACTCCAAGGCAGAGGCGGCACATAATTATTGATTCTCTTTGTGGCAGGGCTAGTGGAAGCTGGAGCTTCGATTGCTGCTTATGGGAATTCAGACGTGCATCGATAGCTCGCCCGAATTCCACGAGGCGAGCGTGACGTCTATCAAAAACGTTCCAAGCCTACCCTCGTCGTCTGGTCTCGCAACTGGAATCAGTGCACCGTCGCCGTCGTGGTAAGCGCCCCGGGTAGCCAGTCGCATTCGGTCACTTGCTGTAGTGCCTGCTGTCGTGGTAGTTTTAGGTAGGAAATATCGTGTCTCTTAGAGATTGTAGACTGACGTAGCACCCAGATTTCCGCGGCAGGTTGTTCATGCGATGCACAGCGTTTGTGAGCTGCTTTTAAATAACTTAAAATTGACCACACTAATAAGAAGCAGCGCGAATACACTAGGAAGAACATGAAACAACCGGACTGGCGCTGGTTCTTGTCGTTATGCGCTGCTTCTTCCTTTTATGCACTCTGACCAAAAAGCCCAAATCAAGAGTCTAATTGTAATAGGCCATTACTGGTGCTCTCTTGAAATATAGTGCGATCGCCATTACCAATTGCAGCCACGAAGAGCAGCCAGTTTCAACTACTGCTACTGTGGGACGTGCGGCGATGTCCACGAAGCCCGACAAGCTGAAGGGTTCATTCAAGCGTCCGTGTAGATATGCAGCTGGCATCCGTGGCAACACCTGTGTTTTCAGTAAGCACCTTTATTTTTGCTCTCATTGTGTCCGCATGCAAGTTGTTTCACTCTTTTTCATGCCAGAGAAAATGGGTAATGTGAATCATTCAACGCGGTGCAGAGAAACGTTTGTTCTATTATATGGCAGAATTATGAATGAATAGGAAAATGTATGCCACAGTAGGGAGACATCAGTTTGATCAATACCACTACTAAATGGAGAAAAGTAGCTGATATCCGGCGACGCGTTAAAGAGCGTGTGCGTCCTCCCACTCTACCCATACGTCCCTGTTTCCGTTAGGAATCCTCCTTTCCAGGGTCTTCTCGCCGAATATGGACTTCAGCTTTCATACTCTCCGCACGCCTGTTCACGACCGCAATCTTCGCCAAACAGGACAGACTTGGTGCAGAACCAGTAGCAAGATTAGCGCACTAAAAGTCATTTGGAGCCACTGATTGGCATTATCTATTCAGTTAGCACTTTCTAGGTGAGATGCCTTGATAGTTCTGCATTACATAGAGTGACCAGAGGTGCTCCTTTCATCTGAGAACAAGTCTATTCCCACGACTTGCCAAATCACTATTTGCAAAAAATCGCTATAAGAGGAGAGAAGGCCCAAAATATAGACTTCGAAACAGAGCCGCCATAAAGACGTCGGTATGGCCCTTTGAAAGAGACGGTGCGCATGGCGGATATGTTCACACGTTCATCGATTTTTGAGCACAACTTTTAATTACGATTTTTTGTGCTGAGTAATCCTTTGGTGTCGATATTTTACAGGAAAGACTGACATGAGGAAGAATGAGCAGCAGGGGTAAAGTGGTGAAAGTTTAGAGACGTGCGGGCCGAGGAAGAGTATGTCGTACGATTTGGGTCAAACAAATTGAAGAAGGTGTAATAGTGCTTGAATTCCACTTTTGCACACTTATGGCGGTACCGAGCATAACAAAAACCGGCATTTACTACAAAATTTTGGTGCGCAACTGAGGCTACTAATTGACGACATGTCTCTCGATCTTGTAAATAACATAAAAAAGGTCCAATATTGCAAGCGTCCGTCCACACAACAGAGAATAGAAACAGCTGCGGGACAGCGCAAATGAGGCTGTACGGGGCACCTTTGAATCGCTGAGCCTCCAGAGCGTTTACAGCGCATTTTTAAGCGGCCCTGTTTGCGTTGAGCGGCGACCATCGCTGATGCCTGAGGCTTGATGAGGAGATCTTCAGATGAAAAGGTGAGATGACAAATGACTAGGAGCGGTAAAAGCTCCAATTAAATTGATGACGTCTTCGAAGTGGTGCTTGCAAGTGTGAACACAGCAGTTTTCAGTTGAGAGAGTCCTCGTTGAAACCGGTCGCAAAATGCAAGATACAGAGGCTGTAGACGAGCTGTATGCCCACTCATCGGCACTGTTCATTTGAAATATCAACGATTATAATCTTTGCCATGTTTTACGGAACTAAACATTAGGGAGCGCACAGCTCTAGCTATGGCGTGGATGAAGCACGCACAAGGAGTGCGAAGAAAGAAGCCAGGCTAGAAAGTTGAGATGACAAATAGAAGGACGGCGACGGCAGGAGGAAGAAAATAACTACGGGGAGAAAATGGAAAGACGTTCTTGCCGAAAAATATGCTGAGGGGACGCATACCGAAAGCGCTGACCAGGAGAGAAAGGCGAGAGGAAGCAGACAAGACTGCAGCTTAAAGCGAAAAAGACAATAAGGTGCAAGAATGAACGGACGTTGATGCAAACAGATGAATAGAAAGACCTGTATATCAAGCACCAGCAGCTAAGAGAACCGTCACTCGCTATTGGAGCCGCGAAGGCCCAAAACCTCCGCAGCCGGTCTAATTGGTTCTGTGTATTTCAAGCCCAACGAACGGCTGCAGCTCAAAACTGAATGCTCGTCGCGAGTGCACTCCGCCAAGACTCCGCCATCCGAAGCTGGGAAAAAAATAACAAAGAGAAAACTTGTGCGCACCCATAAGGAAGGGACTGCATTGCTTCGCACATTGATATGTGCTACACGAAGGAGTAAAAAATTACTGAGGGCACTTAAGTCTCCTTGCCTGGAGGAATGCGAAAGCATTTGTTTTGAGAAAGGGAAACGTTTTCGAGGAAACGGCGCAGTAGCTCTCTGATCTCTACATCTCGGTGGACGCCTGAACCTCGCCTTGAACTTTTTTGCGACCCATTTTATGACTGATGACTCGACACTTTTTGTGACAAAATTTTTGACCCATGACTCGGCACTTTTTGTGATTCATGTCGTGACCGGACTCAAAACTTTTTGTGGCCCTTTCGGAGTTCATGACATGATCATGAATCATGGCTTTGATGACTACGACTTAATACCTTCCTCAGACAATGACTCCGGTAACGACGACATTGATTATGATTCCGGTCTTGACTCATGGCTCAATTACAATGACTAACATGACCATAACAATGATCTGACACCATTTATATATCAACTGTCATACCCACTCAATCATGACTACTATGCACTAGCTGATGACGTAATGTCGTGCGACACATTTTGCTTCCTCATTTTGCGTCCTCTTTTTGCAGACACATCAGCTGCCGACGTAGTTTAGTAGTGCTTTCGTATTAATAAACTTTATTGCCATAATTGGAATTAGTGAGGCATTAAGGGGCGGAGTGGCCCTCAGATGTGGCGACTAACTGGGCCCACGATGTCAGTGCAACTGTCTGGGGTTGTCAGCAGTCCATTCCATCCCTTTTCAGTGGGAGCTGGAGGAATGTCCTGGGGGAGGGGGGGCGGTTGCGTCACGCATCTCCATAATATGTGAGCCTGTGTTCCGGATGTACCACTGTTAAAATTTGGGCTAGAACTGTCGAATTCATCATTGGTTATACTATCGTCATGCTCGCCAGGACAGCCATTGGCCGGACTCAGTTGTGCTGTCCGCCGAGGAACAAGCCTATCGGTGGTGTAGCCACCCCGAGGAGCGGAGGACGCCGTAGACCTCCCAGAAATTGAGCGTGGCGCCGGCGACAACCCGTAGAGGGCGAAACCTCAACTTCGGCAGTATCGGTTCAGGTTAGTGACTGGAAAACACACCCCGCATCGAGGGAATTGGAAGCGTTAGCGGGAAGCAGCCTCCGCTGCCTACGCCCTGCCGCCGCCTAGCACCGTTTCTTTAGTCAAGCCGTCAACTAGTTTGGACATTTTCCTTCATTGCTTTCGAATGTGTTCATATTATTCTGGAGTTGCATATTTTCGCGTATTGACTGCAATTCAAAGAGATATGTGCTAAAGAGGGCAAATGCTTTTAAATAAATATTGGTCTTGTCTTGATTCAACTGATAAATATATTCAGTCAGCAAGTTGGAAACGCAGCGCCAAGAGCAAAAAAAGTTCACCTATGTCAATGCAAAAAAATAAATGTCGTTTCGCTGGCCGCCTATCTAAATATTGATTTCAGTATCTCTTTAGGTACAACGCAAACCGCAAAAAGGGCAGAAAGTGCACAAACCCAACCTGTATACACAAGCCAATTTGCAATAAGTTTTTATTCCTCTCTGAATCACTTCTCATCCCTCATTAACAATATGTTTTTCTTTTTCGGAGGCCTGAACTTCTGTCACGACAAGTGTTTTTAATCGCAGTTTTGTGTCCAAAGTACCGAATACAAATAATATCTTGGCTGTTTTTTTTTCTGAAATAATGCACCAAAAGGCTTCTGGCTCGGTGTGTTGCAAAATCCGTGAACAGAAGCGATGAGAATTCTCACTGCTATTCAAAACGGTAATGGTAACTGAATTCTCGAGAGAGGTTTTCAAAAATGTGCCACGTTTAGGGCCATGTCATTTAGAGACGAGATATGCACTATAATCAGTTTTAACCTCAGCATAAAAACAGAGACGCAGGCTTTTTCAGTTGCGCTGTAATTTCGTCGGTAACGGTTCTGCTCGCCAAAGCTGAGACTGGCGTTTCGTGCCCGAATCCATGATGGTAACCCCTGCAGTATATTCGGGGACACTGTGATCCAGCGAACGTCAAGAAACAATACTTGTTGCGCAATCCCTTGAAGTGCATATTGAAATGCAACAATGTACGTCATTTTAACAACGTTCTGCGGTGGACAAAAACATTCTGGAATGCTATCATTCTCTCCCAATTCTCGAGCGCTTTCACAATTGTGCTTTCATGTGCGCATGGCAACAACAAAGAGCGCGAATGTACAACTCGTTTTAATGTGGGAACCGGGTATTCTTTTATACAGAAGACTTGAGCGTCATTCCTGGCACGCAAAGGAACGAAAAAACGTATTGATACCAGAAAATATGAGCAGATCCGCACAACAAAACACACTCTTTGCGATATCCTAAGCAGCTTAACTTCTTTCACGGACAGCTACAACGACACGTTGCTGATACACCTTTTGGCACCGGCAGATTTGTTTTCAAAAGCTTTTATGATCTCTCTTTCTATTTTGTTTTTGGAATGCGAAATGATGGTGGTTCTTTCGAACAGACGCTTGCATTCTTTTGCAGCGATGACAACGCGTCACCAGCTTTCCTGAACGCGTGACGGAGCTACAGCTGTTAGCGTGCTCACTTAGCCTCTTATGTACGCAACGGCCCGTTTGGCCAACATGCTTCATACCGCAGGGTATCAAACTGCAATAAACAACACCTGTGTTGCATTGGGCGCGTTTTTTCTGGCGTCTGGTAGTGCGTGTTGTTTGGGGCTCTCACCATATTCATTTCCTTTTGCGCACATACCCGATAATTTTTCGTTGGCCGTGGAAACCACAGGGACACAGTACCTGTTCATGATCATTATGTGCCCACGCGAAAATCTTTTTACATCAGGAATAACAACCGGACGTGGGTTCTTCTTGGACGTATCCGAGTTTTCTTTCTGTTTTTTGCCTTCAATGTTTTTAGAACTGTGTCCGAAATCGAGGACAGGAGGATGTCGGGTGCCCGCTGTGTTTCAACCCCGCAATCTATTGATGAAGTCCTTGCTCTACCTTGCGTACGCATAACTTCCTTATGCTCTGAGTAATACACTCTTGCGCGACGAACCGTTAACCCATTAACGCCCTACGTTGCATATATGATAAAAATATAACCTGCCAGAGATACAGGAGGCCGATGAAAAAAATTCGTGCAAAAGATAGCCCTAACGCAAAAAAATCCTTAAATTTGTGTGGTCGTAATGCTGCATTCAGCGATGATAGAGGAGTTTGGAAATTTCCACTTGAATACCTGCATGCGTCTGCGTGTTATTACATGGTATTGAGGACCTTAGGTACTGAGATAGTATAAATATTAGCTCAAAACAACGAATATGTAATCATTTTTTTCTTAATCTCTTTTTTACATGTTTGCGATCGAGGAGCCATTTCTGATGAAGCCCTGGAAATTCACTACTTTTATCTGACGTTTTCAGTGCATGGGAATCAATGGGTTAAGTAAACTTTGAGTGTCCGGAATCATGTCTTAAAATTGCGTTCTGTCCTTTATTCTCTTAGAACCAACACGAGTGATCTGCGTCGTTATGAATTTGGAGGTCTAAAAATCCAATCACCGATTGTTCCGGCAATCCAAAGGAGAAATTTAAGCTCTTCAACCCCGTTTCAAACAGATCGATAACTAAACTGGGTTTGACTACTGCATGCTTCACCGCGGAAACAGGAAAACATCGTCGACATAATGGAAACAAGCGAGCACTGCGAATGTTTCCAACTGATGATTCAATGCCTTATTTCCTTTCGCCTTTTATAGGTCATACAGTATTGGAGCAAAACAGGAGCCGATGCAGATTCCAATGGGTTGCGCGAAAACGCTGCTTTCTAATTCGATAGAGACTCGAAGCGCAACACTTGCAAGTCCAAAAAAGCACAAACAATGGCATCACATTGATTATGAAATTTTGTTTGTGAAAAGCACTCAGCTTCCTCGACGGTGGCAATGGCAGAAGGTTTTGGGATGTTGTAATACATATCCTGAATGTCTATAGAGAGGCAACTCACGGTATGGGCTCCTTTTAGAAATTCAACGACCATTTTCGATCCCTCAGTTCTGTACGGGTCGTTTACGTCCAAAGTACAGATATGCTGTTAGAGGTATCGTGCCAAAGGCCTTTTTCATGTTCCTTTGTCTTCCACAATCATTCGCAAGGATAGCCTTTTTTATGAATGCTTAGTATGTAGAATGGTTGGTAACTGCTACTAAAGTACTACAGCACTGACAAACGTGTCATACACAAGCACTGCCATGAATAACCAGCCAGCCGCGCAGTGCTCCTTCGCCATGTATCTGCGTCTATTATCGCCGTGCCGCACATGGTTTACAGCCGTTGCTGGTACGTGCTTGAGCCCTCTTGAAACCACAATAATAATCTCTGCGTTGATGACTTCGGATGATTTGTATTCTCGAGAGTTTTTCATATATGTTGTCATTTATAGGGCCATGTCATTTAGAGACGAGGTATGCACTATAATAAGTTTTAACCTTGGATTCAAAACAGACGCAGGCTTTATCAGTTGCGCTGTAATTTCGTCGCTAACGATTCTGCTCGCCAATGCTGGGACTGGTGTTTCGTGCCCGAACCCCTGATGGTAACCCCTGCAGTATATTTGTGGATAGTGTGATCCAGCGAACGTCAAGAAACGATATTTGTTGTGCACTCCCGTGAAATGCGCATTGGAATGCAACGATGTGTATTGTTTTAACAACCCTCTGCGTTTAACAAAGACACTCTCGAATGCCATCATTCTCTGCAAACTGTCTAGCGCTTTCCCAAGTGTGTTTTCGTGAGCGCATGGCTACAAATATTGCACTCTTGGATATCTCAGTCTAGGAAACACGATTCCACTGATGGAGCTCAAAAACAAAGCTTGTCTTTCATCTGGGAAGTGAATTTTATATTTAGCGCAAAGCGACATACTCCTTTTTTTCTAACCGTTGTGCGTCACAACCATCTAGCCTTACGATACATATGCGGAGCTTCGATACCACAGGCCTTTAAAATCCTACAGTGCTTCTTCATGAAAACGACTGATGGTTCGTTGAAGAATTATCTGAGAACTAAACCATTATCTGAATGATGGCTAAGACAAGGCGTTGATTTCTCCTGTTCAAACGCGAGCATTATGATAGGAATCGAAAAACAAAGGCAGAACAGTGGCAGAAAAACTATCGAACTAGCCATTTTGTAATTTAGGCGTAGTAATCCCGCTGCTTAAAGGAGTAGAGATGCTGGCATACTGTGTTGGAGAGAGTAGCAGTCCTTGGCGGGTAGCTGGTGAAGACGCCAACGTCTGGGCCAAGCAGAGTCTAGCGCTGTTTGCTGCTTAAATTCGGAATATATGCTGAATTGATGCCTTGTCCATAGTTTGAGCAGCCACTGTGTCGCTGATAGACAGGAATCTAACGAAAACTTCATGTCGAGCTTCCGCGTATTAAACTTGGAATCACTATTTTCCTTTCCTGCTCTCTCCACTCGCGGTGCTCGTACGTTCCTTTGGGTCGGCGCGCAATCTTCTCACAAGGAATGCCGTATTTGTGGTTGAGTTGCGAGACCATCATTCCCAAAAACAGTCGCATTTCAATTCTCAGCGAGTAAGCCTCCATTGTCAAAAAGCGATCGTCAACATGCCGCAAAACTCATTCACCGTCCACAGAACGGCGTGAATGGTTTGAAGTCGAAGCCCACTTATCTGCTTGAAATAAGGAAATTTCACGTGCCACTCTGCCGCCATTTTAAAGCGCCCTTATCCCACCCGCATCCTCCTTCCAAAATACCTAACCCCATTTCCCCCATTCCCCACACCAGAAATGTTGACCATCCTGGCAATGGTGTAGCGGGAGACATCCTAGCGCAGTCGAAATTATTCTGCAACCCTGCAGGACCCTCTTCCTTGCTCCCTTCTTTTACTTCTTCCTATGTACCTACCATCACGGCACAGCTGAGACACGTCCCGAGTACTGAAGCAGTAACTGCTCCGTTTTCATTAAAAAAACTAATTTTCCCTGGTCAGAAGCCCAAGCAGCAGCACTACAAAATGTGTGAGGGAATACACATTCAAAGACTAACTCGATAGACCATCAATATGCAAGCGACATGCAAAATAAATATACAAGGTGCTTAACTTAAGATTTTATATGTTTTTAAAAATAAGTCTTATCTTTTAAGAGAGCACCTTTTTCGGCATAGCATTCTCAGCGCTTCAGTAGACCAGAATAAACCTAAAACGCGATAACTAGCTGGATGGTTAATTAATATTTAGCGGTGAACTTTTCAGCACTACTTTAAGCCTCCTTAATTATTGAGAAATATATAGTCCACCGTAATTAGTATACTTAACAGTTTTTATAATTTCGAATGCGCTGTTACCCTCGGCGCTATGGCGCAAGTAATTTTGCCTATTTCTAAGAGTTACGTGCACTGGAGAGATTATACAGTTTTAGCTGTGCGTACGCAACGGCTTAGCGTACGCAAGGAGTTTGCGGGGACGGTAGTGCGCATGCGCAGAACGCAAGCGCAAGCCCTGCGTCTTGCGTGCGTACGCTAGCCAGCGGACTTTGCTTTGCGGCGCTTGCGTGGCTTGCGTACGCTAACTTTGACAAGATGGCGGCGCCCTGCTCGCCCGCTTCGGAATAAAAACATGTCGCCGCCGGATTCTCCGACGCAATAGCTCGCTCAAATGGTAGCGGTTCGCTTTTATTTCGCCTACTCTTGCCCACACACAGTGGTATAAGCGATAACTAGCCCCTGTTTTTCAGATAATTTGGTGATTTTCAAGCTCCTAGGCCTAACTATATGCAGTGTGTTTTCCTCGTAGCAACGACACCTGGCGAAGCAGTTTTCTGGCTTTTAGCCAGTTCTTACATTTTCTTCGGTTTGCATAGTTTTTCTTCTTGGAACAAAAAAGCTCACAATGCACTCACACTAGTTATCAGTAATCACGAATGAAATGTTCTTCAACCGAGCGTTGATGTGGTTTGACGTTTCGTAACTAGATGGCGCCACGTGCGCCTGAGGGACGCTACGGCACGGTCAGCTAAAACTATGCTTCGGAGCGGACAGCGTAACGCACGCAGCGCCGTAGCGCTTTGCGTACGCAAGCACTTGCGTACGCACAGCTATAACTGTCTGTTGCTTTATTTGCAAGCTTCTCGGAAGCACATGTAAAACGGCGCTATTTAGCTTAAGTTTGTTGTGCCACAGCAACGAAGTCAACCGGCATTTCATAATTCTAAAACTTAGAACCATATAATTTACAGTTAGCTGCAAGCCACATTCAAGGTGTAAAGTTGTGTGAAGTCTTAGGTGCAAGCCCCTGTATATCGCAAATATATATCTGGTGGTTCTGTTTTAGCCTACCTATTTTCTAAAATTTTGCAATTAGAAACAGTAATATAAATTTCACTAACACGATATTTCACTAACACGTGACGCAGACCGTACTGCTGCAGCAGACGAACCACTCCTGCTGCTTCCAGCCTGTGACAGCGGTGGTCAACGTCACCTTCGGCTACCTACGAGAGACGTCAACGACGCTGTGCATCGACGGGCCCTCCAGCTCTCCCCAGATGGCGTACTGGAGCCCATTCTGCATAAAGCGAGGACAGACCAGCGCGAACATCATTGGGCACGGCAGCAACAGCGGCATGCGGATGCATAATCCTTTCGTCTATCTTGTGCAGCTGATTGCCTCTACGCTGGTGATATCGACGCCACACCACAGCCCTGGCCTCGTGACGCAGACCGTACTGCTGCAGCAGACGAACCACTCCTGCTGCTTCCCGCCTGTGACAGCGGTGGTCAACGTCACCTTCGGCTACCTACGAGAGACGTCAACGACGCTGTGCATCGACGGGCCCTCCAGCTCTCCCCAGATGGCGTACTGGAGCCCATTCTGCATAAAGCGAGGACAGACCAGCGCGAACATCATTGGGCACGGCAGCAATAGCGGCACGCGGATGCATAATTCTTTCGTCTATCTTGTGCAGCTGATTGCCTCTACGCTGGTGATATCGACGCCACACCACAGCCCTGGCCTCGTGACGCAGACCGTACTGCTGCAGCAGACGAACCACTCCTGCTGCTTCCAGCCTGTGACAGCGGTGGTCAACGTCACCTTCGGCTACCTACGAGAGACGTCAACGACGCTGTGCATCGACGGGCCCTCCAGCTCTCCCCAGATGGCGTACTGGAGCCCATTCTGCATAAAGCGAGGACAGACCAGCGCGAACATCATTGGGCACGGCAGCAATAGCGGCACGCGGATGCATAATCCTTTCGTCTATCTTGTGCAGGTAAGAAGACGTTACGGCAAATGTCTTCGCTCAAATGATCCGTTTCTTCTTGTGCTGCCGTGCCCAACGCAGCTATGTCCTTTACTGTGTAATCTGGCAATGCATGTGGCGGATTTGCTGTTGTTGGCCGGGGACATCGAGACGAACCCCGGTCCAGATCTCGCTCAGATTTCCAAGCAGCTAGAGGCAATTGCCGGAGACATAAAAAGCATCAAAGAGGAACGACTAGCATCAATTGAAGCTAAATTGGAAAACATGGCTGCCCTTGACAAAAAAATATTGGACTGCATAGACCAGGTCGCCAACATGCAAAAAGTCGTTGCCTCACTTGAATTAAAGCTTGATGACTTGGAAAACCGATCGAGGCGGAGTAACCTTTTATTATACGGCATTACAGAAGATCCTGATGAAAACAGTGAGTCCTTAGAACAGATTTTTAATGAAGACATTGCTAAAAATATCCTTAAAATTCAACCTGTCGCCATTGAACGCATACATAGGTTGGGAAAGCCTTCAGCTGAAAAAACCAGGCCTGTAATACTAAAATTTCTTGACTATCGCGAAAAGACTCTTGTGCTAAAAAACTGTAGTAAACTTAAAGGTAGTGAATATGCGATCAGTGAAGATTTTTCAGCCCGAGTACGCGACGTAAGGAAAAAGTTGTGGATTAGTGCGAAAGCACTGAAAGATTCCGGGGCAAAGGTTGCACTAGTGTTCGACAAAATACGCATAAACGGTGAAATGTTCCAATGGGATGAAGAAAACAACTGCCGAGTACCCGCAAAGACACAGACAAACGCGACAACTAACTCGTGTCCCGAGACAAATGCGAGTACAAGCCAAAAAAACGAACATGGCAAAGCACCAAACCTACGCCCCCGTCGTCCCACAAAACGAAACAGATAGCTTTTGCAAATGTAAATGCGCGAAGTGTACTTAATAAACTTGAGTCACTAGAATCTCTTCTTATCGGCCTCGAACCTGACTTCATAGCGATTACAGAAACTTGGCTCACTGGCGATATCAGTGACAAAGAAATTGCCCCACCAAACTATGCTATCGTGCGCAAAGACAGGATAACACGTGGAGGAGGAGTGGCTATACTAATAAACAAAAAAATTCCCTTCGAAATCTTGCCAGAAGTTGAGGGTGCCGAGGCACTCTTTTGTAAGTTGTTATTTGGAACGAACACTGTCACTTTAGGTTGTGTTTACCACAGTCCTTCGGCAGATCAGCCTGCATTGGTCTCGCTGTATGAATATATGCAACAATATGTTCAAAAATCCAGACTGATCCTTCTTGGGGACTTCAACCTACCAGATATAGATTGGCAAAGCATGTCGTACCGCTCACCGTGTTCTGAAACTCTTTTTGATATTATGTTTAGTTTTGACTTGTTCCAAGTTATCAACGAGCCTACACGTGTTCAAGGTAGTGCATCTAACATTCTTGACCTCATCTTCCTCAGCAATCACTTTGCGATCGATCAAACCAACTTAGCAGTCCTCGATGGCATATCAGATCATAAGCTAACATTGTGCACCACACCCATTCAAGCAACAGCAGCTCGTACTATCTCGAAAACTACTTACCCAGACTTCACAAACGCTGATGATTCAAGCATACTTAATTACCTAATTTCGGAGTACGAATCGTTTGAAGAACTCGCTAATTACCAAGGTACAAATATAGATACGCTGTGGGGAAGCTTCAAGGCCATTGTATCGCACTGCATCAAAAACTTTGTACCATTGAAGACCAAACGAACAAATACGCGTAACCCTTGGATAACACGCGATATCATTCATGGGAAACGCAAAGTAAAACGACTAAGGAAATCACTAAAATCAAAAAATGACTCTCAGGTAAAACATAAGCTCGCGAACGCCATCCGTGAAGTGAAAGCAAAAATTATGGCAGCGAAAACAAACTACTTCTCAGTTACGCTTCCTAATTTTTTAAAACACTCCCCTGGAAAATTTTGGAAATACGTCAGCCCCAAAACACAAGAAGACACCTTCAATTGGCAAGGACAAAATCAAAATTTTGCAAATTCCTTAAATTCATACTTCCAATCTGTGTTCACAGTTGACGATGGCTGCACACCGGAGAGTATTCAGCGCATTCAAACACCGCTAGACATGCCAACAATAACTGAGACAGGCGTGCTCAACCTACCATTATCAATAGACACAAAAAAAGCAAATGGTCCTGATAATATTCCAAACACTTTTTTGCAAAGATATGCTGAAGTCAACACGAAATATTTACATTTATTGTTCAATAAATCTTTATCAACCTGTACTCTAGCTAATGAATGGAAAATAGCGAAAGTTATTCCTATACACAAAACAGGAAGCAAAGATGACGTTTCAAATTATAGACCAATATCACTAACGTGCACGGTAGGAAAATTATTGGAACACATCATACTAAAGCATATCACCAGTTATGTTAAGCAAGAAAACATTTTATCGCCTCTTCAACATGGATTTCGAAGGGGACTTTCAACTATCACCCAATTACTCGAACTAACACATGATTTGTTCCAGAGCATTGATAACCAAAAGCATGTTGACTTGATTGCACTTGATTTCTCTGAGGCGTTTGACAGATTAAGCCATAAAAAACTAATTAGCAAACTTAGATCAACTTTAGGTAACGGCCCTATTATCAACTGGATCGAGGACTACTTAACTAACCGATCTCAGTATGTTGTAGTTAACAATGAAATTTCTTCTACTGCGCTCGTTACGTCGGGAGTACCCCAAGGGTGCGTCCTTGCTCCACTTTTATTTCTTATCTTCATTAATGATCTGCCCTCTAACATACAAGTTAAAATTAAACTTTTTGCCGATGACTGCATACTTTACAACGAAATTAACACTGTAAATGACCACGATGATTTAAACAGCGCCCTTCATGAAGTGGTAATATGGTGTCACAAATGGCAAATGGAATTGAACATTAAAAAAACAGCCTTCTTATGTGTAACCCGTAAAAAACAAAGGTCCGAATATGTGTACAGCATCAATAACATACCGCTCACCCGAGTTCACGAACACAAATACCTTGGATTCATCATTTCACATGATCTAAGATGGGAATCACATATTAACAGTATAGTATCATCTGCTTTAAAACGATTGTTCTTCCTTAGAAGACGGCTTCGAGAAGCGCCACTGGAGACCAAACTGTTAGCATATAACACATTTATACGATCAGTTCTCGAATATGGAAACACGATTTGGTTTCCCTACACACAACAGCTCATTAACAAACTAGAAGGAGTACAGAGAAAGGCAACTAGATTTATCTTTAACAAATACAGGACCAGTGATTCACAATCCCAACTACTAAACCAAGCATGTATTCTTACTTTACAGAAACGCGCCAGACTAGCACGACTAAAATTATTGTTCCAATTAGTTCATAACTCGTTAAACATAGATACTTCGTTATATATATCTGTAGATGAATCGAGACCATCCCGGCATAAGCACCCATTAACCCTTAGAGAGTACGCATTCTGAACCGACTGTTTCAGATATTCATTTTTTCCGCTTGCCATAAAAGATTGGAATAGTTTGAACCCCTCTATCACTACTAATACATCTTTGCAGAAATTTGTAACTCTGGTAGAAGAACAGTTGCGCGATAATTAAAATAGATAAATTAATAATAATTATACAAGTACAACAGACCGCTCGTATCACTGCATATAACAGCATCTTTATGAACATACTACTTACAATGTATAAAATCGCACACTTTTCTGTGAAATATACTCTTTCGTTATGTGTTTTATTTTCTGCTATCTGTGTTTTTTTTTCCCATACTCATGTAATTACTTGCAAACAACAGTGTTGTTAATATATACCATTCCATTTGTATTCGCTTTGTACCTTCTTACTATGCGCCCATCCTGTAAAAATCCCAATGGGATTGACAGTATCTGAAATAAATAAAATTAATATAGATTCCACTTTCCCGATTGAATTGCAAGGCACATTTCATCCCGAAAGTCGTCCCCCTGATTCACTGGCCGTGTCATCGACGCTGCAGCAACTGGGATCATGCTGCGGACTACAACGCTGACACTGGCATAACGATCTGACATTGATGCATTGAGCTGAACTCCCTAGGGTACAAACGAAGTCAGTGCCATTAGCAAGTATTTTACATGTGACTCCTGTAGGAGCGTTCTCCCTACCCCTGTTCATGCCGACTACGAACCCATCAACAGTAGACTTTGTAATACTTGGCATTACAGACAGTTCAAAGGACTTATTTCATTCGGTGTGTTCACCTTCGCGGGGAAGTGACTGCAAAAACATTAAGAGTACAAAAAGCCACGGCACTTTTCTTCACGTAATAAGAGGCGGCCGAAGGCGTGACGTTCTGAAACATGTTGGGAGCAGTATTAATTGCTGATATGTTGATATTCTAGAAGAGTTTCCGGAATGAATATCTCCAATCGGTACGCAGAAAAATTTTAAGCGTAGTACTATGTCGCCTAATATACAGAAATATGTCGAACTATAAGCTAGGTTACCTGGATGCAAATTGGTATAAATATTATTAGATGAGCAATTGGATTCTGTCCTTTTCTAAGAGACCCATCAAATAAAACACTGCACTCCCAGGAAATAAATATTGAACACTCTGGAAGAAAGTTCTTTAATGAAAGGCCGGCACCAAACTGTTTCTCGCATAAAATCACAATTAGAAGAAACAAGAGAGTTTGAAAAGTCTATTCTATGTATATAATAGAAAAAAGTCGTAGCTTTTAAAATAGTTAAACTAACTATGCATGCTAAAACACGTATTTATCCTGGTTGGCTTATGTCCTGCTTTGCTGTTGCGTCGACCCGTCTGGCGCCGACATTACACTAAGATTAAGCTCTGATAGATGTTAAACTTATCTGGTCGATTCGAGCCGCATATGGAAGTTGCTTAAGACGACGGAAGGCACGGAGCGAAAGTGTATCGAGTTTAGCGGAAGTGTGATCGGCAGCGGCGATTGAATAGAGCTCGCGTGCAAGACTATCGTAGCTGGCTGTTCGTACGACCTCTAGATATGAACCCAGTCGCGGGAAAAGTTTCTTTTCTCCACCCTCTAGGTAAAGGAACGCCAGAAGATTCTTGGTTGGTTTGGACCATCTGAAATGGTGCTTTCCCGCTAAAACAGTGAATTCCTCTCAGTAGGGCAGTGAACATTATCTTTCAACAAATATGTATCTTTTACGTCGAAAGTGCGTCGTTATGAAAATAATGTCTATCTTATGTAAGCAGCTGCGTGCCATCGTTGGATGGCAGTGAGTGAGAGATTGCGCTGAATAAAATCAATATATTCAGCTGATACCAAAAAATTTTTATTACCAGTCATTCAGCAGAATTATCGCCAGAAGTAATTGGCTCTACATAGAGGTCACATGTGGCGTTACAGCACCGCTACATTATACGAACAAAGAAAGCAGAACCATGCTTGCGAATCCTTCTTCATGTAAAGTGAGTGACTACACTTTTTACCTGTGCGTAGGGCTAAAGCAATCTCGGGGATATGCTCGTCCCAGCCTCCGGTTTGTGCAATAGGCCCGGAGGCACATGTTTACTGTGCCATTGTGGCGCTACACCATTTGTCCGGGTGGTCTGTAGGACACAGTGTTTCGATCTTTCATGCCCCAATGCTTCAAGAGGACGCGCTGCACTATGCTCACAAAAGGTTTTCCGTTGTCACTGGACATTGCAAGAGTTCCGTGTCGACAAAAAACCTTTACCATGAAGTCGAGAATATTTTGCTCGTCGCCGCACGCAGAGGAAATAGCTCAGTAAACTTTGCATACCTGTCAATGACAACAAGGAGATAGTTGTGGTGTCACGGTAAAGGGGTAAGTGGCATGACTATATCCACACAGAGTTCTTCCATGGGAGCAGTGGCCCACTAGCTGCTCATGAGGTGTTCAAGCTTCTGAAGAGGGGCCTTGGTACGTTGGCATACCTCACAACATGGCGCCTGCTTGGACACATAAGCTCGTGTACCCTACCAGAAAAAGCAGCTTGATAATCGGTTTAGTGTTTTGAAGAATCCAGCATGGCCACTTGTCGGATGATCATGTGTCATCTTCAGGTCAAGCTGCCGCTGGTGAGCCCAATGCGGAGGCACCTTCTTGTTGCCCCTGCGCTGAACGAGCAATCTTCTGGCGTCCAGAAGACGTTGGTCTGGGCCCTTGTTGGGAAGCTCTCTGCACTACAAAACATACTTAAGAACTCACTGCAGGGGGTCTTTTTTCTGGCTATCAGCTGTAGGACGTCATTTAGCGCAGAAATGTCTCCTCGTGCAGAGAGCACTGCTGTTGTTTTAAGGGTGTTGTGGGACTCGCTTTCTGCAGCAGCAATGGGAAAGAGCGCTAGAGTTAGGACAGGGCTTAGAATGTCAGGCCGTGGAAGAGGGGCCCTGCTGAGAGCATCGGCGAGATTGTTTGCAAGCCCCCTTCTGTGTTTGATTTTAGAATAAAAACGTTGTAGCCGGAGCACCCAGCTCTAAGCTCTTGGCAAAACTTGGTTAGTGCTGAACATCCACGACAATGAGGAGTGGTCACAGTGTACTTCCAACTCGGTGAACACCATATAGGGTCCGAACATGCCTACTGCCCAGACCACTGCAAGACATTCTCACTCTTAGACTGTGTGATGCTTCTCCGCCTCTGTTAGCACTTCACTTATGAACAACATTGGTCGGAGCTGGATTTCTGGGCCTCCCTGTAGAAGTACGGCCACAATTGCGGTTCCACTTGCATCTCTTTCAACGACGAAGGGTTGACTAAAGTCCGGAATTCTTGTCACAACATCGTGGGCCAACGATCTCTTTGGAGTAGTAAGTGCTTCCTCTTGATCGGTGTTCCATACCCAGTGCTGGCTTTTCCTCAAAAGAGCTATAAAGGGCCGGGCGACAACTGTGAACTGAGGGATGAAGCTCCGGTAGTAGACTGCTAACCCCAGGAGTGCTTGTAGCTGCTTCGTTGTGTTTTAACGAGGGTAGTCCAGCACAACAAATGCTTTTTATTCATTTGGCTGGCACTGTCCTGGGGAGATTACGTGTCCCAGTAACTTAAGTGACTGAAGGAACACTTGAATCTTGTTAGGGTTAATAGTAAAACCTGTGCAGCTGACGCGCTGCAGTATTTCATAGACATGTGTGGCATGGTTCTCCAGGGTTTTGGAATACACCAGAACATCGTCCTAGAAGGCCACGGCACATACTTGGTTTAAGCCATTCAAAACCATATCCATCAACTTTGGAATGTGACTGGACCACCTGCCACACCAAATGACGTTCTAGTGAATTCAAATGCTCTCTGGTGCCATATGAATCCAGTCTTCGCAACGTTCTCGTCCCGGACAGATATGTGGAAGAACCCTTGGACAGGTCAAACTTTGAAAAGCACTGGGCTTGACCAACTTGAGCTGGCAGCCAGTCTGTCAGCGGCACTGGGACATGCACCTTGGTACGTATTGAATAGGCGGTAGTCAATTGCGAGGCGATAGCCTCCTGACTTCTTCGCCACAAGCACAGGAGCACTGGTCCATTAGCTTGTGCTACGGCGTATGAGGCCTTTTTGGAGCATATCCTCATTGCAGCTTTCAATTACCTTCAGGTTATTCGTATTCACAGGTCGCAGGCTGAACTGGAAGGTTGTCTCCGGTGTCAATGCGTAGTTCAGCAAGAGTGGTGCAGCCAAGGGTCGTGGTAAAAAATGGCTTCAAGGTCTCTAACCCCCTCTACATGCCTTCGGTTAGACCCGTGGTGATGTTGTCTGAGTGATTGTAATTTGTGAACACTTCATCCACACCGGCAGCAAAGGTGGCTTGCTCTGAATAGATGCTGTCCACACAGTAAGAATCTTCCTCAGGAAGGGGCTCTCTCACCACCGCCATATCAGCCTTGACGAAGCGTATAGTGCACTGTTGTGCTATCCCTACTCTCCAGCCGCCTAGTGCGACATGTATGGAAACGTCGGTAACTGTAAAAGAGTCCCTTCCCAATACGATGTCCCTGCAGAGATCGGACGCACCCAAGAACCGTTGTCTGCCATAGCTGGCTGCCCACTTAATCTTGCACCTGACCGATGTGGTGTACAGGGACCAATTTGTTGCCAGACGCATTGTCCGCCTCTATTTCTTGTGCGTGGTCCCAGTAGCCTTTGCAGCTGCCATCGCCTGCAGCCGCAGCAAACAGTGGGGCCCTTGTCGAGCTGTCCTGGAATGTAGTTGGTTCGATCTGGACATTCAAGAGGGGCTCCCTCTTACCTGCTGCAGTTGGTACTTGCTGCGCACTGTCGTAGACGCCCGTCGGGGCTGCGTCTACTGGTGCCCGTTTCTCAGGCGTTGGGCTTGGCAGCAGTAGCAGACTGGTGTGCAGTAGTAGATGCCCTGGCCACTGGCAGCGTTAGTAGACTGGTGGTTTCTTTCCGCGTCGAGACGCGCAGTCACGCACAGCGTGGACCATTCCTCCGCAGCGTTGGCACCGAGTCCGCCCAGTGTACGCCCGCTTCGGCAGAGGCGAAGGCAAAACAGTGGGTAATGCAGGTAGCGCTGGCATAGCTGAAGCATACAGAAGATCCCTGAGGAACGATGGCTGGATGCCGAGCCACTGGTATGCAGGCGACGTTGGGACGGGCTGGTATTCAGCCGTGGTTGCCGACTGATACGCGGTCGGGGGGGGGGGGGGCGCTTCAGAGCAAGCTGCAGCACTGGACCGCCAAGTGCGGCCGAGGCTGGCCTATAGGCCAAGTCCCTGGCCACTTGGTTGCCCGGGGAAGAAGATGGCCTGTGCTTTAGTCGACGCCAAACGCGCTCCATTAGGCTGTCGGCCGCCTTCGTCAGCTACGCAAGTTTAGCGAACTTCATGTAATATGCCCATATGGTGTCCATAAATTCTTTAAAATTTTCCTCCGGTTCCTGTGTCCTGCTTTCCACCTCCTCCTTCAGGTAGCGTTTGTCTTCGATGTAGAAGAATTCCGCGCTGAATGCGAGCACAAAGTCGTTCGAAGTGGCGAGCCGTCCGGCATTTCGCTGCCACAACTTTGCACTACCATCTAGTGCGGCCGGTACAATCTGAGCAAGGCTTTTGTCTACGGCAATGCCGGTTCTCCAGGCGTTCAAATAGTTCTTCGGGTGTCTGGACATCGTTAAAGCCCGTGAATCTCGTAAGTTGCGAGGTAATCTGTGACACAGCATCACTGGGCGGATATACAGCGCCCATCGCCGTCACAGCCGCCTCAGCCTCCTGTTAACCGCAGACGCCGGAGGGCACATGTGCCGCCATATGACGCTCCCGAACCAGCGCGGCAACGCCCTCCCGCTGCAGCGCGGATCCGACCATCTGGCTCGCTAAGAGCTGCATTATAGTGTAGCGGCTTGCTTGACGCAAAAGCCGGCGGCGAGCACAGGTGGTGATAGCAAGAGCACAAGATCACAGGAACAGGCAGTTACGCCAGTAGCAGCGTCGTCGTCGGCACGCGGCAATCGCGCTTCAACTTTCGCTTCGCTACACTACCTCTCGCTACAAAGAAGCGTCCTCGTCGGCACGCGGCAATCGCGCTTCAACTTTCGCTTCGCTACACTACCTCTCGCTACAAAGAAGCATCGTCCCGATGCTAACACGAGAGCCAAAAACACTTGGCGGAAAACCACGCAGGGGCCAAGAAATCTTGCTGGCCGATGTAGAAGGCAGCGGGAAGTGCAGGCAATTATCGCGCGTAAAACGGCTTAAGCCCGACAACGTGCACAATTTCAGGACGGGGGGAACGACCGAGATGACGGTCGCATTCCTTCGGGCAGCACCTCATAGTTCAGGTCACCGATGCGGCGAAGAACCGTATACGGGCCAAAGGAGCGCTTCATGAGTTTCTCAGAGGCACCTAGACGGCGTACCGGCGTCCATACCCAGACCTTGTCCCCAGGGTAAAAATGGACGTCACGTCGATGGAGATTGTACCGACGAGCTTCTGTATGCTTTTGGTGCTGGAGGTGGAGTGGAGCGAGTTGCCGAGCTTCCTCTGCGCGCTCGCAGACTAGACGGACATCATCGACTACGTCGAAAGACGGCTCGTGTGGCAATATAGCGTCAAGCATCGTGGTGACCTGTCTGGCATGCACCAGTCGGAAAGGGGACATACCTGTCGGCTCCTGGACAGCGGTATTATACGCCAATGTAACGTAGGGCAGTACCTCGTCCCAACTGCGATGGGCGACGTCCACATACATGGCGATCATGTCAGCCATCGTCTTGTTCAGCCTCTCCGTCAACCCCTTGGTTTGCTGGTGGTACGCCATAGTTCAGCGGTGGCTGGTGCAGCTGAGACGGAGGATCTCCTGTGTGAGCAGTGCCAGAAACGCGGCACCCCGGTCAGTGATCAAAGCTGCAGGGGCACCATGACGGAGCACAATACACAACAATAAAAAACTGGGCTGCCTCAGCAGCTGTCGCCGACGTGCTCGGGACTCGGTGTATCTGGTTAGGTAGTCGGTGGATATGATAATGTACCTGTTACCCGACTTCGACGTCTGAAATTGGCCGTGAAAATTTATTCCGATTGTGTGGAACTGTGTATGCGGTGGGTCGAGCGGCTGGAGAAGTCCAGTTGGTCGTGTAGAGGGTCTCTTCCGCCTTTGGCACTCTAGAAAATTTTTTACGTAGTGACGGACGTACTTAGAAAGTTGCGGCCAATAATACTTTTCTCAAATACGTGGAAGTGTTCGGCTGTAGCCAAGGTGACCAGCTGTAGGATCATCGTGACAAGCTTCGGCCACCTCGGCGCGCAAGTCTTCTGGCACAACAAGTTGCCATGACTTCGGGCGGCTGTCGAAGTTCTGCTTGTACAATACGCCGCGCAGAATCCGGAACGTAGGCAGAAGACGCAGGAAAACGCGGGGCACCACGTCTTCTTGGCCTTCCAGGTGTGCCACCAGCCGACGAATCTGAGGATCATTGCGTTGCAGAGTAGCCATATCTGCCGTCTCCAATGCCCCAAGGAAGCCGTCCTCGTCGTCATTATCGCACCCTGGTGCCGGATTCACTGGGGCTAGAGACAAACAGTCAGTATCATTATGTTTGCGGCCGGATTTGTAGATGATGGTATCGTCGTGCTCCTGTAGCCGCTGGCTCCACCGAGCAAGGCGGCCTGCGGGATCCTTGAGATTGGCGAATGGTGGTCGGTAACGACGCGAAAAGGGCAACCGTACAGATAGTGCTGGAATTTGGTCATCACCCAGATGACAGCGAGACACTCTTAGCTCGGCTGGCCTAGGCAATAACCCGCTTGGCGCCGTCCTGGCATTGCACAAGCACTGCCCCTAATCCTTGGTTGCTGGCGTCCGTGTGGAGTTCAGTGTCGACGTCTTGATCGAAATGGCCTAGTACGGGAGGCGCTGCAAGGCGTGCTTTAATTGGTTGAATGCTGATTGCTGCTCTCGGTCCACTCAAAGGCGACGCTATCCTTCGAAAGGCGGTAAATTGGCGCTGCGATCTGGCCGACGTTGCGAACGAAACGTCTGAAGTACGCGCAGAGGCCGAGAAAGCTGCTGACAGTTTTCTTGTCCGATGGTGGAGGGAAGGACTCTACGGCAGCCGTTTTCTCTGGATCTGGCTTCACACCCATTTGGCTGACGACATGGCCTAGGAACTTCTGCTCACTGTATGCGAAGCGGCACTTCGAAGGCTTGAACGTGAGTCCGCCTGTCAGAAGAGCTTGAAGAAACGCATCAAGGCGCACAAGATGGTCAGCGAAAGTGCTGGATAAGATAGAAACGTCATCCAGATACACGAGACACGTCTGCAAATTCAGTGCGGCGAGCGCAGTATCCATGACTCGTTGAAATGTTGCGGGCGCTGTACACAGGCCAAACGGCATTACCTTAAAATCGTAGAGTCCATCCGGTGTTATAAATGCGGTCTTCTCGCGGTCGCGCTCATCCACTTCAATCTGCCTGTATCCACTCTTCAATTTGATGGACGAAAAATAGCGGGCATGACGGAGACGATCGAGAGTGTCGTCGATGCGAGGTAGTGGATACACATCCTTCTTGGTCACCGTATTGAGTCGCCTGTACTCGACGCAAAATCGAAGGGTCCGCGTCTTTTTTCTTCACCATTACTACAAGGGCGGCCCACGGACTGCAGGATGGCTAGATGACGTCGTCGTTAATCATTTCGCGCACTTGATCTTGTATGGCTTCCCTCTCCTTCTTGGAAACGCGGTACGGTGGTTGGCGAATCGGGGGCGTCGCGGAATCGACAATAATTCTATGCTTGGCGACGGGCGTCTGGCGAACTCGGGATGGCTGGATGACGTCGTCGTTACTCATTTCGCGCACTTACTCTTGTGTGGCTTCCCTATCCTTCTAGGAAACGCGGTACAGTGGTTGGCGAATCGGGGGCGTCGCGGTATCGACAATAATTTTATGCTTGGCGACGGGCGTCTGGTGAACTCGCGATGTCGTCGCGAAACAGTTGTGGTACCGATGCAAAAGGGAGAGCAGTTCGCGTGTGTGGGGAGGCTGAGGCTTGGGATCGAGCCCGGGCGGGGCCTCCCTTTCAGGCAGCGACGCAGCTTCGCGAACGTCGCTGAGTTCTTTCAGTAGGGCTATAACTACCCTTTTCGTCAAGTGCTGCAGCTCGTTCCTGAAGTTGATCACTAAAATGTTGGCACGCCCACGTTGAACCTTGCCGATTTCCCGAGCTACATCAATGCCCCGCGTAAGTAGCATCTGGACGCTTCCTTCCAGAACGCCTTCGCCACATGCGGTTGTAACGGATCGGACCGGAAGAAAAACTGTCGACAACGGCGGCAGGTGAACATGGTCGGCATCAACTTTCATCGCAGCGCGAGGGGCTCGAGGAGGTATTGGCGATGAAGAACATGCGCGGAGGGTGAACTTGTTCCTCCCTACGTCTATTACAGCGCCATACTCACGGGGAAAGTCCATTCCAAGAACAATATCTTTGGGGCAATTCTCCAAGATCACGAATGTGGCTGGACATGTCTCACCGTGAATCTCAACGCGGGCAGTGCACTTGCCAACAGGGTTTACGAGGTGCGTATGGGTGGGCCGTCCGACTGGGTGGTAACCTTGCGAAGACGCTGAGGGAAGTTGCCGTTGAAGACCGAGTAATCGGCACCGGTGCCGACAAGTGCCGTTGCGTCACGACCGTCCATTAAAACGTGTACATTGCTAGAGGCCACAGAACAGTCTTCGCTTCCAAGGGTGCCGTCAGTCGAGCAGAAACATTCCAACGTAGGCGGAGGTTCTTTACTGCGTGCAACACCGGCAACGCCACCTCCAGGCGTCGCCGCACTTAGTTTTCCCGAAGTGGCGAAATGCTCTCACGGCGAGATCCGCGAGAAGGGGGTGATGATCGGCGTGGGGGTGGCGACCGGGAGGTGCGAGCTAGAGCTGATACTGGCGATGGAGAGCGTCGGAGGTAGTCCTGTATCTCGCGGGGCTGCTCACCGTAGGGGGGCGCGGATCAGCCAGTTTGAAATCTCGAAGGCCGAGTTCGTGGTACGGACAATAGCGGCACATGTGGTCAGGCTCACCGCAGTGGAAACACAGCGCGCCTCCGGTCTGCAGTCCTCCAGATGTCAGTTTTCCTGCGGCCCAGCGCTTCCAGGCGTGCATCAGACGGGGGCACGAACTCGTGGCGTCGAGAGCCGTAATCGGCAGCGGTCTGGCACTGACGATGTACAGGAGGTGGACGACAGACGGCGGCGGCGTAGCTCAGAGATGGTTGGTCGGTTGCAGCTACAATGGGTACGTCTTCGGACGCCAGCGCGTGTCGCAGTTCGTCCCGAATAGCTGCTGCGATGATGACAGATGCAGGCTTTTCAGGGGCTGGGAACAGCCTTTTCAGCTCCTCTCGGACGACGTCGTGGATAATTTCGCGAACATCTGCGAAAACACCGCTGAGGCCAGACGAAGCAAGACTTGAGACGACAGGAAGGGCACTCATTCGCTGAAAGTGACTGGCTCTTGTCGCCAATGCGTGCTCAAAGTTGGTAGCTTCAGCGCCGAATTCGGGCACTGTGGTAGGAGGACTGCGGATGAGGCCTCCAAAGATGTCATTCCGGACACCCCTCATCAAGGTCCGCACCTTCTTTTCTTCAGTAGCCCGAGGGTCAGCGCGGGCACTCAGACGCAGTACGTCTTCGATGAAACTTCTCACGCTCTCGGTGGGAGCCTGGATACGAGCTTGGAGCAGACCTTCGGCCTGCTGTCGCCGGGGCTGGTTTGCGAATGTGCGCACCAGTTCGCTCTTGCACGTGTCCCATGATGTTGGCGAACCCTCGTGGTTCCCGAACCAGTATTTCGCTGTGGCATCTAAGGAGAAGTACATGTTTTACAGGCATTGGTCCGGTGTCCACCCATTATGTCGAGCTACCCGTTCATAGTGCTGGACCCAGTCTTCAACATCATCAATTCAATCGCCACGTAACGGGGCGACAGATCTTGGGGTGACAGGCACGTAGACGAACCTCGGCGCAATCGCGGGGGGTCGGCTTGTTGTGACTGGGACGGCATGGTGGCGTTGGTCCTAGATCTCCTCGATCCCTAGGGCATACTAATAATAATTGGTTTTTTGGGAAAGGAAATGGGGCAGTATCTGTCTCATATATCGTTGAACACCCGAACCGCGCCGTAAGGGAAGGGATAAAGGAGGGAGCGAAAGAAGAAAGGGAGAAGGAGGTGCCGTAGTGGAGGGCTCCGGAATATTTTCGACCACCTTGGGATCTTTAACGTGCACTGACATCGCACAGCACACGGGCACCTTACCGTTTTTCCTCCATAAAAACGCAGCCGCCGCGGTCGGCGATCCCTAGGCCAAGAGTCTGAATTCCAGTGCTTGGCCTTGCTGACGTCGGCTAGAGCGAGCCTCTGTTTCTCCCGAGGGCTCCAGGAAAACCCGACGGCCAGGACTTAGTACCGGACTCGAATTGCGAGGCGGGGTGGGTTGCATGAGGTGGTTACCCAGCACCTGCAATAAATGTCACGGCTTGCTTGACGTAGAGGCCGGCGGCGAGCACAGGTGGTGATAGCAGGAGCACAAGAACACAGGAGTGAGTGAGTGAATAATCTTCATTGCCCTAATAAAGGAGTCTTGCTGCTTGCCCGAAGGTTTGCCGATGTCTTCCAGGCTGAGCGTGGTTGGCGCCCCTAGTCTAAGGCACCACTGTCCCTGGCCCTCCGGCATGCGTGGTTCACTAGGTCTCTTTGGACCTTGACCTGGCTGCTGGTTAGCCGGTCCTCCCACTGCTCCGCATTTGGCTCTGTTACCTCGGAAAGCTGCATTGTGTATGCATTCCCATGTGATATGATACAGCCTCGGGGTTGTCCCACACCACGGACATGTATCTCTATACTGCTCCGGATACATCTTATGTACAATGTGAAGGTTGTGGAAGGCTCCTGTTTGGAGTCTTCTCCAACATGTCGCTTCATATTGTGTTAGCAGAGGATGTGGCTGGGGATATTTGCGTCTTCTGCCTTTGATGAGGTTGAGGATAGCTGCGTACGTGAGCTCTACCGTTATCTTCTGGCCGTCCGAGGCGTTTGACGCACCAGCTCGGATTGTAAGCTCGCGAGCTAGCTTGTCCGCCTTCAGATTGCCTTCGACTCTGGCGTGTCCCGGTACCCAGTAGATCCTATGTTGGATCTTTTCTTTGGTTCGCTGCGTTTTCAAGGGAATCCTTAGTGCATTCTTGTTGATTCTTCCTACCATGTAGCGCGTGCACGCTTCTTGGGAATCTGTTATGATTGTGAGATTTGTTGGTGCGATAACCCTCGGCTGCCGCTATAGCTACGGCGATCTCCTCTGCCTCAGTTATCGTCCCATCTCTCGTGGATGCGCCCTGGATGAGGCCACCCTCTTTTGTTGTGACAATCGATACCGTTTTCTTGATGCTTTGGCTACAATTCCACGGGTACAGAGTGGCGTCAGTGTAAACTACCTGATCTTGTGTGGCTATCTTTGCCTCTACATATTCAACACTTGCCTGTCTTCTGGCAGCGTGTAGATTTGGATCCATATTCCTGGGGTTAGGGCTAACCTTGTAGGATCGACGTATTTCGTCTGGGATGTTTGCCGATCTATTCTCTATGTCCAGGACCCCCTTATCGTTCAGCCTTCTTAGGAGGGCCCTCCCTGTTGCCGAGTTCCTTAGCCATTGTATCTCTGACATGACTTGTGCCCTGCTTAACTCGTCGAACGTGTTCTGCAGCCCCAGTTGTGCCAGCTTGTCGTTCGACGTGTTTCTGGGTAATCCGAAAGCTGTCTTAGGCTCCTTCGATTAGGACCTCTGCCTGATTTTCTTCACTTTTAAGCATGCTCTGATATGGAAGTGAATAAGTTATTTTGCTGATCACTAGGCTGTTCACCAGCTTTAGCGTGTCGCCTTCCTTCATGCCGTATCTTCTGGATGATACTCTGGTTATCATACGGCAAGCTTGTTCCGTTGACTTTTTAAGGAGGCCAATAGTGTGGTTGCATTTGCCGTTGCTCTGTAACCACATGCCTAAAACTCGAATGATCTCCCTTTCCGGGATGATCTTGCGCTTGAGCTTTATCGCTATTCTTGCATCCGTCGGCTTCTTTCCTATCCTAAGGATTTCCGATTTTTCAGTTGAGCAGGCTAAACCCCTTTTCTTGACATATTGCTCAACACATGTCGCTGCTTTTTGCATTTGTTGTTCCATCTGCCCCAGAGATCCCTGGTTCGACCATAAAGTTATGTCGTCCGCATATATGGCATGTCTTATGCCTGGGATGCTTTCCAAGTTTCTTGCCAGGCCAATCAAAGTTAGGTTGAAAAAGATCGGCGATATGACCGAGCCCTGCGGCTTGCCTTTGTTTGGAGTGTCTATGGTCTCGCTTCTTTTATCTCCCAAGCCCACTGTGGCCGTCCTTCCTGTCACGAAAGATCTTACATAGTCGTGGACTCTCTTCCCGCAGTTGGTGTTGTTAATGCCTTCCATTATAGCTGCATGGCTGGCATTGTTCAAAGCCCCTTTGATGTCGAGTGCCATATTTAGATTTTTTCCTTGTTGCGGGGTCGTGCTTCTCTTGCTTTGGTCGTGAAACACTCACACAACTTCAAAACACACCGGCTCCCACGCCAAGAATTTTTATTCCGCTCGTCTCTCTTCTTCCTGCCGCGCCTGCTTATCCTGATGATGATGATGACTTGTCGACCCACTAGTGCCGTGTGTGTGTGTGTGTGTGTGTGTGTGTGTGTGTGTGTGTGTGTGCGCGTGCGCGTGCGTGCGTGCGTGTGTGTGTGTGTGTGTGTGTGTGTACGCGCGCGCGCGCGTGTGTGTGTGTGTGTGTGTGTGTGTGTGTGTGTGTGTGTGTGTGTGTGCACATTATCCGGCAAGGTAAACCAAATGAGGGGCCCGTTTGACAAATTTATGAAGGGAGCGAACAGTCACCGAAACAAAGGTGCATAGGGGAACGTTATTTTTTTATGTGTTGTGCTTATCAGTGGAATTATAATACTTAGATTATTAAATCGCTTAAAGAAAATTACTTATAAAGCAGCAGAAAAAACAACCATGCCGCCGGATGGATCGGAACCTACGACCTCCGAATATCGCGTCCGGTGATCTTACCAACTGAGCTACGGCGACGGCTGTCCAATCTGCTGCTCTCGTGGGTGTTTATGTTTATTGTGTGTACGCAAACCTTGAGAGTGTTTACCAACGCCCCTGTCGACCATAGCAACGGACATAGCACTTTCTGTAATACCGAAAACGTGACGTGGAACGTTATCTAACGGCGAGGGCGGATACTGTGCGACAGCCCTCTTATTCTACCTATGGCATCAATACTGCCAGAACCGAGACCCTCGTTAAGCTATTAGCAGGTGGTGGTGGTGGTAGTGGTTTTAATAAAAATAATAGTAAAAAGGAAGAAAAAGATTTTTGTTAGCTTGGGCATCTGCCATCGTTACTGAAGCACCTGAGCTGAGGCAGCAGAAATAAAGGATAGCAGGCAGAATGGAGAAATGAAATGAAAGCGGTGAGAGGACAGGAAGAGAGGATAGGCAGAGAAGGGCAAGCCCCTCATTTGTTTTCATGACCCCGACCGAACTTACTGGATGTCACAGTCGACGGTTTTCCTGTGCGCGCCCTCATTGACACCAGTGCACACGTATCTCTGATGAGTTCTGCCCTTCACCGTCGCCTCTGCAAAGTGCTCACGCCTGCAACGTCTCACGTGCGTGCGGCGCATGGAGACACAGCTACTATGGGCGGACTATGTACTGCTCGCATCACTGTTGCCGGCCACAGTACCCCGGTTCAGTTCACCGTTTTGTCCACCTGCGCCCACGACATCATTCTCGGCATGGGTTTCCTCACCGACCATTCAGCTGATTGACTGCTCGGAGGGTGTCCTACAACATGAGCTCCCATAACTGCGTTCGCAGCACGTCGATCCATCTCCCCGTCTGTTCAACGCCGACTATGCTCGCCTGCCATCTCAAGTCGCCTCCTTCGTTGCACTGACACCCTCTCCCCCAGTTCCCGATGGCGACTACCTCGTTGCGCCTAGTACCTATCTCCTGCTGACCCGCAACGTTGCTATGCTCTCTACCATCACCTCGGTCAAGGCGAACGCACTGTCTGCCGTTCCTCAAATTCGGCTTCTCTCCTCAAGCTCATCCATCAGGCATTTGCGTTGCTACGATGTCCCCCCTCGCACTGTTCCAAGTCGCTACATTCGTCACCGCCCCTTTTCAAGATCAAGCAGGCCGTCCCCAGCCTACCTTTAATTCTACAGACACCTTGGCGAACATGATGCTCTCCGACCTGCGACGCGCCCAAACTTCCCAGCTTCGAGCCCTTCTAGAATTCTTTCGGACATTTTCGATCTGCATAACATCCCGCTGGGACAAGCTCTTTATGTTAAGCACCGCCTCGACACCGAGGATGCCTCTCCTATCCGTCGTCGACGATACGGAGACTCCCATGCTGAGTGCCAGGTCATTACCGCCGAGGCTACGAAGAGGCATAAGAACATTATCGAACCCTCCAACAGCCACTTGGCCTTGCCAGTCGTCCTTGTGAAGAAAAATAATGGCTCGTGGCCTTTTTATGTAGACTGTCCTCACCGGAACAAGACAACTAAAAGGACGTGTACCCCCTCCAGCGCATCAACGACACCTTTGATTGCCTCTCTTGTGCCAAATTGTTCTCCTGCATAGACCTTCGCTCCAGCTATTGGTAGAGAGCAGTGGATGACCAGGACGGACCGTGAGAAGACCGCGTTTGTGAAGCCTGATGGATTGTATCAATTCCGCATTATGCCTTTTGGCTTATGCAACGCGCCGACCACCTTCGAGCGGAATATTGACGCCCGTCTGCACAGATTAAAATTGTCCACATGCCTCTGCTATCTCGACAATGTCATTATCTTCTCCAACAGCTGTTCCATTCACCATGATGATCTTTCCAAGATTCTTTCACTTTTCCGTCATGCCGACCTGCAGCTCCCCCAAATGCCGTTTCGCGCGTCGTCAGATCACAATCTTCGGCCATGTCGTCGATGTCACGGGTGTTCACCCTGATCCAGCTAAGACCCGAGCCGTGAAAGGCTTCCCGGTGCCGCGTTCCAGCAACGACGTATGGAGATTATTGGGGCTGTGCTCCTACTTCCGCCTATTCGTGCGCGGCTTTCCTGACATCGCCCGTCCCCCAGTGGTCTTCCATAGAAAGGACACGACTTTCACCCGGGGACCACTACAAGAAAACGTCTTTGCAGCTTTCATCTCGAAGCTCACGCCCTCGCCCGTCTTGGCACACTTCGATGTGATCGCTCCCACTGAAGTCCGCACTGACGCCAGCGGTCATGGAATCGGCGCTGTGCTTTCACAGCGGTAATCTGGGTCAGACTGTGTCATCGCCTACGCCAGCCGCCTCCTCTGTACATCAAAGCGCAATTACTCCAACACGAAACGCCACTTGGCACTCGTGTGGCGCACTGGAAAATTTCATCCGTATTTATATGGCTGCCCTTTTACGATTGTCACCGACCACCATGCGCTCTGCTGGCTCTCCTCACTAAAACATCCTACTGGAAGGCTAGGTCGTTGGGCTTCACTCCTACAAGGCTACGACTACATTGTGGTCTATAGGTCCGGTCGCCGACACACCGATGCGGATGGCCTCTCCCGATATCCCATTGACTCCTCTGACCATCCTGGCAGTGACTGCGCCACCGACCTGTTCTCGCTCTCTGCTATTGCTCACGTTGGCGATGAGGAGCGGCGGGATATCGAGCTCCGCTCTATTATTGACTGCCTCAACTGCTTCCTGTCTTACCCTGCTCTGCGCTGGTTTCTGCTGCACCATGACACTCTATACCGCAGAAGCCTGAAACCCGCCGGCCCCGACCTCCTGCTCATTGTACCGAAGAACCTGCGTATCGATGCCCTCCACGAGCTCAATGACCTCCCCACTGCTGGGCCTCTAGATGTCTCGCGTACTTACGCCCGCGTGCGTCGCCGCTTCTTTTGGCCCCGCCTCTACCAGTCCATATACCACTATGTTCGTGCCTGCGACGAGTGCCTGCACCGGAAACGTCCTGCCACTCTCTCCAAACTGCTGATGTGCCTCCTGAACATTTCTATAGTGTTGGCGGTCCATTTCCTGAGTCCACCTCCAGAAAAAAATGGATTGCCGTTGCTACAGACTATGCCACTCCTTACGCAATCACGCGGGCCCTCCCCACCAGTACTGCTATTTACGTTGCCGACTTTCTCCTTTACGACCTCATCCTCCATCATGGTGCTCCCCGCCAACTTCTCACCGACCGCGGCCGTTGCTTTCTGTCTAAAGTTGTCGAATACATTCTCCGTTCCCGCTGGACTAAACATAAGCTCACCACCGCCTATCATCCCTAAACCAACGGCCTCGAAGAGCACCTCAACCGCACTTTCACTGATATACTAACAATGTACGTTTCCCCGGACCATCGGGGCTGGGATATCGCCCTTCCATAGGTGACTTTCGCCTACAACTCTTCCCGTCATGACACTGTCGGTTACTCACCATTCTATCTTTTGTATGGCCGCGATCCCCAGTTAGCTTTTACACGCTGCTTCCGACAGCTACTTCACAGCCTTCTAAATACGCACACGACGCAATTGCCCGTGCCGACCACGCCCGCCAACGGGCACGATCCCGACTACATGCATCGCAGGCCCCAGAGCAGGACTACAGACACCGCCGCCATTGCATGGTCAATTTCTCCCATGGAGCCCTCGCCTTACTTTGGTCGCTATCACGCCGCGTAGGGCTTTAAAAAAAAGGCTGCCACAGTCTAGAAGACGTTCAACCAGCGTAAGCTGTTTAGTTTACTAGATGAAGAAAGCGAAGAAGAACGCACCACTCGTCTCGAGAAACGGAATGTAATACCCTTTGAGACTGGTGGATTGCCACCATGCTCGGCTACGCGTGCACGCACGCCACATAGGGAACCGATCGCCGCCTAGCGCCATCTATCAGAGAAATTATGATGCACGTCTAACCATTGTCGAGTTGCATCCCCTGAAGATGCGTCCCAAATCTTCGTTTGGGGGCCAATGTCTGCACAGAATTCGGCTTGTGGTGCGATATGGAAACTTTTCAAGTAGTAATTGCATGTATACAATGCTTACTTTTTATTTATTTGTGGTATTATTTCTATACCACAACCCATACGGTTTTATTTGCCTACCAAATTCGGTATACAACTGTCCCCGGCTGGGTTGCCGTTGTTGTCGAAGTATAAATATTGTCACGTAGTGGTTACGGCAGTCGAAAGTTACTAGAACATTCCGGAACGACGTACAACCGGCTCTGCCTGGCTGCGATCAATCGAGATAAATCTAGTCGCGTCTTGCGTTGCGAATAAAGCGATAAAGTGGTGTGGCGGCAGATTTGAAAAAAGAACAAACTGCAAATATTCGCGGCATTACTCCGCTCTCAAAGAAGCATCGACCCGATGCATTAAAACAAATATTGCGACTAGTAAGAGAAAAAAAAGGATCTTGCGAAAATAGACCAAGGAAATGCTGCGGCCTTTAGCGCGCTTAAAACGGCTTCAGACGGACTACATGGACAACTTCTGGTCGTACGCGGCGTCGCTGGGATGCAGTCATTGCGTCAGGGATGACTTCATAATCCAGTTCACCCAGCCGACGAAGAACCTTGTACGGGCCGAAATAGCGGAGCAAAAGCTTTTCACTCAATTCACGGCGGCGAATGGGCGTCCACACCCAGACTTCGTCTCCTGGCTTGTATTCCGCGTTGCGTCTTCGTAGGTTGTAGCCTCTGGCGTCGCACCGCTGCTGATCTTTGATCCGTAATTGGGCAAGCCTTCCAGTTTCTGCGCGTTGAAGGTAGGCGGCTACGTCGACGTTCTCTTCTTCTGTAACGTTGGGCATGGCGTCTAGCGTGGTCGTGGCCTCCCTGCAATGGACGAGCCTAAAAGGCGTCACCTGGGTGGAGTCCTGCACTGCGTTGTTGTAGGCGAAAACGACGAAAGGCAGGATGACATCGCATGTTTTGTGTTCGGCATCGGCATACATGGCGAGCATATCGGCGATGGTTTTGTTCAGGCGCTCGGTCAGTCCGTTGGTCTGCGGATGGTATGCACTTGTCATCCGGTGGATGGTTTGGCTTTAACGCAGGATGGCTCGCGTTTGTTCTACCGTGAATGCTGTTCCTCTGTCCGTGATGATCATATCGGGGGTGCCGTGTCGAAGAAGAACGCATTCCACGAAAAATTTGGCGACTTCTGCTGCTGTTCCGTTCGATAGGGCTTTCGCCTCGGCGTAGCGGGTCAGGTAGGCGGTCGCTATGATGGTCCACTTATTTCCAGATGTTGACGTTGGAAAAGGGCCAAGCAAGTCCATGACGATCTTCTGAAAGGGCCTTGAGGGAGGCTCAATGTGGTCAAGAAACCCTGCTGGTCGTGTGGGAGGGGTCTTTCGTCGCTGACAATCTCGGCAGAATTTCACATAGTGTGTGACATCGGCCGAAAGTCAGGGCCAGTAATACTTGTTTGAATGCGGCGGAGGGTGCGAGTAAACCCGAGATGTCCAGCTTTCGGCTCGTCGTGTGAAGCCTGTAGAACTTCTTCGCGGACACAAGCAGGTACAACAAGGAGGTAGGCTGTTTTGCTCGCTGCAAAGTTCTTCACGAGTACCTCATTCTGCACACAGAAGGAAGACAGTCCTCGCTTGAATGAAGCGGGGGGTGAAGAAACATTGCCTTCCAGGTACTCGATGAGGCGTTTTAGGTCGGGGTCAGAGCCTTGCTGCTGGGCAAAAGAGCTGGGGCTGATGGGTTCCAGGAAGGCGTCCTCATCATCGTCTGGTGGTGGCGGAGTATCTACAGGGGCTCGTGAAAGGCAAATGGCGTCCGAGTGCTTGCGTCCGGACTTGTAAACGACGGTGACGTCAAACTCCTGGAGACGCAGACTCCGTCTAGCGAGTCGGCCAGAGGGGTCCTTCAAATTGGCGAGCCAGCACAGCGCGTGGTGATAGCTGACCACCTTGAATGGTCGTCCGTACAGGTAGGGGCGGAATTTGGACGTGGCCCAGATGATGGCAAGGCACTCTTTCTCAGTTATCGAATAGTTAGCCTCGGCCTTGGAAAGTGAACGGCTTGCGTATGCGATGACCTTCTCCAGCCCGTCGCATTTTTGAACGAGAACGACACCTAGGCCCACGCTGCTTGCGTCGGTATGAAGTTCAGTATCGGCGTTTTCATCAAAATGCGCGAGGATCGGTGGGGACTGTAAATGACGCTGAAGTTCCTTGAAGGCTTCTGCTTGCGGCGCTTCCCATTTAAACGCACGTCTATTTTCCTCAGTTGGGTCAGGGGCTCGGCGATGCGCGAAGAGTTTTTCACAAGTCGTCGGTAATATGCGCACTGCTTTCTTATCGGCCGGCGGTGGCAACTGTTCAATAGCAGCTGTTTTTTGTGGGTCCGGGCGCACTCCCTCCCTGCTAACGATGTGGCATAGAAACAGTAGCTCTTCGTAGGCAAAGTGGCACTTCTCTGCCTTCAAGGTTAGGCCTGACGACTTGATGGCGTCTAGTACTGTTCGTAGTCTCTTAAGGTGCTCTTCAAAGTTCGAGGCGAAGACAACGATGTCATCTAAATATACCAGACAAATTTGCCACTTCACGACTGCCAGCACTGTATCCATTACTCGCTGAACCGTCGCTGGTGCGGAACAGAGACCAAATGGCATCACCTTGAACTCGAACCGCCCATCCGGAGTGATGAATGCTGTCTTCTCGCGATCTTTTTTGTCGACCTCAATTTGCCAGTTGCTCTTCAGGTCCATCGATGAGAAATATTTGGCGTTGCAGAGGCGGTCCAGCGTGTCGTCGATGCAGGGGAGTGGGCAGAAGTCTTTCTTTGATATGTTGTTCAAGCGGCCGTAATCCACGCAGAATCGAAGTGCGCCATCTTTCTTTCTCACTAGAACAACCGGTGCCGCCCAAGGGCTGTTTGAAGGCTGGATGAAGTCGTCGCGAAGCATTTTTTCGACTTGGTCCCGGATGGCTTGTCGTTCTCGCGGTGATACACGGTAGGGGCTTTGACGGAGAGGTCAGGCGTGTTCGTCCATTATATTGCGATGCTTGGCAATTGGCGTTAGTGGCACCTTCGGCGACGTCGAAAAACATTCACTGTAGCTTTGAAGCAGATTGCGGATCTGGTCTTGTTTGTTCCGGTGCAGGGCTGGGTTGATGTCGAAAGTGGGCGAGTTCTCTTGGCCAGGCGAATATTCTGCGGAGGGGTCGAAGAGGGCGAAGGAGTCTCGCACGTCGGATATTTCGTCGAAGAAAGCAATCGTCATTCTTCTGTTAATGTGTCGGTATTCTTCGCTGAAGTTAGTCAGCAGTACTTCGGCCTGGCGATTGCGGAAATGTGCGATGCCCCTTGCGATGCTGATTCCTCGGTCTAGAAGCAACTGCTTGTTGCCCCCGATGATGGTTTCAGCGTTAATGGCTTTCGTGGCGCCTACGGTCACGATGACGCTTGAACGGGGTCGGACGCTCACTTCTTCCTCCAGGATACTCAGGGCAACGTGATTCTCCTGAGTTTTCATTGAAGCGATGGCTTCCTCCGTCGAAAGCGTGATCAGCTTGGATCGCAGGTAAATGATCGCCTGATGCTCATTAACGAAAACCATACCCAAGATCACTTCGCGGGAGCATTGCGGTAGCACAACAAACGTCGCAGGATAGGTATGTCCTTTGACAGCCACTCGCGGTGTGCATCGTCCTGATGGCGTAATGAGGTGGCCCCCTGCGGTGCGAATTGGCGGGCCGTCCCAAGCCGTTGTGACTTTTCTCAGCTGCGCAGCGAATGTTCAATTCATCACCGACTAATCGTCTCCTGTGTCGACTTGTGCGGTAACTTTCCGGCCGACGATAGTCACTTCTAAGTCAGAGGTCCTGGCTCTTGCATAGCATGTCGCTCTTGGCGTCGGGTCACGGCTTCGTCGCGTATGCGATTCGCGGGTGTGGCGTGTGGTCGAAGCTCTTCTTGGTGGCAGCGTCGTTTTCAAGGCACCTTGCGTCGTGGTCGGGGTTCTCATTGTGTGCGGCTTCGATACAGCGAGTGTCGGTTCTTCATGCGGCGTCGCGGGTGCAGCGTCTTCATGGGGCGTGGTCGGTGGAGGATCTTCGGTGTTTCGCTCGTGAGCGACCTCACCTGCAGAGGTTGCTGGCTTTAGTTTGCCCTACGGGGGCTGAGAGACGTTCCTCGAACCGCGGCTGCGTAGTTGCGGCGTGGCGACGCAAGCGCGAGATTGACGGCGACGGTGAGCACGAAAAACCCGTTCGGCGTGTACTCTTCTCGACGCAGGTACTCGTCGATTTCCTGCGGGCGTTGTCCGAAGCGTCGTCGTGGGGCGTTAACGGCAAATCCTCGAAGATCGATACGTCGGTACGGGCAGTGGCGAAGAATATGGCCGGCCTCACCGCAATGGAAGCACAACGGCCGGTTGTCCGAAGTCCTCCAGGCGTCGCATTTCCTGGCGCTTGAGCGTCGGTCATAGCTGGGCGAGCGGGGGCTGGGAGGCGGCGTTTTGGAACAAGTGGCTCATCTCGGGGAGGACGTGGGGGTTGTCGTTGGAGTTTACCAGTCCTTACTGCAGCGGCTTAGGTCATGGCCTGGGGTTCTGCGGTCGTCGGGGTGCCAAGTGCCTGTTGCACTTCTTCCCGAACCACATCCATCAGAGTCACTGCTTGTGTCTGTGGTTATGATGGCAGTAATCGGCGTAGCTCCTCTCGGACGACTTCGCGGATAACTTCCCGCAAGCTGTCGCTGGTTGTGGCCGGCGTGTCCGAACAGATTGCACAGTCAGAGGAAGGGCGATAGTACTGCCGAGCTCGGACGTCGACGGTATTCTCAATCGTGCAGGCTTCTTGCATGAATTCCTCTACTGTTTTTGGCGGCTGGCGGACGAGGCTGCCAAAAAGTTCTTCTTTTACGCCACGCATTAAAAATTGAACTTTCTTTTCCTCGATCATCTCGGGGTCGGCGCGGCGAAATAGGCGTTTCATCTCCTCGACGTAACCGCGTACGGGCTCATTCGAAAGCTGGATCCAGTACTCGAGGAGTCGTTCGGCTCTTTCTTTCCTCACGACAGTGGTGAATACCTTCAATAGTTCTCTCTTGAATAGCTCCCATGTCGTAAGGGACGACTCGTAGTTTTCTTACCACGTGCGTGCGGAGCCATCCAATGAGATAAACACGTGTCCAATTTTGGCCGCATCATCCCACTTGTTGAATGACGCCACGCGCTGAAATTGGTCCAACCATTCTTCAGGGTCTTCGCCTAGGGATCTATTGAACGTTGGCGCCACCCGCGGCTGCTGCAGTATGATCGGTATAGAGGTCTTCGGCGAGGTTGCGGTGCTCGTAGCAGCGTCTTTTCGCTGTCTGGTGCGGTCCGGCAGTTTCTCCAACTCAGGCTCCTCCCCCTGGAGACGTCGGCTGGCTCGCTGAGCTGCTGGCTCGTCCTCGGGTGTGAAGCTCTGAGGGCTGGCTTCATGACTTGAAGGGGGCGTCCGGAACATGGAAGGCTACCCCGCACCTCCACCAGATGTCACGAAGTGGTGACGGCAGTCTAAGCAGCGATGAAGACGGACAAAAGGACTTCTAAAAGAAAACTTTATTTGACTGACTTGCACCCAAAATGGACTGAATCACTCGGCGGCGGCGAAGCGACACGCGTGCTGGGCGGTCGTTAAACAGAATGCCCGCCGCTGTCGGCCGTGCTCAATTTAAAGCCGATAGCGAACTTTCGAGATAGAGTGTGCAAAGCTACTTGAACATTCCGGAAAAACGTAGAATCAGCTCTGTCTGGCTGCGATCAATCGAGATAAATCTAGTCCCGTCTTACGTCGCAAACAAAGCGATAAAGTAGTGTGGCGGCAGATCTGAGGAACGAACAAACACTGCAAATATTCGTGGCAATATATAGCGGAATAAACGTATACATGTATACCGATCGAGTAACGGGACAGCTTTCCTACCCGTTTCAGAGTATTTTTGGTGACGGATGGAAGGAAGGAGATAGAGGGCACAACCAATCTAATGGCTGCCATCTTGAATTCGAGAAACCGATAGTATGCCGCCATTTCGTCCCCTGACATCACACTCACAAAGTTCCACTTCTACCCACCATATTGGACCGTGACGTCATCATTGGCATGCGGCAGGTGGTTGTTTCTACAATGCTTTTGTAGACGGCGCTAGAAGTCTCTATGCTAGATGCGCTGTTTTTTAGTTGCAGACACAGACAGCGACTTGATCTCAGGGCGGCAGGAGACCTCACGAAATCACAATGCATGAAGGTTATTTGGTGGCACAGATGGCGCTGTGATCAAGGGTGGTAGCAGACTCCACTAAATCTCTAAACGTGAAGATGGTTTGTTTAATTTCGAAGAAGGGAGTGAATACCAATATGTTGGGAATTAAATATTACCATACAGATAAAGATGCGTTTTGTAAATCGGAGCTGCGTCCCTAAGGAGACAATGCTGTTTAAATCTTGCGTAGCCTGTCGTACACCTTGGCTTATTAGAACTAATGACAGATGGCTCTGAAGTAGACCACTTTATTCAGCCCATAACATAAATTCTTTATTAAAGGTCACCAGAATTATTGACTGAGGTACTTAGCCAGAAATGGAGGTCACGGGTAGGGGTTTAACTCTATATTAAAGAAACAAAGAAAGTAGAATGGTGTTTCAGAATCCTTATTTCTGTGGAGTTATTGCGCACCTGGTCGCACTGCCTGCAAAAAAAGGAATTTACTTTCGCTGTTCCAGCAGCTGCTGGAAGGTGAACTGCAACCGGATTGATCTCTTTTTATAGTACCACGCTTTACACCGCATACGTGGAAGAAGTGGTGCTTCTCGATCCATACACTCTGGACGCATAAGCCGGCCGAAGCTGGTTGCGCATAGTCCTTAACTTCTTTTAGATGTGTCCTCTGTCTGATCCTCTGGGGTCTCGTACTGTCATTTCCTCTGGTCAGAGCTTTCCTCAGGACATTTATTCAATAATGTCATTTCCTCTGGTAAGGACGTCATTCAGAGTTTCGATTATTTTTCTAGGCGATATTTTCATTCCTTGCATACCTTTCTAACAGTACATGTTGCTTGCTGCGTGAATGTGCGATAGTCTAATTCGCGAGCCACACTAAATGTGAGCCCACCGCTGTACACAGCCATTAAAATATTATATAATGCGATAGAAACAAATTTGGTGTTGTATCTTTGTTCACCCCGATTATTCCACATTTTCATTTCAGAAGATGCCAGTACTACCCTCCAGTGCGATAATAAAAATGTGTCTTTCCACGCAAGAATTTTGAGAATCTCTCTGTTCAAGCCCTTGCGGTGACTCAATGAATGAATCTTTGACATGAGAGGAATAAATGTCAGATCGAATCCAGATTGCTTGCAGCGCAGAGTGACCACAGTCATCTAGAGACCTCACTTCGATACATATACATTACGAAAATAGCCGGCAAACATCTGCGCTAACGATGGAGAAATTTTTATGAATTTCTGCACATGCGCTTCAAGTAAGCATCGCAGGGTGACGACTTTAAGCCCATCAATAACTCAGAAAAAGTTGCGCCAAACCACACACAGTTCACACAGCTGGTTTGAACGAGTATTCTATTTGCTAAGTAAGCTGAGTGAAAATGTGCGAAGTGCGTCACGAACATCTATGAAGGGCGTCATGAATGCGTGATGCACCGAAATATGCTCGAAGCAGCAATACTTATACGCCACGATATCGAAAGCCACGGTTACAAAATCTTTCTTGTGTTTAAAGTGCTCTGAGGTTTTCTTTCGCATGCCAGATTCGCGATAAAAGGAATGGGTAATGGGGGTTGTGGCTGCAAATGCCGCAGGAAAATGGTTTCGTTCGGCAGAATGCGCTGAAAGGTGTTAGAAATGTACCTTTTTGACCAAATTAAGGGGAATGTCTACTACCCAGTTATGTAATTAATACCATTATCGCGGTGGCAGTGTTTGTATAAGTGTCGCAGTGTCACGTCTCGCGTCATAGCAACACGCGTCCACAAAGCTACCGGACAAATTCGCATCAACTCCACGTGCTCAGTTAGAACACTAGAAGCATTGTTAACAAAGCGGAAGACTTGGAAGAATTCTTGCCATAAGATCCTGATTTCTGCATAATCAGTGAGACATGGTGCAAGGTTTGATTAGCGATGACGAAATTGTTTCGCCAGCTTATCAATTGTACCGCAGAGATAGAGTCTTGCCTTAGGAGCGTAGCCATTCTTGCGAAGAAGTGTACTGAGGTATCGATCGCAGACCAAATCATTGAACAAGAAAGGCTATTCCTAAAGGTGTCCCTCGTGGGTAAGAAAGAGAGAGAACTTTAATTTGCACCTGTCAAAAATGACGAGGGAGAAGGCTATACCCTAAACTCCGCTTCATCACACAAACCGTCGGCCGGAATCTCTTCGTGACTCAGCGGCGGTCAGGGCGAGACGACTTTGCGTTGTTGTTCTGCTTCGTGGTTAAGAAATGAGGTCTCCCAGGATTGTAAATTTCTATTCGGGTAGTTATAGAAATGGCAAGTACAGACCATGTGTACTAGATCTGCAATGCTACTGCAGTGCGTACGTCTAGGATTAAACACTTCTTCGTGCCATTCACTGCACAGTGGTGGGTTTGGAAAACCCCGGTTTGCAATTTCCTCTACATCATTTCCTCTTTCCTACTGAGCTGTTTATCTGCTGCTGGATAGGCATTACGAACGAGCGTATAATGAGAAATGATTTCATAGAATGTTGTGAGTTCGTCACCACATAAGGGGTTTTCCTCGCGTATATGCGGCGCGTTATCGGCAATTGACCGGAAACTGAGCCCTCGGGCGGTCGCTCGCTGCTTCTCGTTCCCCCACTAGCCCTCATATGCTGGGCACCAGATCAGTGAGAGTAGCTCTGATGGTACTTGCCCTTTTCTTTGAATTTTGACGGCTGCAGCAAAGATTCTGCCCATATCATAATTCTTAATGGCTGCCCTAGAGTCACTCACTATACCTCGTGGATAACATACTTTTTCTTTGCGCAGTTTATCGACCACAAGATGCTGATGATTTGTTTCGGAATAAGTTATACGATCATCTGCTAAAAGATTCTGGAGCAAACTTCATCATTACTAGGCATTTTATTCTGCCCTGCAATTTCACACATTATGAATATTTCGTTGCTTTTTACTCTCTAATAGATAAATGTGCTCTCTTAACCTGGAGCAAACAGTTAAAAATTGTACTCGCAGTGGTTAAATTCCAGTTCCTACAGCTTCATACCGAAATGTTCACTAACTGAAAAGTTCGCGTGGAACGTGGAATTTCTGACCATAGTTTAGTATCTTTTCCTGGAGTCAGACAGCTAACAAAGTATGAAAAGTGTCCCATCAACTGTAATTAAAAATTACACCATGACAGATGACACGGCCGTAATACTCTACCTGGACATGCATCTTGATTGTGTAAGTCATAACGTAGAGTGTTTATGGCGATATTTACGCGCACAATCAGAATTTTGTGTTGAGCAATTTGTTTGCGCAAAGAAAATTCGCAAGAGTCGCACTAACCCTTCGGTCTAGATATTACTCACATGAAAAAAAATTAAGCTCCTTGGAAAGCAGCACAAAATGTCCACAACATTGTTCAGTGAAATAATTAATGAAATATTTAAAAAAGTTCGGCATGCAACAAGCAATGTTTCAGTAAAACTCTATCAGATTTTATCGTGAGTGACAAAGCAAAATTTTGGCGCCATTTTAGCCAAAGTAACAAGGAGATCCACAAAAAAATTTTTAAGATGAAATTATCAACGAACCGATCGAAAAACAGAAAATATTATTAGGTGTTTTCAGACAGTTTTTCTGAAAGAGATAAATATGAATATGAGGTTTGCATACGATCCCAGCGAAGAATTTTAATAACTCGCGAAGGCGTCATTGCCTTGCTAGCTTAAATACTAAGAAGTAGAGGGGTTTTGCAAAATTCCACTGCCGCTCCAACCCAGCCAGGAGCGTCTGTTCTCTGCGGTCACGGCGCTGCCATCGCATGCGGGCCTGGGCGCGCGCGGGCTTCACAAGTGCACGCTGAGAGAGGTTGAGTCCCTCTCCCTTCCTTGCTCCCCTTAATAACAAAGCCGCAAAAAAGATAGTGCGGTGTGCGCGTTATCAGTGCGACTTCGAACTGCGCTTCGATTTAGTGCGCGGCTTAGAAGACAACAATTTTCCAGAAAGTAACGCAGAATGCTGGCGGGCGCACGATATCATGCGTTTGCGTTCAAATGAGCTGGTTTGCGGCTCTGTGAGCCTCTGCTTGACTTCTCGCACGCCATATCCTTGCACCTTTGTTTTCGTTTCGGGAAATTCACTACATGCGGACGTGGTGAGAGCCTCGAGTCTGGAATATTTGCTTATGATTCCGAGGAAATCACGCTTGCTGCCATGTTTCCAGCGCTTTGTCCTGAGCCGTATGTTAATGAGTGAGTTTAATTAGATCATCTGTGCAAGCAACACAGCTGAAGTCACCGCGTGCTGAAGCCGCTATAGAACGTGCTTAGGGTGCTTTTGCAAAATCTTTCTTGCGCTCCTATGCAGTAGGCTCGACCTATGAATGCTACTTTTTCGGCGCACATGCTGGTCCCTCTGTGCTCTCGAGACGGGTAAAAGGATTCATTCAACATGTCAACAAAATATGCTCATCGTGTACAAGGCTCACCACGCGCGTCATACGGCCATTTAAGGTGTTGACACTACTCTTGATGATCTTGCAACTGTTCTCCCGCTTTGCGCGCTTATCGTGTGATGTCAACATCAGTTCTTCATCGGAAAAAAAGATGGGGTTGCGCTGTGAGCGCCTGCCTGTGCCTGGATGCCTTTGCTTTTGGTGTCACTGTAGCGCTGCCGCGCTATAGGCTTTCAAGCATTAGGGCAATGAGTTCTCTTCTCCGGCTTGTGCTCTTGGGCATAGAGAAACTCGCGCAAGAGCCGAAAGCGTTGCTGTAATAGATCGAACTCTCTGCACAGGAGATCATGAAATACTTAGCCAAAGCGTCAATAACATATACCAGCTTCTCCAGCACCACAGCTCCTTTTCCCAGCTTTACGTGCGCATGTTTCGAATTCACTCATTAACACACAGCTTAGGACCGAGCACTGCAACATTGAAGCGAAGAAGAATTCCCCCAGAACAAAAACGAACATGCCGGACTCCGACCAAGTTTATATGTTGCCAATGTTAAGGAACTAAAAAGAAAATTCAAGAAAACAGCACTTGAGTAGTCACGCAGGTGCCTCCAAGAGCCGCTACAGAGCTTATATGAAGGCAAACGCACGGTATCATACGCTAGGAAGCCAAAAAGTGCGGAGAAGCATAAGGAGCCCAACTAGATATGGCTGCCAGTGCAGTGCCTTACTTTCCGAAAAACTGCAATTTTCCGTAAACTAACGCACCATGCTGGCGGCCACGCTCCCTACCACAGCGGAATTCAAAGAACGGAAAAGGTAGGCGCACGCCACACTAGCTTTTCCCAGCTTCTTTATCAGGGAGAGCAAGAAGGGGAGAGGATCTCACGCACTCTCAGCGTGTAACCTCGAAGCCGGCGCGTGCCGAGGCGCGCCAGCGACAGCGGCGCCGCGACAGCAGGGAGCAGTCGCACCTGGCTCGGTCGGAGCGGCCTGGGAACTTTTGACCACCCCATTACCTACGCTCTGAAAGCATTGCGAAAACATTTCGTATGCGTTTTGCTTAGCATATTTCAGGGTTTCTTACCGATATGTTCAACTTGTCGATTGCTACAGGCGACATACCAGCTGATTGCCGCATTGCACACGTTACACTGATTCATAAAGACGGTGACCGGCTTTTATAAGTAATTCTTGTCCTGTTTCAATAGCAGGTACATGTTGCAAATTGTTAGAGCATAGTAAAGACCTCCGCAATGTAAGCCAATTTGCAGAAATAAGTAGTTGTTCAGCTCATTTGCTTCCTGTTAACTCGGGAGCACCACAGCGAAGTGTTCTAGGCCCGTTGTTGTTTCTTTTTTAAGTAGATGATTTGGCAGATATGTTCACTGGTAATGTATTTATTCGGATGTCTGGTGACTAATGCCTTGTTTGCAAAAAAATAACCTCTGTTAATGACCACATCTTGCTACAGAACAGTATTCTTACAATAAAACGACGGAGGGGTCGCTGGGGAATGATGTCAACACAGAGAAAACAGTACTTTTGAGTGTTACTAGGAAAAAGTTTCAGTTACTGCTTTCACATATTCTTTTCGAAACAGTGCTATTTCTGCAGTGGATAAGTATAAATAACTTGGCGTTACACCAACTATCAAACTCACGTAGTCCGAACGTATACCCTATTTTTGTATAGCCTCCCTTAGAAAATGGTGGTTTCTAAAACCACAAATTAAAAGAGCACGAATTAGTACAAAACATCCTAGCTTATAATGTATTTGTAAGGTCGAAACCAGGAAACATATCTATTGTATGAAATCGTATTGTAAAAATGGTATTATACAGCTTGAAAGTGTTTAGAGAAAGGCAGGCAGATTTGTTTTTGGAAAATATTGTTACGAAGACGGAGAGGCATGGCACGGAACGAAACGCTCGCGCTAAGGCCGCAGCCGTTAAATCGCATTTTCATCTCCTACACGCCGTGCAGTTCTCTGGCTTGCCACCTCGTAACATTTGATGCAGGGGCTGGGTGCCACATCGTCATCCTGATCCCTGGAGCTTCGCCCGCCTTCTGCTCGCTTTCGTCGTCGGCCGAGAGGACCTGGACTCAGCCTCTCGGCTCAACCTCATCACGACATGACCAGAACTGACCAGCCGCTTTCCCCTGCCCCGTCCCCAGCCCCGACCACAAGACACGATGACCAGCACCAGACGTACCATGACACGACGACGACACGAACCAAGACGGCACCCCCGCCCAAGCTGTCCAGGCAGCCCGTAACACTTGAGCTTCGGCTCTGGGCGACTGACTGCTGGGCCTGAAGCTGCGGGCGCAACCGTTCATCAGATCATTGAGTTCGCCTAAGTGGCAGGCCTTCCATCTTCTTCAATCCTTTCTGGTCATGCACTTCGTCACTTCACCATTGAGAATTCAAGCACTCGATCAGGCGATCGCTTGGAGGCCCTGGGTAATGTTAAGAATACGAAGAGGGCAATGGCGCGGGACGGAGCGCTCGCGCTATGCCCGCAGCCAATAAATCATATTTTTATCTGGCATTATGTCGTCCTGTTTCTTGGTTTGCCACCTTGTAATAAGCTGCTTTTTTATGAAGGAAAAACGCTAAGGCGCACGTGTGTTGTGCGATGTCAGTGCGCGTTAAAGATCCTCAGGTGATCGAAATTATTCCGAAGCCTTCCACTACGGCCCCTCTCTCTTCCCTTCTTCTTTCACTCCCTCCTTCATCCCTTCCCTTACGGCGCGGTTCAGGTGTACAGCGATATATGAGACAGATATTGCGCCATTTCCTCCCCCCCCCCAAAAAAAAACAATTATTATTATTGTAATAATCTAAGCGGTTCGATTACCTATCTACTTTATTGATGCACACTAATATACCTACGCTAGCACCTCCTGCAGAAATTTAGCCTCATTATAATTTTTTATACTGGTCTTTCCGGCAAGAATATATTTACGATGCCAGAATCCGTTAAACATCCTATTTCAAGGACAACGCGGCTAATACACGGGCACTCTTTAGCCCCAATTTTTGCTCGCACTAACGCATTTAAATGTGATTTTTTTTCTCTCGCTCAGTCAGGGAATTTTGTTTTTCCGCGTATCATTTTTAAACGCAATGATTATGTGAAAGAATTAGAAAGCCGCAGTTTCCATGCTTAATGTGTCCTGTTTTCCTTAGAAAATAGTTGTTTTTCATGAAACTCGCATTACTATCCAACAGGAGATATGTTGTTGCCAATTTTTGCCTAGTAAATTTTGCCGTTTCCTTCTGAAGTGTGTTGTTTGCCGTGCGTCCTTCTTTTCGTTGTATGTGTTCTTTTTTTGTATCCTTATATATGCAAGCTCCTCCTGATTGGGCCAAACCACTGGCCTGCAGTAGGTCCAAATAAAAAAGAATGCTCGAATGATAAAGCCGAGTTCCGGTAGCTTTGCACACGCAAACATACAGTACTATAATTTGCGGCAATATGGCAAATGAAACTTCTCCTGTGGCGCTTACCTAAAAGCTTTTATTCTGTTTCATATTTCTTTACGAAAATGCGAAATGTGAATCCTTCGATGATGTGTTTTTAAATCGATATCTTCACTGCAATGGCGGTGCCGATTTCGCTGTAGGCTGCAGTTTGAACTTGAACGTCATTGCTGCACCGCTGCCATGGCGACTCATCACGTGCCTTCGCAGCGCCGCCGAGCCGAGTATTCGCCTTGGCTGCGCCGGGGTTCCACAGCCGCACAGCGGCTGCTGCATGACCGCGTGATCCAGCCGAGCAGACGGAGCTCGGCGTCTGTAACTTTGAGCGCGTTCCGCACGCTGGATATGCAGCACGGTCGTCATGGTTGAGGAGGCCTGTAGACGAAGACGTGGGAGGAACAAATGAGCCGCGGAAGGGGCTGCGACGAGAATTGATGGCGTCTTCCGAGTGGTGTTCACGTGTGTGAGTAGGGTTTTGCCGTTCCCGACTTTGCTAAGGGCTGGTTGAAGTTGCTCGCCAAAGGCCACATTCTGGACCAGCAAGTATCTCACAGCCTGCTGCACTCTACAATAAAAATTGCATACAAGCGTAACTCATTGTCATGTTTTGCAGTGCTGGCCGTCATACAGAGAACGGCCCGAGCGGTCGAGTAGAGAGAAGTCCGCCAAGGTCTAGGATCGAAGCGGCCAGGAGAGGAAGTTGCGTGATAACGAATAGGGTGGGCCGGCGATGAGGGAGAGAAGGAAGAACAAGAGGAAGAAAAATGGAGGAACGCTGCTGGAGACAAAAGTGTTCAAATGAAGAGGTAAAAAACGCTGTCCAGGAGAGGAAGGAGAGAGGAAAGAACGAAAACAAGGCAGGGTGGCCTGGGGCGAAAATTGCACAAAGATGGGGAGAGAAGAAGGAAACCTGTTCCAGACATACATGGAAAGATTCGAATCTCAGTCACGGGCAGCGGATGCCGCCCGTCACTCGCTATCGGAGCCGCGAAGACCATCAGCGCACGTCTGCCGGTCCAAGCCGTTCTGTGTATCTCTTGTCCCTTGAGCAGCCACGGCTCGGAGTTGAAGCGAAAACCTCATGGGCCGGATATCAAGGGGCTGCCTTTCGTACTGCAATGTGCAGCTGCCTTCGATGCAGGGAACTATCGTTGCTCTCGTCATCGATAAGATAGTGCCGCGAACGCCGCCATGAGAGACATCGATCGGCGCAGCAGGCAACTGCACGCAAGCGAGGATCCGCGTAGACCTCGCAGAAGTTGAGAGCGGCGCCGGCGACAACGCGCACAGGGCTGACCATCAATTTCAGAAACTGCCGTCTCGGACGAGATTAGATGACAGGAGCGTCGCGCTCGAACAGTAGAGCGTAGGAGCGTAAGCGCACATACAGCCACCGCTGACTGACGCCCTCGCGCCGGCTCCCGTCGAGTGTTTCCCTGAGCGGCCACCGATTATAGCATCTTTTTGCTTTGCTTACGCAGATTGCTATTTCGTTGGGAAGATTCATGTATTGTCCATTTTGCTGCGTTCGATAAACCCATGCGCGGAAAAGGCAGAGGATCTTAGATAAATTCTTCTATTGTGTTTAAATGCACTGATAAATTTATTCGAGTGGCAGCTGAGAAAGGCACGGGCAAAATGCAAAACCTAGAGCTTAGTCACTGTAAAAATGAACCACCGCCTCTATGGCAGCCTAACGGAATAATGATTTTGCTGAAGAGATGCTGTGTCAGAATACACGTGCCAAAAAAAAGGCATTAAGTGAAAACATGCAGCGGATATTGAAGCAGTGAATTCTCAATAACCCTTTATTTTTCTCTACAAAGCTTGTTCTCGCTGACGAACAATTTTTTTTTTGGTTTCCAACGCCTTGGAATGCTGTCGCGACAAATGGTTTTGGGTCCTGCTCTTTGATAAAAGCGAAAAACTGAAATAAAATTTTTGCTGTTATGTTCCCGAGATATGTTGCACCAACAGGCTTTCGTCGCAGTGTGGTGGAAATGCTTGGAGCGAAGAATTCAGAAGTGTGATTGTCCACGAGGAACGAAGCGATGAAGAGATCATCAAAAGTGTTCGCTAGCCGGAAGAGCCGTCCGATCATGAAGACGACTCCGCTCAAGATTTACCTGCCCCGGCAGCCTCATCGCAGGTACTGGATGCCTTCGACGTTATTAGAAAATTCCTTGGCACACACGATGACGACGTTGCGATGTCGCTGTTAACAGAAGGCGAGAGTCGCGTGACGCCGTTGCTGGCAGTGAAACGCAAGCAGGCTAAGCTCACAGATTTCTGGCAATAAAACTATGTTTTGCTTAATTTATTGGCTTGCATTTTTGGTTAATTTCTCGAAAGCGAAATTTCGCGACAACGAAATTTCTCGCGCGTCCCGTCAATTTTGTTGCACCGGGATTCAACTGTACGTGTTTAAACGAACAGTCAGAGTGCTTCATCTATGTATGCCTGTTGGTTCGATGCGGTCCTATATTGGTGATTTTGTTCTTACTAGAGCGTCACATGCCTGAGGACGGCTTCCTTCCTCAAAATAAACCATGTGAGTTCATAAAGAGTAGCACAGTCCACGAGATATGCACTTCCAAATGTCGGCTTATTCGCATTGGTACCCGATAATTTTTCATTTCAAGGTAGATTCTTTGTCGCAGCACTGGCAACAATTCATCACTTAACTTACAGAAGTAACAAAAATTACCAACATTCTAAGAAATTTGTGCTGCGGTGAAGACTTTAGCCTTAGGGTCCGCCGGGCGTATCAATCCATGTTCTGAGCTTAAGCGGTCATACAACTGATTCGCGCCCTACCATTTGCTTCCACCGTGCGTTTGTAGTTTCTGATAAATGCAGCGTTCGTGAAGAAAAAAATCTGTATCTTGGAATGTTGTGAGTTACTGCTATTTAAATACTGACAATAAGGGTCCATTCTTTCGATGCGCAGCAAAGTCTTATAATTTGACCATCGCTCGCATCGAGCAGTTAGGACTGGCACATAAAAACGAAAGGGAACGCTGCTGCCGATTGTAAAAACCTTAACACCAAATAAATTCAAGCCTGCCTCCAGCTTTTCTACGCAAATCTTGATTGTTATAGAGCACTCTTATAAACATATAAAACATTGTGCTTATAAGCTCCTGTTCATTGAAAGATTCCTTTTTGCGGAATAGCTGGAAAAGGTGGCTTCTTGAAATGTCTGGGTGACTGGTGAGCGGATATATTTGGAAGCAGAATATAGGACCAACAATCGCTTCGGGAACTGTGATATTTTACCTTGGTGGTGGACAACGCTCATAGGTGGCAGATGCTTGTTTACCGCAAGGTGACGAAATGTGCACGTGGTGAAGGCTTCTTGCAGGCCCAGAGGATACGCGGAAGATTAATGTGTAAATGTTTCACAAGCCGGACTTACAAGGAGCGGGCGCTGCCACTGTCGTGAGAGAAAGTGTGCTTATCCTCCAACCCTCTCCACACGTCTGTATGGTCGTCGGGCTTCACGTATTCTCCACTTGATATTCAACTCCGCGACCTCTATTTTGACTCAACTGGAACTCATCTCGCAGTATTACGTTTAGCACACTAAAACTCATGTGCAGCCACTGAAACGTGAGCTTTATTTAGTAAGCTTTCTTCCGCTCGACATTCCTTGATTTTCGGCTTTTCGTTCCCCGAGCAGATATGCTGTCTTGGTTTGGGAACCAATGAATATCGTGGACTGGGTAGTGGCCACGAAGTCAGGATAGAAAAAAAAAAACATCATGGGGAAAATGGGGGCGGCGGTTTCGAGAAGTGGAGAGTGACCCACAAAACAAGGGCTTCGGACCAACGGTTATATAGTGGTGCTGCTCAGACCGTTCAAGAAACTAGATGGTGCGCAAGGCAGATGCTATGCCTGTAATCAATTTTAGAGCGCAGCTTATAATTGCCCTTTGCTTGAGTAACATGTGGTGGCCAAGTTGGATCCGAAAGAGCGCACGGAGAAAGAGTGAAGCACAGGGGGAAGGGGTGAAAAGGGTGGGGCCCGAAGGCGAACGGATTGGACTGAAAACCAAAAGCTGTTTGTATCCGGGCTCAGGAAACCGAAGCAGCTGAAGAACAAGGGAAGAAAATGAAGGGACGCAGTTGGCGTTGAGGTTGAATTAAGGGCAAAAAAACGCTGTCAAAATGAGAATGAAGACAGAAAGACACAAAAGATTAGCGTCCTGGGGCCAAAACTACACGAGGATGGGGAGATAAGACGGGAAGCGGTTCCAGAGATATATGTATATACATATAGAAAGAATCGAGTCTCAGCAATGGGCAGCTATGCCACCCGTCATTAGCTATCGTTGCCGCGAAGACAATCGGCCTCGGGTGCCGTTCAAATCCGTTCTGATTATCTCTTGCTCCTTGAGCAGCTGCAGCTCGCATTTGAATGCTACGTCGAGATTCCCTCTCCCGGCATACGAAAAAACAAATTGGCAAAGCGAAAAACACATGCACCAGATATCGAAGGGCTGCCTTAATTATTGCTCTGTGTGATGCGGAGGACTATCGTCAATACCGTTAATGATAAGATATAGCCGTGAACGCCGCCGAAAGATATATCGATCGGCGCAGTAGACAACTACAGGAACAGAGTTTCGCGTAGACCTTGCAGAAGTTGAGTGGCGCCTGCAACATTGCGTACAGGCCTAACCATGAACTTCCTAATATACAGAATCCGACGAGATTAGAGAAAGAAGTGTCGTGGTCAAAAGAGAGCGTAGGAGTCTTAGAGCGGAGCAGCCACCGCTGGCGACGCCCTCCGGTCGGAACAAATCGAGTGTTTCCATGACCGGTCACCGATAATAGCATCAATTTTCTATGCTTACGAAGATTGCTATTTTTTTCTGAAGATGTATATTTCGTCCTTTATAATGCGTTCGATTAAGTGATGTGGTGGAAAGGGCAGAGGCTCTTACATGATGATGATGATGATTATGGATTTTTATGGCGCAAGGGCAGCTATGGCCAAAGAGCGCCATGTCACAAGGTATTTTTTCTTTTTCTCAAGGTGGGGTGAAAGACCCCTTTCCCAACCATTTCACCCTAAATAAGCCGAGCACCAGACCAGGGGAAAGCTTGTACCCAAGGTATCACCGGTGGGTACCCGGCGGCACTGGGGATCGAACCCCGCACCTCCCGCATACGAGGCGGATGCTCAACCACTTGGCCACCGCTGCGGTGAGAGGCTCTTACATAAATTCTGGTGATGCGTTTAAGTCCACTGATAAATTTATTTAAGTGGCATCTAAGAAAGCCAGGGGCAAAATGCAAAACCCGCAGCTTAGTCACTGTAAATAGAACCGCCATTTCTACGGCAGCGTAACGTAATAAAGATTTCTGTGAAGAAATGTGCTTCAGAGTACACATGCTACGAAGGGCATTTAGCGAAAACATGCAGCGCAATTACGCGCAGTGAGTTCTCAATAACCCTTTCTTTTTCTTTTCAAAGCTTCTTGCTCACGCACATTTTTTTTTGTTTTCAACGGCTTCAAATAGTGCCGCGACAAACGCTTTCGATTTCTGCTCTGTGATGGAAGCGAAGAGTTCTAATAAAATTTTTGCTCTTATGTTCTCGAGATATGTTCGCGAACAGGCTATCGTTGCAGTGTGTTTCAAAATGCCCGGACTGAGGAGTTGAGAATTCTTACTGTCATTTCAAAGCGAAAATGTCTGGCCTGGTTGGGTTGTTAAAGCACTGCACTGCTGCCGCAGACACATGAAAAAAATGTTCTGTGTAATCCGAACTGCAAAATGGATGCGCACAGCTCCGACGCCACAGGTTTCTCTAACCCTACAATGCCTCTCCAGAACTATCCGAGCACTTATTAGCATTGTCACGACACCTTACGCAAGGCAGTGATTTCTAACCGAGAATGGGTATTTTGGGAGGAATGGATGCACCAACACTGTCATAATAAATGCTCTGCAAGCCATTGAGAAATTTGAGCATAGTAAACAGCTGAAAAGAGAGCAGAGCGGCTGGCGTAACCTGTTTGACAGAGCTCTAGTTTTAGTGTATAGGTCAGCAATCCAAAGCCTCATTGAAAGAAGGTGCAGCACTGTCTATTGTTTAAAAACCAAATATGCGCTTGGTTTCTCTCTTGTGCAGTTGTCGTGACCGTTGTACACCGGATAAACGTGAACCTAACAGAATCGCCATTCCGAGATTCCGTGTGGATATTTTCCAAGCAACATTTTTTATTACTGCGCTCACCTCTCGCCATGCTTCTTTGTTGCTGTGTGCTGGCGTAAAATCGTAGCAAAAGGAGTGCTGTTTTTCTACATAGCCATGAGAGCATCACTCCGTAATAACAGCGGCATTTTAAGCCACAGCGAGTGAGCCTTCATCCTGCAGGAGCGCTGGCCAACATGCACCTAAATATGTTCAACACTCAATCAACGGCATGAACGGCTTGAAACCCATGCTGAGATCTGTCCTTAAAAGTAAGAGAAGTCCATCTCCCACACAGCCAGCACCCTCAGTCACAGTTATCCACCACGTACTCGCCTGCAGCCTCCTCCTAGTGTCTCCTTTCAAAATATCTGATCCCATCACCCCACCTTCACACTGGGGAAACAACGACCCACCAGGCAATCGAATAGCACTCCTAATGTCCGCATGCCTGTGAATTATTGCAGAGGCCTACATAGAAACTCTGTCTTGGTTTCTTTTTTAGCTTCCTCTTATATTCCTATCATCACGGCAGAGCACAGACATATCCCGATCACTCTGGCAGTTACGGCGCCGTTTACTATACGCGAAAAAAATTCCATTCATCAACTACACAGCAGCAAGACAAACATTGACAGTGAATGCAAATTCCAAGAAGTGCAGGGAACGTAGTCAATGAGCAGTCAAAATGCACAAGTAATACATATATACGGCAGAAAAATGTCTCTCGTGGTGCAGTGTTGGCGCCTATATTCTTTACATTTTTTTTCAAGCAAACGCAAAATACAGTTTTCTGGGCCGATATGCGTATACATTCCACATTCTTGATTAGTTTCAAAAGGTTTTTCCCGCCCGAATCACCCCGAATCCACTGGGCATGTCATTGACACTGCTACAATCGTCATCATGCTTTAACACCACAACAATGACACTCACACAACACTCTGACATTGATACATTAAATTAAAATTCGTAGGTGATAGACAATGTCACAAGCACTACCAAATACTTACGTGTAAATATAATAGAAGCGTTCCCTCGACCTGTTCTTCCCCCCAACTAGGCGCCTATAAACAGCCTATACTTTATAACGTGAAACTGCATACAGTTCGCGGGACATCTTTGAATCGAAGGGTTCGCCTTTCTGCGAAGAAGACTGAAAATATTAAAAGTAGGTTAGGCGACAAAGCTATTCTTAGGTAACATTATTAGCTTAGATGCGGATATTGCGGAAGAGACTCCGAAGTATCACCTGCCAGTCAGAAAAAAAAATCGTTTTGCGAAGGAATCAGTGGCCTAAAAAAGCGCATTTAGGATAAGAGGAATCGCTTTGTTCCTTTTTATGTGGGTCCCTTGCAACGTAACCAAATTCAGTCCTAAGAAGTATTCAGGCATCATCATCATCATCATCAAGATAAAGTTTGAAGAATATTAAGAGAAAATGATTGAGATGTATGTGTAGCAGAAACGACTATAACGGTTTTATGATAGTGCATCGGTGGCATACAATGATAATAGGATATCTGGTTGTTAATGATAAATCTAGCATTTTGATGGATCCTTACGAAGTATCACTGAGTTTCCAGACGCTTGCACCCACTTTCTTTTGCAAAGAATACTTTAATATAATTTTGCGTTCCCCTTTTGTTAGCGATGATTTTTTTTTGTATATATAGTAAGAAAAGCTGCGATTCTCCTGCTCTCTTGTATTTAAATATTGCTGAGTATAAATTTACACGTTTGGTAGGTGGCGATGATAACAGCAATAAAGACCCAAATAAGATGGTAGTTCTTCGCATACATTGACTCTACGTAATAAATGGCGAGAAATCTTTAGGCTATGAAAAAAAAATTTTTGATGCAGGTGTTTTCAGGGAAATGATGATTGATTGTTGACGCAGCGAGGGTATTCGAAAAAAATTATTTTATTGCGGTTTTTTCACGCTATTTTTAGCCGTCGATCTTTCGGCTTAACATACGAGAGAATTTTTCTCAATATAGCAAATCTCAAGCCTGCCTTATGTTTGGTGAGCATCCCCCCCGGCGGCGACCACAACTTCAAGCCGCCCTGGAATGGAGACGTACAAAGCTAGAACGAGACAGGAAGCAAAGGAAGGTGATCTCATTGCTCTTGGGCTGCCTTCCAGAAATATTTTCGAGTGTGACCTGATATTGAACGACGGGCCAGTTGACTTTTCATTTGGCCCTTACGTTCTCAGTTATGTTTATGTCTGCACCTTTTTGGGGCCGTGCAATACTTGGACAATGGCTGGGCACAATATCTAGTCTCCGGGCAATGTGAACCAAGAGTGGCAGCTCAGTAGTTGTGGAGCTCGGCTGCGGAACCAAAAGATGCGGGTTCTTTCACGACCACAGAGGTGAGGGAGTTTGAATACTAGAGGCCCGTATGCTGTGCGATGTCAGTCCACTTTAAAAAATCTCAGCTAGTTCAAATTATCCTGAGGCCTGCACTATAGCATCTGTGATGAACTGAGTCACTTTGGGACGCTAAACCCCCATACAATACGAACAGTGCATTTTAATCGCGGTGAAGAGCCAGCCTATCGTTCTTCGTCACTAAATTGTCTGTAATTATCATAATTCACGGCCTCGTTTTAATCTCAAGTAAAGTTTGTTATCAGTATTATTACACTATATCGATGAATCAAGCATAATTTATTTTGCCTGAACAAAAAAAAACGCAGAGGAAACAGAAGAAAACGCTCTAATGAGCTTGACAGCTTCCTAGGCGCAATAAAATAGACACTGCATTTCGATCGAAACACTTGCATATCTTTTGTTTAGACCTAAAGGCAAGCACTGAAACGGATTTTCATAGCTCCGCTTTCTGTCAACAAAGTGCCATGAACACAGACGGGCTGAAGACAAGGGTAAAAATTCTTGTATAGATTTGCGGGCCAAATTCGTCGCTCTTCTTGTGTATACCTGCATAGCTGAAACAGCGCCCAAATGCACCGACGCTGCGGCTCGCTGCGTTCTTTGCACTGCTCAGTTTGTGTCACTCAATGTGTAATAACCGGAACAGTAGAAAAATACGCAGTAGCGTCCTGAAAACGTTAATATGCATTAAATTTTGCACACTCTGAAATCAGGCAAATAAATGTAGGCAGCCACATACAGCAAGGAGAATACACGGACGGCGCCCTTCCGAGCCAGCCTGAGTGAAGCAAAGCATCATGGCAGCGTTCAGTGCACTGGGAGCGAAGGTGAAACGAAAAAGATTTGTAGAAGAAGGTTGTTTATAGTCTGTGTGCAGCACGTGTCGTTGATACGGCAATACGCCATTTCCCCTGCCTTAGAGAAGGCAGGAGCACATGACTCCCGGGGACAACACCACTTGCCGATACGCCCTCCAGCTGCTGATCTTGGGATAGGCTTCTCGACGGCAACTTCCGCTATCCTCCGGTCGTTCGACTTTCGCAGGGCGCGGTATAGTACTCGTTTTTAAAAGCGAAAGCTTTTACTACTCCCCTTCGTAACTTCTTCGCTGTGCTCAACGTGTGCAGGAGTTTGACATTGAATCGAGGAGAAACCACGTGTTTAGCTATAACGTCACTCAGCGGCCACCTGCGAAGCCGATCATTCGCCCCTGCCTAGTCACGTGAAAACCATGACGCCTCTCAACCGCTGCTACGCCTTAACTACTGAGCCACCGCGACGAGTTTCGGCTCAATTGAAACGCTGCCGCCGCGGTCGGCCTCGAACCCTGGTACTCCGACCTCATCGCTTTGACACTCAGCCACCTTCAGCTGGTCCGGAACTTTGCCGGAACAGGTGAATAGCGGTAGCTTCGAAAGCAAAGAAAAGGTGCATAATTTGCCCTTTGTGACAGTGGACACCTCAGTCGCGCTTCAAGGTTCGTGGCGGTATAGTGACAGATGTGCGCTGCATGCGTCGGCTTTGACAACGTTGGGGCCGAAACGCGGCACAGAAGCTGTACGCCGTCGGAGTTCATTGTGTTCGTTGGCGTTAGCGTGGACAACGTTCTAGACTGCGATGATTTTGAGGAAATGAAGGGCGCATAACTGGCTCCTGGGTCAGTGGACGCCTCAATCGCGCATTAAGGTATTTGGCGGTAGTGAGAAAGAGATGTGGGATGTTGCGTTAGCACTGACAACGTTGTGGCAACATCAACCATTAAATTAACTGGCATTTGGAAGAGTGTCGTTGTGAGCGCGCTGCCTGTCGAGCGTCCGGAACGCACTCAACGTTACAGATGCCAAGCCGGAGAAATGATTGTAGTGAAAATGGTAATGGGAGTTTGAACGGGAATGGGAACAAACAGTTCTTGACTCAGAGCTTTTGATATATCTTGACTGAGTTACTGGCCTATCTGGCCAGAGCAGGAGGGTGTCAATATTGCCCATTACGCGACCCCGACTCTCGGGATGCCGGACCACCCACCAAAAGCAACGGGCTCCGTTCGCTGGGGACAGGAGGACCTATCACTAGTTAGCTACTTGAGGCCTCTCCATGACGCCTAGTCCCACATTCTTTTCCAGTCGCAGACCACGTCGTCGGTTCTTCCGACTTACAAGCTGTTTTCAACCTACTAGCTAAAAGCCGTCGAATGCTTATGCGGTTTTTGGAACTCCGGAAGTATGCAGTGATCCTACTAGTAGAGGCTTAGATGGTCAGCCTATCGCCCATCAGCCTTTGTAAACATGACGTAACACCTCCAGCAGCTCCAACCTTGATTCTAACCAACCAAGGACGCACTCCTGGTTATCTCCCATATCTTGTTCCTTACCTACATAAGAGGGAGCGTTCAAAAAATGGCCGACCGGGCTTAGGGTGAGGTGAGCTGTGCCTTCTCCGCCAGTACTTTATACACAAGACTTGAGCGTCTTCAGTGGCCCACAAAGACTGCGAATAAAACGCATTGATGTCAGAAAATATAAGCAGATCAACACTACAAAATACGCTCATCGTGATATCCTAATCAGCTCAGCTTCTTTCACGGACAGCGACAACGACACATTGCTGATACACTATTCGGCACAGCAATATTTGATTTCAAACGATTTTGCGGTCTTTCTTTCTATTTTGTTTTGGAATACGAAATGATTGTGGTTCTTTTGAATTGACGCTTGCATTCTTTTGCGCGGTGGCAATGCGTCACCAGTTTTCCTGAATGCGTGACAGAGCTACAGCTGTTAGCGTGCTCACTTCGCATTTATTTATGCAACGGCTCGTTTGGCCGGCATATTTCATACCGCAGGATAGCGAAATGCAATAAACAACACCTTTGTCGCATTCGCTGTGTTTTCGTCTTGTGGTTTATGGTGCAACGTGGTTTGGGAGTCGGCAATCATATCTTAAAATTGCCCTCTGCCCTTTGGTCTTGTACAGGCAACACGTGTGATCTGCGCCCTTATGAATTTTGAGGTCCTAAAATCCAATGGCCGATTGATCCGGCAGTTCAAACGTGACGTTTAATCCCTTCAACCCCGTTACAAAGAGATTGATAACTAAGCTGGGGTTGACTGTACTGAATGCTTCATCGGTAAAACAGCAAAACATCGTCAACATGGCGGAAACAAGGGAGCACTCCGAAGATTTCCAACTGATGATTCAATGTCCTGTCTCCGTTTGCCGTGTATAGGTCAGACAGTATTGGCGCCAAAGAGGAGCCGATACCGATAGCAGTGCGCTGCGCGAAAATACTCTTCTTGAATTCGGCAGATATTCAAAGTACAACAAAATAAAGTCCAAAAAAGCACAAACAACGGTGCCACACTGATCTGAAATTTTGTTGGTCAAGAGCACCCGATAGCTTCCTCGACGGTGGCAATGGCAGAAGGTTTTGAGATGTTGTAATGCATATCCTGAACGTCGATAGAGAGGCAACTCAAGGTATAGTCTTCTTTAAGAATTCAACACCTTTTTTCGATCCCTTAATTCTGTACGGGTCGTTTACGTCCAAAGTAGAGAGATGCTATTGCAGGCATCGTGCCAAACGCCTTTTCCAGGTCCGTTTTTCTTCCACAATCATTCTCAAGGATTGCCCTTTTTATGCGTACTTACTGTGTAGAATGATTGGTCGCTGTTACTAAAATACTACAGCATTGACACACGTATCATACAAAAGCACTGTCACGAATAACCAGCCAGCCGTGAAGTGCTCCTTTGCCTTGTATCTGCGTCCATTATTGCTGTGCAGTACATGAGTTACTGCCATTGCTGGTACGTGCTTGCGGCCACATGAAACCACAAGAATAATCTCTGCGTTGATGACTTCGGACGAATTGCATTCTTGAGAGACGTTTTCATATATGTTGTCATATTTAGGGTCATGTCATTTAGAGACGAGGTATACGCTATAATTAGTTTTAGCTTCGGCTTAAAAACAGAGACGCAGGCTTTTTTCAGTTTCGCTGTATTTCGTCGGTAATGGTTCTTCTCGTGAATGCTGAGAATGGCATTTCGTGCCCGAACCCTTGTTGGTAACCAATGTCGCATATTCGGGGAGAGTGTGATCCAGCGAACGTCACCAAAAAATACTTGTGCACTCCCGTGAGGTGCGGATTGGAATTCAAAGGTGTACGTCGTTTTAACAACCCTGCGCATTGGACAATGACATTCTCGAATGCCATCATTTTCTCCCAACAATCGAGAGCTTTCACAAGCGTGCTTTCATGAGCGCATGGTAACAGATATTGCACTCTTGGATATCTCACTCGAGGAGATGCGATGCACTCATGGAGCTCAAAAACAAATCTCTTCTTTCATCTGGGAAGTGATTCTTACATTTTGTGAACGGTTTAGCGCTACAGAAGCTACACGCGTTTTTTTTTTCTAAGCTATGTTCTTCACAACCGTCTACCCTTACGATTCATGTGCAGAGCTTTGATACCACAGGCCTTAAAAACCCTACACTGCTTCTTCATGTAAACGGCCGATGGTCCTATGAGGAATTATCCGACCACTTAGCAGTTATCCGAAGCTTAGCTAATACAAGGCGTTGATTTCTCCTGTTCAAACGCGGGAATTATGATAGGAACCGAAGAAAGAACACTGGCGCAAGGACTGGCGAACTATCCATTTTGCTCTTTAGGTGTAGTGAACCCGCTGCTGAAAGGTGTAGAGCTGCTGGCATAGTGTGTTGTAGAGAGCAGTAGTTTAAGGCGAGTAGGTGCTGAAGACGCCAACGTCTCGGCTAAACAGAGTCTAGCACTGTTTGGTGCTTAAATTCGAAATATACGCTCGTTTTATGCCTTGTCCGCAGTGGCAGCAGCCGCTGTGTAGCGGATATACAGGAACAAAACGAAAACTTCATGCCGAGCTTCCATGTAGTAATCTTGGAATCACCATTTTCCTTTACTGCTCTCTCCTCTCGCAGTACGCATGCGTTACTGTGTGTTGCAGCGTAATAGTTTATTAAGGAATGCCATTTTTGTGCTTGAGTCGCGATACCATCATTCCTTAAAAATAGTCGCATTTCAATTCTCAGCAAGTAAGTCTTCGTTGTGAAAAAGCGATTGTCAACATGCAGCAAAATTCATTCACCGCTCACAGAACGGCGTGATTGGTTTGAAGCCGAAGCCGGGGTCTCTGCTTAACATAAGGAAACTAACCTGCCACTCAGCCGCTATCCTCAAGCGCCTTTATCCCACCAGGCACCCGTTTCCTCCTTCCAAAATACGGCCGCCGCGGTGGCTGAGTGGTTATGGCGCTCGGCTGCTGGCCCGAAAGACGCAGGTTGGATCACCGGCCGGGGCGGTCGAATTTCCATGGAGGCGAAATTCTAGAGGCCTGTGTACTGTGCGATGGCAGTGCACGTTAAAGAACTCCAAGTGGTCGAAATTTCCGGAGCCCTTCACTATGGCGTCCCTCATAGCCTGAGTCGCTTTGGGACGTTAAACCTCCATAAACTAAACTAATCCTTCCAGAATACCTAATCCCATTTCTCCGTCATCACACCTTAAAATTGTTGACCATTATTGCCCCTAAAGATCCCAGCGCAGTCGAAATTGTTCTGCAGCCCGGCAGGAACCTCTTCCTTGCTCCCTTCTTTTACTTCTTCCTATATATCTACCATCACGGCACAGCTAGGACACGCCCTGAGTACTGAAGCAGTAATTGCTCCATTTTCATTAAAAAAGTAATTTTCTCCTGTCAGAAGCCCAAGCAGCTGCACAACAAAACGTATGAGGGAATACATATTCAAAGACTCACTGGAAAGATTTTCAATATGCAAGCGACATGCACAATAACTATACAGGCTATTTAACTTATGATTGTACACGTTTTTTTATAAATGTCTTTTCTGTTAAAAGAGCACTTTTTTCGGGATTGCATTCTCAGCGCTTCAGTATAATAGAATAGAGCTGAAACGAGATAACTAGCAGGATGGTTAACTAATATTAAGTGTTGAAATTTTCAGTAATATTTAAGGCTCCTTAATTATTGATATGTAATATGTAGTCGACCATAATTAATGTCAGTATCAGTTTTTAAAATTTCGAACACGCTGTTACCCTCGGCGCTGTGGCTGAAATAATTCGGCCTATTTTGTAAGAGTTACGTGAACTGGAGAGATTGCTTTGTTTGCAAGCTTCTCGAAAGAGCATGTATTTTGGCGCGATGTAGCCAAAGCTTTTTGGGCCACAGCATCGAGGTTAACCGCCATTTCATATTTATAAAAACTTATGACTATATTATATACAGTTAGCTGTACGCCCCTTTTACGGTGTGAAATTATGTGAAGTCTTAGGCGAAAACCCCCGTATATCGAAAATATGTATCTGGTGTTTCAGTGTTGGCGCCTCCCTTTTCTAAAATTTTGCTATTAGAAACAGGATTATAAATTTCACTAGGACGATATCTATGTAGATTTTGCTTTCCCGATTGAACTGCCAGGCATATTCCATCCCAAAAGCCGTCCTTCTGGTTCACTGGCCGTGTCATCGACACTGCCGCAACTGAGGTCATGGTGCGCACTACAACGTTGACACTCGCATAACGATCTGACATTGATGCATTGAGCTGAGCTCCCTAGGCTATAAAGAAAGTCAGTGGCATTAGCAAGCATTTTACATGTGACTCCTGTACAAGTGTCCTCTCTATCCAGTGTTCATGCCGACTACGCGCCCATCAACCGTGGAGCTTGAAATACGTAAAATTACCCACGGTTGTCCGGGATGAGCTGAGACAACTACTGCCGCCTGCTGCTAGTCATGCTTCGTCGTCCCTCGCAGCGGCTTTCCGCGAAGAAGTGCAAGGCGTCCTCTATCCTCTGTGTTCCGTGGTTTCCGTGGTTTCCGCTCACGTCCTGGTCACCAACTTTCGAATCGCTCCGAAGAACCTATACTAAGGGCACAGCTCTCGGTCCCATCGAGTGTGTTACCGCCCTTATTCACGTGGCGCTGTGCGAAACTGCTTCCTCTCCGTCTTCTTCCCAGCAGCAGGCTGCGCCCTTGGGTGCACGCTTTACGCCAGACCTCTCTGCGGACGACCGATATACGCACTGATAGCACTGCTTGCAGAATTCACCGACTGCTTCTCCACAACATCCGGAGTTCGCGAGATGAACATTGCAAAGCACATTGTAGGCTTAACGCCTCAGGAGCGCGCCTCAGGAGCGAAGGAAACGAGACAACTGCTACGAGCCGACACCAGAACAAAACTGCCAGCCGTGGCTGCAGGAGCCACGACCAGGTGCCGTCTTTATTCTCTTCGCAGGGTGGGGCGCGCTAGCCGTGTTGTCGGCGCCGCCCAAGAGAGGGTGCTACAACATAATTATTACCGACGACCCTGCTCACCCCGATCGCCAGTCGCCTTACCGAGTTTCTTCAAAAGAACAAGAAAATACCCAGAATCAAATACAGGAAATGCTGGCCGACCATATAATTCAACATCGCGCAGTCCCTGGGCTGCCTCGCTGGTGCTATTCAACAACTTTAAAGCCTGCTCTGTGTGGCAGCTAGTCTCTGCATAGATACTAGATGATATTTAAATTTCATCCTATTTAAATGCAGTGATCACGTTGCAACGAGTGCACTTTTAATATACATATGTAGGATGTTTCCCCTAAAACTTTACAAAACTTCTGAAAATAGACCTTTGCAGTTCGAAGAGCGTTTTTTTCGCACAGCAATATCAGTAGTGCATTACATCAGAATACATGTAAGACATGCTAACAAGCACGCTGCTTAACTATTATTGAACAGTTAGTTTCTTACCTATTACTGTCAGGCTCGAGCATTTGGAGGCGTGTAACACACCGTAAGTAATATTCATATCAGTTTAAAGATTTTGAAAAACGGCGCTAACCTTCGGCGCTGCGGCCAAACAAATTTTGGCTATTTTGACGCGTTGCTTTGCATGCAAGATTCTCAAAATTGCATGTATATTGGAACGATGTAGGGAAAATTTGTTGGGCCGCTGCGCTGAGGGTGTCCGCAAATTTAAAATTCTAAAAACCGACATAGAGATTACTTACGCTTGGCTACACGCGTCACAATAATTACGGAGCATAATAGTAATAGATTAAAATTTAATTATTCAATATGGTTAACCAGCCTGCTAGTTAGCACTTCTTACCGGTATTCTGACAATGCTGTGCCGAAAACAGCGCTCTTTTAACTCAAAATCTTCATTTTTTCTAAATTGCGCAAAGTTGTTGGTGAAGCACACTTTATATCAGTGTCTACGTATTTTCTTTGTTCCGTTTCTTTTCTTTTATATGAGAAATATACCTTCAGTTGATCGTGTGCTCATAACCGTGTTCCTCGTGCTTTCATTTTTGCCCGTTCTGTAACTGCGCTTGCAATCACTATAAAATGCCCGCAACTGTTTCAATGAGCGAAATGAGAGAAATAATGAGAGAAATAATCACCGACGTCTAAATGAAATAGTTTCACGATCTTTCCTCTGTTACTGGACGTCAAGGTGGATATGTAGGCTTCAATTTCAACATTTCTCTCCAAGCGGCCGAAAGTTAATGCTGGCTCATTCTCAGCGCGGCACCCGCCCTTGGAGTCGTCGGCCTCTTGGCGCCGTCGATGTCGACGCCGCGGCCGTCACTCCTGTCGAGGGAGTCCGCACCGTAATCCACTTCAGCTGGTGTGCATCACGTTCACTACAGTGAGCAAAAGGCTCACGGTTCAACAGAACACGCCTCCTGAAAATCTGCAACACACACATTCGCGTTATGCACAGCATATCGTCTTCTACATGAACTAATGCTTCTATCAAACTAATATTCGCGCTTTGAGCTACCTGGCGCCTGGGTCAGAGTGATGGGCGCAGCATGCGTTGGCGTGGGCACGTGGTGGCTGGAACACGGCACAAGACCGAGGCGCTTTGGCGCTGGCAACATTAATGCAGAAACAGGCCATTAGATCGTGATACTGATCCGTACTATTTATGTCAATGGCCACCCCAATCGCTCTTTCAGGTACGTTGCGGTGGAGTCCGAATGAAAAAAAAAACATAGCTTTCACGGTATATTACGTGCTGACCAATGCTAAAGCGGCCTATATTTTATAAAATAACTGTTAACTCTCATCCACCTCTAAAAAGAAGGGTGCTAGAGAACAGCTTACTTGAACTGGCTCACCTCTTTCCACCCGTCTCGTATCAGCGGGAGGACCATTAATTTGTAACACCGTCGGAGACTTCAGAAATTGTTTAACATTGATCGTCATTCCACGATGGCAATGCCTCGACCAAATCTTCTGCTACGGTGTCGTCCCTAATTCAGCTGTGGCATCAGTTTCTATAGTCGCGACCTATACACATGCAGGTTGTGGGACTACTGACGGCGCGTTACCGCAGCTCGCCAATCTGCCATCCATTCGGTCAGTTGACGTTTTTAGCATACAGGAGACGTACTATCTGAGACACGTACCGGTTTACCAGACCCCGCCTGCGCATGCGCAGTGGCATTGTTGGGGTGAGGGGGAGCCACTTCGCGTGCGGAGCCTGCGTCCGCTAAATTGGTACGTGTCTCAGAGAGCACTTCTCCGGTATGCTAAAAACGTCTAGTTGTTCTGCCGGCTGACGTAAGGCAGAATATATGCCCCAGCTCGGCGAACGTCGGAGTGGCTCCTGGCCTCTTGCAGGCGGTCTGAAACTTTCGTTCGCTATGCTTGGCTCAGCTGCTTCCTGTTTGCTGGGCCACGCTAAGTTGTTTCATAGCAATAGTGTGAAAAATGTATAGATGTTTCTGCGCTGAGGCTGTTAAGATTAGTCACTTTTTATTTGTTTAAAAGATGCCTTTTCTGGCATAATATGTAAATTGCCAACATTTACAGCGATGCATTATGATCCAACTCGCAGCGGTTTTTAAACCCTTAAAATATTACCTTAGTATTCGCGTAGTTACCCAGCAAAGGTACCAAAAAGATAGTGACGGCTCCGTGGCGCGAAGCGGCGCAATCTTTGCAGGGCACCTGGCGCCCGCTTAACTGTATCTCTGCTCGAGATGTGATCGCATTGTGCCAAGAGGCCGAAGGATTTTGTAGCCTTGAATCCTGCGAAGCCTGAAACGCTCGTAACAGAAAACAGGAGTTATACTTGGAGTAGTGAGGTAGAATGCCTCGTATAATATCGTAATTTTCTGAGCTGCGCGCTCAACAAGCGGGAGCCGCCCGTAGAAGTGGACAGCATTAAAAATTAGGCGCTCCAATAGTGTGCGCCGATCATATGCGTTTCCGTATTTGTGCAGTGCAAGATGAATATTTTATTCGCATACGACAGGTTGCTGCTCGAGTATGCTTCTATGCTTTCCATTTGCTACTTCGATTTTAATATCGAGGTACACTGTTTAAACACATCAGGCTTTGCTTTGTTGATTAGACGCGGCATTATCTTCATTGAGGCGAAGGAATACCGGCCTTATAATTCTCATTAAATTTATGGAAATGCTTCGCGTTTAACTCAGAACACAACTTATGCTCACTTCAGCTTAAGATGGGCAGTTGTCGTCGCTATAGCTGATATCCTTATATTCCGAGAACAAATTTTAGGCTCCAACTGTAATCATCAAGATGAGTGTAACTGTATGACTTAGTCCCCTCTAAATTGTTTAGAAATCCTTTATCATTGAAATAGGTAATTAAGTTTTATTTGGTAATCTGTATGAAACAAAATGACATGTAAGCTTTGGTAAGAATTTTTTGCACACAGTGTGCGCTTGATCTGTTAAATTCACACCTAGATACTATACTAGGGGCAAGGCAGTTCTTCTGCTCGCGCTTGTTTGAGACATGTCCAATAGTAACTTGACACATAGTGAAGGGTTTGCGCTCGACTGCAGCTCTACATTAGAACCCTAAGCGTTGCTGCTGTAGGTGAGCAAAGGGAGTCATGGCGTTGGTCGGATTGCAGCACCAGGAAATGCTCGAGGCTTCTAAGAATAAGACACTTGGATGCAGCTGTTAAAGTAGGAAATAGGGTTCTGAGTGAGTTATATTTGGAGAACATGAATATATATGGGATTTATCACTGTAAGCGAGAGAACTGTGGCCAACAAGACACTTCACGGTATCGTGGTTTTTGAGGTCATATGCTAGGAACTTAGTTTGCTCTTAAATTGTGCATCAGAGTTATTGCTTTTCGAGCATAAGGAAAAGAGTCGAAATAGGTGGCGTAAATTATGCAACATTTTGGACATGTTTCTTTCGATTTTGCGATGAACTTTTCTTAAGTCCTGAAAGCATCTGCCTGCAGTCAAAGAGAAAAGTCTTGGAAATAGTCGTGAGCTAGAATAACTCTGTTCGTTCCTTCGAGCGCTATGTTTAACGATGGTCCGTGGTTTAACTATGGGGGGAAGCATGATGTTTGTACAGTATGTGTTTATGGTACATGTTTATACACCAAGGAGAATTCTTTGTTTAGCGCGATACATAAATGAGACAACACAAGCGCTGAAACATGACCCAACTAGCCCTCAGACAAGCCCTGCTCAACTATATACCCACGGCACCCCTTCAGTGCAATGTCGACTATTGCAACAGCAGTGGACAGCTTTGCTGACTCTGTTTCAGCCTTTATGATTCCAGGACACAGTTCATACGAAGGTTTTCCTAAGGGCTATTTGCGCAGCAGGTATCTTTAAGCACAGCCTCACATGCGATGGTTAGTGATGAGACGGCGCTCTCCCAGCAAGCCAAGAGCACAAGTGTGCGCTGCTGTCTGAATTCAAACGTTCTTTTGGATTGTACTGTAATTCGGCGGCAATTAAAAATTGGGGACATATCGTGATCACAAAAAAGCTAGCAGTAAAATTTGAAAGCCTGTCTTCAAAGGCTAACACATCAGTAGAGGAAGCATCACTTGAACCTCTTTGCCATGGGTGCTGTAATGCACACTCTTCTGCTGCAATCCTTTGAAGAATCTCTTCTGTTCATGGATTGCCAGCAACATTTTAAAATATAAGACATAGGTTGATTTCGCAAATAAATGCCTGTCAATGCACGAGCCGTCAGCGAGGCACATACCATGACTGGGGTTTTACTTACAAACCAATGAAAAGAACAATGACACTCACTAAGCTAAAACGCACTGTAGAGGCCACGGCGTGATCAATCCGTCGCATTGCTAAACGAAGACAAGGGTTGAAGGAAATATATTTATGACGACTAGTGTAGGCCTTTGCGATAAGCACTATACTATATGCCACCCCTTATCTCAAATTTACGAAAGCAGAAAAGCACAAATTGGATAGCATGGTACGGCCGACTTAGAAAGCTGCCTTTGGACTCCCACGAAATGCCTCAACCGAAAGAGTTATGAGGTTAGGAATATACAACACCTACAATTAACCGAAAGAAGTCCATATAAAGGTTCAAACAGCGAGATTAGCCAGTTCTAAAACTGGCACGAATATCGTTACCCAGGCTTGGAACTAAATTTCAACTTACGAATAGTGACGCTAAAGTATACTTGCCCGCGACTACATGACAACCCTACTAATCAAACCACTTACGGACAATGGGCTGGAAAACTTTATCTAGATGCGGCAGAATACAAGCACACGAATGCCTCTTGAATTATGCTGTGAATACGAATGGAGACCCCATCGTATCGGCAACAATCAAAACGAAATCCTCTGAATTGGCAGAAGAGGCTGATATGCCCTTGAACTGGCGCATAACCAAGAGAGCATCATTTTCATCGTGTCCAATATGGCTATCAATAATTTCGCGAAAGGGTGAATTACAAACAACCTCTCAGAATCCTTAACGCAACCAAATTCTCACCATATCATTCCGAACTGATATCGGTCCCGGCTGTCACAAAATGCGGCGCATATTAAAAAAAAAGAGGCGCTGCACATAAGCAATCGCGCCTGCGCGCGGTAAGATAAAACAAAAAAACAGCGGGAAAGGACCCCCCCAGATCGCGTAAACCTTGCGTGGGCTTTTCACTCAGCTCGCCTGCGCGGCGCCAAAGTAAACATCGCCACGAGCCGCGTAGATTTTTCTAGAATGACGGAGAAGTTTCTACTCATCCTCGACGGAGAGGGTATGACCTTGACCGCGCTAAAGTGATACCCTCTCCCCTTAACTCTCGCGCCGGCGTCTTCACATGCTAGAAGGAACCAGAAATTACTCCAAGGTGGTCTCCGCGCTCGACCAATGGGGCCGCGCGCCCGGCGCGAGAAGGAGTTTGTGCAGTTGAAGCTGCGTGTATGTGCGCGCCTGCCTTGGCGCGAAGAACAAACATACTCGGACTACGCCTATAAATGAGGGGCTTCAACCGCTGTAGGTTAGCCCGAGCCGCCGTTTAAGCTTCCGAGAAGCGCGTCCGCTCGACTCTCGCGAGAACACCACTCGCCCACTCGCCCACCACACCACCAGCGAGGCTACGTGCGCCAGTGTGCGGATCGGCCCCGTCGTGCTCCTCAGGTCCTCGGACTGTCGCAGTGCCCGGTGAACAAATTGTGTTTTGTTTATTTGTCTCCCTCTGTTTTAGAGCACTTTAGGTGCAAAGATTCTGTTGAATTCTCCCTCTCTATTGTTACTTTACACGAGTTGCATTGTATGTGTAAATCACTTTGTACCTGCTCGTACGAGTGATTGTGAAATCCTTTGTATTGTCTCTTTGCTGTATAAACTTTGTTTTGTTTTGTGGACTTTTGGCTCCGACCCATTCTCTGGCTTGCCACCGGCGAAATCTGGGCACCAAACGACCAACCCCCTTGTCACCTGGCAGCTGGTCTCCGGCTGAGCTTGCCACGCTGAGTCGAGGGCATCTCCTCAGGGACCGAGACCGCTACCCCCACGCGCTCTAAGGGTGTCTGGGAGTGGACACAAAAGTGCGCGAAGTGGTGACACGTGATCATTCGGGGTATCCTAAAAACTAGGCAGCCCACAATAAAGCCCAAGGTTTCGTCGACCGGGCTGTGGATCAGTCTGGCGCCCTGAATTTTACGATGGACTTCAGGGTTATATATCATGAACTGACGAATAATTTTAAACTAGAGACAAGAACTTCCCCCCTCCGCACAAAAGCCTGACTAAAGAACAAGAGGTTACGTAGCGCCGTCTACATATGGGATCGATACGCACCCCGCCACTCCTCGCGCACATTTATCCGGATCTATGCAACTCTATCTGCAAACAGTCTGACCGGCTGCGCAACGACGAGCATATCCTGTGGAATTGTAAAATAGAGCCACCTCCGGGTGATCTAGTTACCGCTGCTTCTCTCGAGTGGTGGGAGGCCGTTTTGGCTAGCCCTGACCCCAGAACGCGACTGCTGGTGGTGGGATGGGCTGACAAAGTCGTCGAGGGCTATGTACTTTCGACCACTTAACGCGACCGCTTGCCAAGCTCTTTCCATTGAATAAATTAATTTACAATCAAAATCGAACCGCATTTAAGTTTATTCTTTTTTAGACGCTGCACTATCGTAAAGAACTCTTCGCATGAGTAGAAATTGGCTTACCATTTGGATTCTGCAATTTTCCTCATCAAAACATAGGCCCAAAATAACAAAAATGTATGGATGCATTCTTAAAATGAAATATTTAAATGGGTGTAATTAGACGAAGAGGTTTCGTTTGAACCACACTTTCACAATATTTGTGTTTCGAGAACGTTTTCTTCGGCAGCAAGTTTATGGGTCCTCTTTTTCAGTTTGACAAAGGATAAAATTTGAACGTCAAGATGACAAAGCGTCTCCATGGCTATTGCAGGTTTAGCTTCCCTTCAAAGATCTGAAAATTTTAAACTGCATACAAGCACAAGGAACGAGAGGACCGAGCAAGACAACCGCTACCAATATTTCAGGACTTGAACCTGGCACCGCGATTGTTATTTTAAAATCCAAATAACTATCTTCCACTGCCTTGCTAACGCCAAAATCTCTCCTATCTGGTAGGCTACCTCCAACGGACAAAACACCTTTGTTCTGGCAGAAGGTCAGACCTCTAGCTCCGAACGTAATCACGGCGTTCAGACTATACAAGACGGCGCACCGTTCACCAAAAAGGAATGCCTGACACAAAGAGTTAAAAGGTCTCGAGACATGACCACATACTTTTCTGTTGGGCTATTTCGTATTTCATTCCGAATTTTCCAACCCCAGGTGAACACGAGATAACAGGTACATCGACAGTGAACGCAGTACAAACATTTAGGTGCCATTATTCTCACTTTAGAATCTAGAGAATACCCTTGCACTGCATTACTGAAGGCAAAAACACTCCAGGCTAGGAGCCGCTTACAACGAATACGTTTAGTAACTTTCAATATATTTAGTGATGTACCTTCCTGTGCAGAGTCATTGCCATGAATACAGGCAAGACTACAGTTTTGACCTGCTGTCTGTAAAGGCACTTGAGTCCGTTGGAAGTAGCACTACATTAAAAGAGAATTGTCATGGTTTAGAAAACGAAATAATGGCGCTAGGCTCAGCTACTACAATACAGGCAGCATTCGTAATGTCAAGTGCTACTATTCATTGTCTTCACTTCTACTTTTCAAACTCAGAGCGCCTTACGAAATAGCCCGGCAGACAACATTGTTAAGCAAAGCTTTGTTTTGAGAATTACGGAAGCACTAGTAACACGTGACATTGAATGGTAATTTTTTCACTATTCCATGTGTCCACTTCCCCCAGGCTACGTTTTCACTGACGAACCAGAGAATGCCAACACTTGGCCTTATTGCTGTTTGAACTAACGAGACGTCCTTATTCAACGCCTGTGTGCAGCACCAAGCATCTGTACTGCGGCCAGATTACAGCAAAGACTGCAGTGATCTTCCAGGAATGCGCGATGCTCTAATGTTCAATAAAATGTGCTGCTTATGAATTTTGCAAATATTGAATTAAATGTAAAGTTAGCAGTGGCACGTTCTTTATTTCTAGAATTATACTTCCCAGGTTTTTCAGTGACCATTGGACACACGAATTTTTTAATTCAGGAACATACTACATTCTTTCAATGCAGAACAAACTGAGGCAGGAATGATTTGTAGTCATAGTAATTAAGCCAAGGTTAGAAGGTTAGAAGAAAACAATATGTCTTTCTGAAAGTTCCGCCTTAACCTTTGTTCAATTTATTATCTGCTCTCAATATACGCGTCTTCATGTTGGCTGATTACCGAGAGTTCAACTTTCATTGTCTGCGACCGCTGTGGTATCGGTTTCTCACGCCAGGCAATGTTCTCGGCACTCAGGTTTGCCCAACTCACCTTAATCTTCACCTTACCTATTAAACTTGAGCAATTTAGAACACGCGATGGAAGGAAAACGTTCAATTGTGAGTACTTCTCTTCACAAGATAGTAACTGAATACCAGCCGGTGTTTTGTGACTGTGTGTTTTATGTCTTCCTGCCCTTGTATAACTGTTAGTGATTTCTTCAAAAAACCATGCCAATTAAGGCGAAGTAGAAGCGAGGGGAACAAGAAGGGCGCATAAATGCGTTCATTGCTCTTGTAGACGTGCGGAATGTGCTATTTCTAAAAACTACGTCATTGACAGAGCTGGGCGCTTCAAGGAACCATAGTTAGAGCCTGAACAGTTTTGTATTTAGTGCGTAGTTCTTGTAATTATTAATTTCTCTTTTATATTTGGAGGAACACACCAAGGAGGAGCACACATAAAGTGTAGAGTGAGTAATAATTATTAAACGCTGGAAAAAATAGGCTAACAAAAACTAACCCTGAATATTTGTAGGCCAGAATATTTACCACCTACTGCGGAGCGTCGGGCCAGGGAGAATCAGGTTCATGTAATGCGTAAGGACAAAGCGCTTTCAAGATGAAATTTTACATACGTTTTTCCTTCTCCACCATTGCATTGTTTAAGTGATGGCGCATAATTCTGCTGCGCTGCGACGACCAGCTGCTACGGCTGACTAAAAATTCCTGGCTCAGATTTGCTTAATACACAGTTCGCTCTAATCATGCTTTATCGCTAGCTAGTAATTTGTTCCCTCAAGAGGAAAGTGTACAACAGCATAATCTTACCGGTACTCACCTACGGGGCAGAAACGTGGAGGCTAACGAAAAGAGTTCAGCTTAGGTTAAGGACAACGCAGCGAGCCATGGAAAGAAAAATGATAGGTGTAACGTTAAGAGATCGGAAGCGGGCAGAGTGGGTGAGGGAACAAACACGGGTTAATGACATCCTAGTCGAAATCAAGAGAAAGAAATGGGCTTGGGCAGGGCATGTAATGCGAAGGCAAGATAACCGCTGGTCCTTAAGGGTAACGGAGTGGGTTCCAAGAGAAAGTAAGCGTAGCAGGGGGCGGCAGAAGGTTAGGTGGGCGGATGAGATTAAGAAGTTTGCAGGCAAAGGGTGAATGCAGCTGGCAAATGATAGGGTTAATTGGAGAGACATGGGAGAGGCCTTTGCCCTGCAGTGGGTGTAGTAAGGCTGATGATGATGATGATGATGATGATGAGTAATTTGTTATGTATTACTTTGCTTGCATTACTTAACATCAATTGACGCGTCGCGGATCAGCTGGTGGCGTGAATGCGCCGTCGTCTCTAATGTCGCCGTTGCATCATTTACGCAACGAAAAAGTGGATTTAGGGAACAGAAATGTCAAAGAAAATGTCTCAAATATCTCGGTGCACACCCGAACCACGCCCTAAGAGAATAGATAAAATAGAGAGTGAAAGAAGAAGGGAAGAAAGCCGCTCTGTAGTTCAGGTCTCGGGGTAAGTTTTGACGACCTGGATGTGCACTGACATTGCACAGCACACGGGTGTTTTTTGCGTTTTGCCTACATCAAAACGCGGCCACCCGTGCTCGGGGTCCAACGTCGGCTCTCTGTTTCAGTAGACGAGCGCCTTAACCACTGAGCCACCCAGGCACATGCGAATTCTGCGCCCTTTCTAAGAAAGACCGCAGAACGTACTCCTCGCGAAGTTGTAGTCGGGCCGCCGAAGTGTGATGTTTTCCTAGATGTCTGAAGCGAAGGAGAAACACCCGCGAGGGCAAGCATCGTCGAATTACATTAGATTTTCTCGCCATCCATCAACGCCTTCGCGGTCAACGGCACAGCGGAGGCCGAGCTTTTCTTGTAGCGTGCAGCATGACGGGCAGCGAGCAAGTGCGTCACAAAGCCTCACAGAATCGTTCACTTTCGAAAAGTGTGCTTTTCGACGCGCTGCAGAGTGGGAAAGTGCCAACAAATGTCTGAGTCCTACCGTCACTACACTTGCAGAGACAACACTCCGCGCCAGCTTTCCCTCATCGCCTCGGGCTGATACCATAACGACGCTGTGCTCGGCACTTAACAACGGCGTGCATAGTGTGATTCTTTGGAGGCCTGCGAAATGAGCACCTGCCTACAGCCAACATAAGAAGTGCTCACAGTTAAAGTCTCTGGATTGCGGAATAAAATCAATATTTACTTTATCAATTTGCTTCGCTTTTTGGGTGTTTAACGTCCAAAAGCATATGAAGGACGGCGTGGCGACAGGCCCCGGAAAGTTCGACAACCTATGGCTCTTTAACGTGCATGGACATCGCACAGTACACGGGTCTCTAGCATTTCGGCTCCTTCAAAATGCGACGGCCGCAGCCGGCATCGAACACGGGTTTCTCGGGTCAGTAGCCGAGCTCCATGACCACTGGGTAACCCGTGCGTAAAAGAAAGATGGAGTAAAGAAAAAGTTTTTTATGCGGATTTTGGATCTAGCACCACGTGCATTCGTGACCAACTGGCTCATTTCTTTCACTAGGGTCAGAACCTCTCAGCATCGCGAATAGTGCAGTACGGCGGTGCGCGTGATAAATTTTTGGAGTGCACCATACCAATCCATTCGTTTAGCTGCCACACCAACTAGTTGAGACAAAGAGTTATTTCCTACTGGGAAACATTACTTTTCTTTTTTTATTTTCTGGCCACATTGATATAGGATTCGTCTGGGAAAAGCAACCTGTTAAATTGTTTTCAACAATTTTCAACAGAGGTTGGCTGTAAAGCGAAACTGCTCAAACTGTTTCCATTAAAACCAAACTGTTGTTCAATTTTCCTTTTTTATGCACAAATATTATCGCTTCTTTGATATTTAACTTATTTACATATTTTTAGTAGAATAAAACCCACCTCTCTTTAGAAAATAATTTGGGAGGTAGGTAGTTAACTAGCATTAACGCTCTCCGAATCTCAGTTTCGCGTCTTATCAGGCAAGCATTATATTTTCCATGATCATAAAAAGTCCAACTTGTTCGAATTGATCATGACATCTCTAATGGTCTTATGTGCTGCCCAATATAAAGGCCGGATTATATCAAGTTAGCAGGGAGCGCAAACATGCAGCAGGAGAAATCATATAGCCTCAAATGTTTGGCCTGCCGACGAAGGCTAGCCATTTAGCGGTAGGTGCTATGTGCACTAAGAAAAGCAGCAAGCTGAAGCTACTTGCATCATTATTCTTGTTTCTGGGCATAAGCAAACGCCTCGACGTCTTTTCGCTCAGTGGCTATTGCAGCGATATTTTAATGCTCCCGTTCAGAGGAAAATACTCGTCCCTTCAGCGCTGGCATTCTTTTATGCGCGAGACACAGGACAATCGCAAAAGAGGACATAATCTCTCCTGAATTTATTTCGCGCCAATAAACCAGACGGCGTCACTTGGCCTTGGCTTGCACACTGACCACGCTGCTCTTCGATGCTTGCCTTATAGCCGCAGCTCTGCGATGAGATTCCCGGGCTTATAGCTGTGTGTTCCATCAACACATGTCAGTATTTTTAGTGACACTTTTGTCTACATGTTACAAAGCTTAAAAAAACCTTGTTTGAGCTCACAGCCTGATCAGCTACCTGTGCGACCAATCGCTTAATGTACAAAAATATTTCGGTGTGCGTTAACACAATGAAAAAAAAAGACAAAACAAAATGTAGACATTAGAACAGCAATCACCTGATTCCACAAGGGTAACCGTGTCGCAGATGGCTATCTGTAGAATTATATTTCTTAGCTACTGAACAAGAAGCTCTTCAACGCTAGGGAAAAATTGCGTGCAGCTTTGATGTCTGTGGATAAACAATTCCATTTGAGTGCGCCCTCGAAATCTATTAGCCTCCGATTGTAAGCATTCCTGTCGGCAGGTAGATTAAGGCAGTTGCTCGCTGCAGCTCATGTACAGCGTGCTGGCAAAAAAAATCTTAATGGCTGGGGGTCATCATGCGCTGTTATTCTATGTAGCAGGCCAGCAACACTAAATACATGAGCAGAGTCAAGCGGAAGTACACGCGTCAGGTGAAAAAGCGCTTTCGTAGTATGCGCTCTGTTTGGAAAGATAATGATTTTAATTGCTCTCTTTTGTGAGTGGCTAATAGATTTTAAGTATGCTTTCTATGTACTGCCCTGCAACACTATGCAGTAGCTGAGATAGCTATGCGCAGATGAAAATATATAGAACCATTGCGTCAAAACAATCACATGCTTTTAGTAAGATGTATCTACCGTAAATTAGCTTCGAACACATTATACTAATATGTGATTATCCGTTTATATCTGAATTAAACATCACCCCAAATACAAAACAAGGCTACTCGCTGTGAAGTGAAGTCTCAGTTAATAAATTACCCTGTCAAATTTAAGCTCTTTTTTCTCGAGTGAAATACCATAGATTTAGTTTTGTCAGCGTTTGAATTCAGCTGATTTTTTTTAAACCATGAATTGACTCTTTTAAGCACCTCATATTTTTAATTTCGAGCTGATTTAAACTGTACTTCAAGAAAAATGAGCATCGTGTCAGCTGCCTACATTAATGCTTCGGGGAACCGTGAAATGAAGGAAAAATGATTAACATTGAGTGAAAGAAGAATAGGGCCAATAACTGACCTTCTAGAGCGAAGCTTCAGAATATAGAAGCCAAACATTTTGCAGCTCCGGGATTTTAACGCCCTCTACAGCTGTACTAGGACAATGCGGCGAAGTGGCAGGCATAAATTAAAATTTTTTAGGACAGCTGCAGGTAAAACAGTTCGTTGCGCTATGTGCCAAAAAATATTTTCGGACTGTAAAAGAATGACAAATAAAGTGTCAGCGGGCTCGGTACTGTTTTCCAACTTTCGGTGTCTCGTGGGATGGCTCGTAGATGCACTACCTTGTCAAATAGTTTGACACAGAGGCCAAAGCACTGTATTAGAGCACTTCCTTTCAGAAACCGCTCTCGACGCCTGGAGAATCAGTAGACCTTTTCATGACTGTGTTGCACATCTGACTGCACTAGTGTGATTTCGACAAACGCAATCATTCAATCAATCAACCAAGTGGACATGGGAACGGCCAACAGTGACGATTCTTGAAGTTTCCTAACTTCGATTTGTTCAGGTCCTGATCTGCCTCGAATGCTGCCGTTTCTACGACATGAAACCAAACTACCAGCCACTCATTTGGCCGTGCCAGTCTGCAACAGCACCCGGACTTACCACCAGGCGGCTGTTAATGGCTTCAGTGCTTTTTACAATGACACATTCGTCTGTTACAAGAGGACAGCCAAATCCTGGGAAACATCACCAACTTCGGGGCGTATAAATACCGTGCTCAACTGGCGGCACCTCAGTGGACATGGAAACGAGCCAACAGTGACGATGCTTGACGTTTCCTATCTTCGACTTGTTCAGGTGTGTGAACAGCACTCGTTATGCGCTAAACGCTCAGGCGGTCGTTCGTTTTTGCTGTTCCCTTGTCCACACGTGCTTTGCGACATTTTCGACGAGTGCTTTGATGTCCTGCGAACGCTTTTGTTGTGTTTTGGCGAAGTCGAGAGCAACCCTGGTCCCAACAGGTCTAATAGCATAATCCTACTGCACGCACAAAAGACGGTGAATGGCAGAAAGAGATGCTTCGGCATTTACGCGAATTGAAAAAAGCAGACAGGCACTTTAGCCCAGGGACAAGCTGAACTTATAAAGTTCCTTAACTAAATAAAAACAGCACAGCAATTCCTTGAAGCGAAAATCACAGCTATCAATGACAGGATATCTTCAGTTGAAACAAGGCGTGATGATCTCGAAGATATAAAGCATGATTTCTACGCTGTTAACCAGACAATTCAAGACATTGCTCAGGAAAACTGCGATATGCGTTCAAGGCTTGACGCACTTGAAGACAGAGGTCGTCGCGACAGCCTGTTGTTTTTCGGCATTACTGATAGCGACGAAATGTGGAATAAAAGTGAGAAGAAGGTCTTTGACATAATAAAAGAATATATTGACACCAATATTACTCATGATGCGCTTGAGCGTGCGCATCGTCTTGGTAGTCGTTATGAAGAAGATCAATGCAGGCCTGTGATTGTCAAATTCTGTACCTTTTATGTTGAAGCAAATGACGTTAACACAACGTCCAAAACTGAAAAGCAGCGATGTGTCTGTTTGAGAGGATTTTTCGCTTTCTACTCGCCACGCTGGAAAGAAATTGGTTGACTTTGCCAAGGCTTTACCGGGGAAGCCGAAGTTCCATCTTCGGTATTATAAACTATTTGTGAATAACAACACGTATACCTACGATAAGTGCACTGATAACATTCAAATAAAAAACAGGAACAATCATCCTCGTACTGTAGACGTGCATGGCGACCCGATTAACCATAAAAGATGTGGACCGGCTTCTCACACTCGAACGCGTACTAAGCAACTGGAAATATCGTCTTCTTGTGAAGCGCAGGGTACAGGAAGCTAGAGGTTATCGAGGGGATGTGGCGTTCGTCAGGCATCTAAGGCGGAGTCAGTAATATTTGCCAATACAATAATCATAACGAATAAGCGCAATCAACTTGGCTCAGTTGTTTCGGCTACCGACGCCGACATAATCACTTTAATCGAAAGATGCCTGAATGGAAGAATTCACAGTAGCGAAATTTTCGACGTTGGAAAGAAATTCGATATCTACCGTCGTGATAGAGAAAGCCGGTACGGTGGTGGAACACTTATTGCTGTATCAAGATAAATCCCGTCACTTTCCATTGACGCGGGGTCTAGCTTGGAAACCGTATGGGTTAGTATTACTCTCAGGAATAGCAGAATAATACTAGGTGTCTGTTATCGCCCTCCAAATACAGGAGCAACGTTCATCGATGAGCTGCATGAAGCTATTAGGCTCATCGTGTCTCGCTATCCTGCCTTACCTATATTCTTGTTAGGGGACTTTAAATTTGCCAATATATTATGGGAAGGTCCTTATCCAAACATTTCTCTTCTCTCGGCCCAAAATAGGAGTTTTCTTGACCTCTGCTTATGTTTTCAACTCACTCAGCTTGTCAAACAGACAACCAGGTGTACGTCACAGTCCGCTAATACGCTAGATCTAATACTGACGACTCTTCCGGATTTGCTTTCTTCTATCACCCATCTTCCCGACATTAGTGACCATGATTTGTTCCACTTCGATCTAAAAATTTCTTTTCCACGCTCACCAGTAAAAACTAAGCAGATTCGGGACTACAGGAAGAGCAAACTTTTACGCTATTAATGAGAACCTTTGTCGATACAGGGACACGCACGCAAAAGACATTGAACTGCGTTCTGTACAGCAAAACTGGGATTTGTTTGCTGCGCAGGTTACTGAGCTCTGCAACACCTTCATTTCATTATGATGCATTAGGAGCAACACTGGAGCCCAGTGGTATAGTAGAAAACTCGCCCGCATTTCTGATAAGAAAAAGAGTCTGTTTCGTCAGCTAAAGCTCGTAACACGCATAATCGATGGGATGCCTACTTCTTAGTTTCAAAACAGTACGCTAATGCAATGCTGGATGCCAAGGATCACTTCTTTAGCAGCACGTTGCCAAACATGTTAATAAACAATCCAAAGAAGTTTTGGTGCACTGTAAACATGAAAGATAATAGAGCAGTTGGTCTTCACGACAATTCTGGAGAGCCAATTCCGCCTGACGAGTCCCCTTGTGTTCTGAACACCGTATTCTCGAATGCTTTTTCGTCCGTGCCTGCAAAATATGTTCCAAATTTCAAGTGTTCTCCGATGTTCCCAGTAATCATTGATCCGGGTGGCACCGCAAAAGTAATTGATTCCTTGAAAATCTCAACCTCTTCAAGGCCTGATGACATAAATTCAAAATTTATGAAGCAAACAAAAGTGTGACGACAACGCTGACGCTGACAAGTGTGACAAGTGTTGACGACAACGCAAACAACGCTGACGACTGCATTGTTTATCGGGAAGTTTGCAGCGAAGCTGATACTTTGTGGTCACATATTTTTTTGGCAAAAATTTTTCAACAGTCTCTTGAATGCGGTGAACTACCCTTGCAATGGAAGACCGGGAATATGGTTCCGTTGTACAGATCTGGTAACAGACATTCACCTCTTTATTACAGACCCATATCTTTAACAACCATTCCTTGCAGAATGTTGGAGCAAGTGCTGTATTCGCATATCTTCAACTTCTTGGAAGGGGACTCATTTTTCACACATGCGCAACATGGTTTCAGACGTTCATTTTCCTGCGAAACGCAGTTGCTGGTCTTTACACATCGTTTGCATGCTATTCTTGACAAACACACCGATATCGATATCATTTTCCTTGACTTCTAGAAAGCTTTTGATAAGGTTAACCATGATCTACTAATATTTAGCTGTCTGTTTAGAATTTAGACCACAAACTTCTTTTTTGGATTGATTGTATTCTTACTAACCGCTGTCAATACGTAACACTTGACGGCTTCGATTCAAACCTAACTAATATAACATATGCTGTCCCTCAGGGTTCGGTTTTAGGCCGGTTCTTTTTCCTCATATTTGTTAATGACCTTCCTAATTATGTGACATCTTCCGGGCATCTTTACGCTGACGACTGCGTTGTTTATCGGGAAGTTTGCACCGAAGCTGATAAAGAAATTTTACAGTCAGGCATTGACAGCATTGAAAATTGGTGTAAAATGCGGAAAATGGAGCTTAAAACCAAAAAATGCAAATTCATGTATGTATCACGCCGCTCTACTTATACTCTAAAGTACCACCTAAATAACACTGAACTGGAAGCCATATCATCATATCGTTACTTAGGTCTGCTCATAACCTAAACATTATCGTGGCAACCGCACATTGAATCAATAATTTGCAACGCTAATTGCATGCTCGGGTATCTACGTCGAAATTCCAGCAAGGCCTCAGTTTCATTAAAAATACTCCTTTATAAGACGATTGTACGATCCTATCTAGAATACGCCGCTACCACACGGGACCCTAACCAAGCTAACTTGTGTCAGTCTATTGAGCTTATACAGAACAATGCGGCTCGTTTAATTTTATCTATCATCGCACATCAAGCGTAACAAGTATGAAGAACAGTCTTTCACTAGCCTGTTTGTCTCTGCGTAGAAATTTCTTTCGTTTATGCCTCTTTTTCAAAGTATGCCGTCATTCAACTTTAAGACAGGAGCTCATTCTAGAACCCGCTTATCGCTCGTCACGAGTCGACCGCAAACACAAGGTTGGACATATTCGTTGTAACACATGCCCATTTCCTTACTCATCTTTACTACGTACATGCGGCGACTGGAACCACCTCCCGGCTGATATCGCATGCATCAATGACTATGCCCTTCTCAGGAAAGCTTTATCCACTTTTATGTTTGCTAATGAACTGGCGCAAGTGTTGCAACAATTTTTCATTTATAATGGTGAAATGTCGCCATGAAATTTTGAGCTTCGTTGTAATCCTGTAACGTCATGAAAAGTATATGCTTAAGTGGTAGGGTTGAACTTTTTTCCTCTTTTTTTCATGGCTGTCTTCCCTTACGCCTTCGTACTCGTGAAAGAACCAACTTGAGCGGTGTGTTTTTTTATCTGCTTTTTTCATTTTCAGTTGTTTCTTGCTAATATTATGTCGGGCTTTTATGGTTTGTTACTCTTTACTCTGTTTGTTGCTAATATTACCTCGGGCTTTTTCTGGTTTCTGGGAGATTTAACGTCCCAAAGCGACTCAGGCTATGAGGGACGCCGTAGTGAAGGGCTCCGGAAATTTCGACCACCTGGGGATCTTTAACGTGCACTGACAACGCACAGTACACGGGCCTCTAGAATTTCGCCTCCATCGAAATTCGACCGCCGCGGCCGGGATCGAACCCGCGTCTATCGGGCCGGCAGCCGAGCGCCATAACCACTCAGCCACCGCGGCGGCTCTATCTCGGGCTTTTAATGGTTTGTTACTGTTTACTGTAATGGTTTTGCAGTTTGGTTACTAATACTGTTTTTTCCTAAAACCTGCTATATACAACTTGCTCCTCGTCAACTAAGATTCGTCAGAAATGTTTATTGCAAATTTTCACCCCACTCCCCTCTGCAATGCTTCGGCGATTTAGGGTATTTTAAATAAATAAATAAATAAATAAATAAATAAATAAATAAATAAATAAATAAATAAATAAATAAATAAATTAGTTTATTCTACAGTAAGGAAAACTATTTGCAAGTTCAGGCCTGCCAAAGCACATTGAGCTTATGAGGCATTGCCTGGCAGACAGCACATAATTTGCGTACAGTGCTTTATATACATAGAAAAACATATTGAGAGGAAGAGAGAAGAAATGTTCGAAAAAGAGCCAGACGCATCATTCCATTTAAGCTCTAAGAACACGTCAGCACATATATTGGAATAAAGCACAGGAAAAAGGAAGCATGAACGTGACGAAGACATGAGAAAAGCAAGAACTTGCTTCATAGAAAAAAATTCCAACACGAAATTGAAAGTTCAACTCAGCACAGATGCGCACAATAGTTTGTTAATATATAACTTGGAATTAGACAGGATGCGTTCGACAGCGCCCCATTTAAGAATGGCGACCCATGAAATGCAGGAGATATTTTAACATACCGATCGGAGCAGTGCGGAAGGATATTCCTGTCTTTCGGCACGAATCATCTCCCCGAAATATATTGAACTATATAGTTGACCAAAAATGTTTTGTCAGAATTTTTTGAAATTTGAGGGAACGAGAATTTGGAAGCCTTAGAAAACTAAAACCATCAATTTGCTGTGAATCTTGTAAATTATATGCACCGTCTTTAAGGTGTAGCGCAAGTTTCAGTCGGGTTTTATTTGCAAACTTAGCGCATTGTTCCCAACAATGGTTATTCCATACCTTAAACCACCGCAACCGAGGGCTTCTAAGGCTGGTTTTCACAAAAAAAATGGAATGTAGCATCTAATATATAGGAAACAGCGCGTAATTTCTGACAGACGTTGTAAAGGATAGATTTTCAAGACAAATTACAAACAGGTAGCAAACATATTTTGCACAGGAGGCATAAACCAGTGGTGCACAAAAACAGGGACGCAGTCTGTGGACTGACGAAGATCCCAGAATCCCCCGACTGTTTGCTGAGCGAAGGCAGTCAAGTGCAACCACTTCGTCAAAAGTCCACAGGAAAAAAATGAAAAAAGGAAATAAGGAAAAAAAGGCGGTTTTTTGTGGCGACGTTAACATCAACACAGTTGTTTCATCCAGTAGTGAATACGTAAATCTTTTGTCATCCTACGGCTTTCAAAACCATATAGCAAGTCCAACCAGAATAACGCCAACATCATCATCTACAATAGATCACATATTATCAAATTTGGATGTCAGCCCCTTGAAATTTGGAGTGATAAAATATAACATTACAGACCATTTCCCGACCTTTCTTATCGCTCCTACAATAGCTGTACATCATTCCAAGGACAACACTCATATGTCACCTAGATGGGACTATGAGGCAACAAAAATTTCTATCCAAGAAAAAGACTTTTCAAGCATCGATTTTGATGACGCCAACAAAGCATATAATGCATTCAGCACGCTGCTTTCATCATGTTGCGTCCAAAAGCAATACAACTCTCTCAGAGCATGGCGCCTTCATTCACCTATTTGTCCTTGGATGAATAAAGAAATACTCCCCATAATCAGACTAAAAGAGCATTGGCATACTAAGTTGATGAAAAATCTAAACAACAATTATTACAAGGAAAAGTACAGAAGCATACGGAATATGTCACTTTCTATGATGCGGAGGCGAAAAAAACAGTATTATAGCAACCCGGTTAAGAAAGCCCGAGGTAACTCAAAAGAAATATGGCGGATAATCGCTTCCATTACTAGATCCCTCGAGAAATTTAGTATTTTGCCAGAGCTCAGTGCCTTCAACTCTGACCTAGCATGTCTTGCTTCAATGTTCAACCATTTTTTTCTTAACATAGGTAATAGTATAGCTGCCACCTTGCAAATCAACTCTTGTATTGTTTTGCCAACTCCGTGCTCTAATACTTTTGCTTACACAGAGATAACAGCTGCCGAAATTGTTGCTGTCGTCCGCCAGATGTCGCTTAATAAAGCTATGGGTCATGACGAAATATCAGTGAACATCATTAAGGACAACATTCATATTTTGCGCCTTCCACTGGAAAAAATATTTAATCAGGCTTTTTTATCGGGTATCTATCCTGAAACGCTCAAGATTGGGAGAGTTGTACCGATCTACAAAAACGACAATCCCAATGATGTAGAAAATTACCGCCCAATCACCATACTGAGTTGCATTAATACGCTCTTCGAAAAACTAATAGCTAAGAGAATACAGGATTTTGCTGAAAAATATGGCATCTTAGCCAGAGAACAGCATGGTTTCCGCAGAGGTCATTCTACAGGCACAGCAGTACACTCAGCAACAGAAATAATTAACCGGGCTTTAAATTCAAACAAGATTATTATAGGCATATTCCTTGACATTAGAAAAGCATTCGACACTGTTAAACATGACATTTTGTTACAGAAACTTGAAAGTTATGGATTTCGAGGACCAGCCAGCAGTTTTTCCGTAGCTACCTAACTAACCGCATGCAATTCGTGCAAATCTCAGATCAAAGATCTTCAATGGGGGAAGTTAGGACAGGAGTTCCGCAAGGGTCAGTACTTGGCCCCCTGCTTTTTTCCCTCTTTATAAATGATTTTCCTCGTTTCATTGAGCATGGACAAGCAGTCATGTACGCAGATGACACAGCTCTACTAATACCTCATCAGTCGGCAGAAAAGGCTGAATCACTTGCAAATGATAGCCTCCAAAAAGCAGCAAATTGGTTTAGCACTAACAAACTAGAGCTAAATGTTAAAAAAACAAAGTTCATTGCTTTCACCTCCCGTCGTAAATCTACCCCCGTAGAATGTAGTCTGCATCTCGATCGATTACCAATTGAACGGGTTCAAAGCTACAAATATTTAGAAGTAACTCTTGATGAGAATCTACACTGGGCACCTCATATAGAAAACTTATGCAAAAAGTTAACCTCTGGGTGCTATGCACTAATTAAAGCACAAAAACATTTTGACAAGAACACACTACGAATGATATATTTCAGCGTTTTCCATAACCATTTAATATACTGCATTGAATCCTGGGGTTTCACCTTCGCATCTTACTTAACAAAAGTTAGCACTCTCCAGAAAAGGGCTGTCAGAATAATATCATATGCACCGAGAGCAATACCATCCAAACCTCTTTTTGATGAATTAAACATAATGCCCTTCACCAATGTACGTGAGTGCAAAACGGCCATTTTAGTCCGCCAGATAATTAGCACGAACTCTCCACATCCTTCTTCCATATTCATCTCTCCCAAACGTGACACTAGGCAGACACAGCACAATAATTTTAATTTACCCATAGCTCACAACATATACGGGCGGCGCTCAATTTCTTTTATCGGGGCTAAAATATGGAATACCGTGCCGTGTTACATGAAATACACGTCCAACTTTGTTTCTAAACTAAAACGCCACTACCTTAACAAGCAATCTGATGCACCAAGCTAAACACGTGTTGTTGCTCATAGCAATGCTCCATATAGTGATTGTTTAACTCTGACAATGTTTGTAATGGATCCATCACTAGCCATAGCGGCTAAGGATCCAGATGACTACACAGCATTTTGTGTATCAATTTCTGCGTGAATAAACGTTCTGATTCTGATTCTGATCTCTGCTCGAGGAACGAAAATCCGGAATATCAAGGCATATCGAGCAGAAGAAAGCTTACAGAATAAAGCTGACCTTTCAGTGGCTCCACATGAGATTTAATGTGCTATACATACCACTGCGAGAGTTGAGAAATCATTCCAGTAGTGTTTTAGATAGAGGTCGCGAAGTGGAATACGAAGATAAGAAACCGTGAAAGGATTCCCATGCACAAAAAGTCCGACGACCATGGAGACGTGTGGAGAGGGTGAGAGGATACGCGCACTCTATCACACGACAGTGGCAGTGCCGGCGCCTTGTCAGTACGCCCTGCCAAACATTTACACACTAATATTCCGCGTGTCCTCCGGGCCTGAACGATGTCTCGTGCAGTTGCATATCTGGTCACCTTACGGTGAACAAGCATCTGCAACCTATGAGCGTTGTCAACCACCAAGCTAAAATACTAGAGTTCCCTAAGCAGTCATTTGGCCTTCATGCTACTTCCAATTATATCCACTCACCAATCACCGAGACACTTCCAGAAGCCACCTTGTCCAGCTATTCCGCACAAAGGCATCTTTCAATGAAAAAGAGCTAATAAGCACAATCATTTTATGTGTTATAAGAGTGCTCTATAGCAATCAAGATATCCGTAGATAACCTGCCGGCAGGCTTCAATTTATTTGCTGTTAAGGCTTTTACAATCGTCAGTATAGTCCCCTTTCGTTTTTTTTTATGCCAGTCCAAACTTCTCGATTCGAGCGATAGATAAACTAAAGAACTTTGCTGCGCATCAGAAGAATGAACCCTTAATGTCAATATTTACATAACAGTAATTTACAACATTCCAAGATTCAGTTTTTTCTCCACGAAAGCTGCATTTATCAGAAACCACATACACACGGTGAAACCAAATGCTAGGGTGCAAATCAGTTGTCTAGCCGCTAAAGCTCTGAACAGGGATTCAAACGCCTGGCGGACTCTTACTCTAGCGTCTTCACCGCAGCACAAATTTCTTACATCGTTGGTAATTTTTGTAATTTCTATAAGTTGTGTGATGAATTGTTACCAATTCTGCTGCACAAGAATCTATCTGGAAATAAATATTCCCGTCTACCAATGATAATAAGCCGACATTTAGAAGTGCATATCTTGTGGACTGTACTATTCTTTATGAAGTCACATGGTTGATATTGAGGAAGGAAGCTGTCCTGAGTAATGCAACGCTCCACTAAATAAAAATATAAAAATGAACAGTATGGGACCCCATCAAAGCTGCAGGTATGTATGGATGAAGCACTCTGATGGTTCATTTAAACAAGTGGGTTCCCTAATATGGCAACCTTGTGTGTTTCTAAATTCTTAAAATGCTCCACTTTGATGTAAACATCTGTCAGCGCTGGCAGTTGACAACTTTCTTGTGGGGTATGAAATTACTATCTTGTTGGGGGTCACCACTTTTTCAAGGAATTTTTAGCAGAGGGCATCCTTCACTTCCCGGTATCCTTCAAAGTTTTGCGCCATTGTTTTCGGTTATAACAAGATACCAGTATGTACTGTATATGTTTCTTATGTGACTCGGTATTCCGTTGACCTTTACTATGGGCCGATAGTCGACATTCCCGAGAGATTTCTCTTATTGCGGAACATCAGGCATTATTGCTGCTGCGTACACGATGAAGCAAGTGACGCGATTGTGACGCTCACAGTTCACAGAGAAAGGGGTCAATGCATTGTCTACATCAACTGTTTTCAGCTTCCTTTGCCAGTCGCGTCAAATTATTTTCACAAGCCAGTTTCATTGCCTTAAGATATTTCACCTGGTGGCGCCTCGGTTATTGATAGGTGCGCTGGCGTCAGGAACTATCCTTGTACAAAGCTTGTACAGTAAATAAATAATGATGCTATGTAGTGTCAATAAGTATTTATTGCCTATGGATTTCAATCTAATATATTTGTGTTAAAATATTATGCTAGTTTACTTGGAATTATCTCTTAAAGATAACGATAATTACGCCAATGTCGAAAATACCGGTCAGTTCATCCCTGCAGAGGTTTCGGCAAGAAAATTTGGAAAAATATTGTGAAGAGGTACGTGGCAAGTAAATTGATTTATCAGCAGAGGCGCCCGTATGCTGTGCAATGTTAGTGCCTGTTTAAGGTTCCCACGTGATCGAAATTATTCTGTAGTCCTCCACTAGGAACGTCTTTTCCTTTTTCCACTTTCATTACCGCGTTACTTCCTTCAATTGCGTCGCGGTTGAGGTGTCTACCCAGAAGTTAGACCGGTACTGCACCATTTCGTTTCTGAAAAATCAGAGCACCAGGGGATCAATATATCGCGTTTACATAAAGCAAAATGGAGCCGAGTACTGCTGGTTGGGAAAGCGCCACAGATATTTATTTTGTCATAATGCTGCCGATCCTATTAGTGAACGTTTGTCGTCAGTTTAAATTCACGCCAGCCAGTAATATTTTTAACTCCGTTCGGCGCATCCTGCCGAGAGTGAGCTATTTTTCTGTCGTGTTCGTAGTGGCAACCCTCATTACCCGCTCCTTTACTAATATCCTTGCATGCCTAGGAAAGCCCCAGACCAGATTTCAAACAATCAAGCTTTGTAACCATGAACATCAATATCCTAGATGCCGAATAGTCCGTTAGAATAAAGCTCTTTCTCGCTCACTCTCTTCCAATGTCAGCATATAAGTAAATATTGCTGCCTTGCGCATATTTCCATGCTTTCGGTACATCACGCGTTCATGTCGCACTTCATATCTGTAAAAAGGAACTATTGCTTCTCATATATTCTCGCCCAGCTTTCATAGCAGAGGTAGAATGCTCGTTCAAGCCAGCCACGGGAACTATGTGTAGATTGCAGCACTTTTTCGTGAGTTATTGACGGGTGGGCAGTTGTTACCATGCAGTGCGCTGTACGAACATATATAAAGCAAAACGTAAATGTTTTGTGGTCTTTAGTGAGGATGTTTATCGCCTTGTTTTGCGATATATATAAATATCAATGTCGTCCCTGGGTGTCTGTGGTCGGTGTGGGCTGCAAGTACAATGAATATGGTTTCAGATAGATTTTTCTGATGTCGAAGAAAGCACCGCCGAGAGATCACAAAGGCGACTCATCACAGCACCTTGTCTGTCTTGTCGTCATGCTTTTGTCCGTCGTCTAGTTCGCGCTGTACCACACACAATGAATTATAACCAACTCGCCCAGCTGTCCATGCTTCTTAGGAAGAGAAAGGTTCTAAACTTCTAGTGTGCAATGCCATATCTTTAATGTCTCACTAGATGACAATGTGGGCTTCTTCTAACAGGAAAACGGAATAATCTGGGGGATCGAAGGTACAAGACTATATTTGTTTCAATCGAAATATATCTGATATGAACGGCTGTCTACAGTAGGTAATTGACCTTTACTCAGGCTGGCGAGTTAAAATATCGCATATTCACGCAAACACGAAAGAGTACTGCGGTAGAAATGCAAGGAATGAAAAAATCTCTTAGCAATATACACGGAAGCTCTGCCTGGCGATTCGAGAGGGTACTAACTGACTAGATGAAAGGACACTGCGAGAACGCAATAGCGACAGACAGTGGTCACCTTTCAAAGAAGGTAAGGGCTATGTCGAAAGAGCTTCGGCTGGCGAATGCGCCTGCAGTGCGTGGATGGATAAGCAAAACTGCTTCCGCAAATGCGTTCTAAAGCTTGGTACTATTAGAAAAGATTAATCCGGCTACAGTACACCTTCCAACTGCTCATTAAATTGCCTATATTTTAGAGCGAATCGAAATGCTGCTTTTGGCAGGCAGTAGGCAAGTGGTAGGACATCGTGAGGAGCAACACCGCAAATTAGGACGGGACTTATGCAGGCAACACAGGGCGGTACTGACAACTGAACATTTATTGAAAAAACAGCAGAGCTTATATGGATCAGCCGCGCGTGTAATCTGGCAAGCAATCGTAAAATGACGATGAAGCATGAGAAAAAAGTTCATTGGGAAGCATGACGAAAACAATCGGTACGGCGAAGGGAAGGAAACCGAGCATGGATGACACGACTAACCTGCGAAAAACCAAACAAAAACAACCTAGTGAAACGCTGACAGAAACGCTAATTCTTTCTGAAAAATAGACACGCATACAGTTTGCGGCATGAGGCATTCGAAGAAGTACGTCTCATGCGCAACTGGGTGGTTTATAAGATTCCCCTCAGCTGTGGTGGATTTTATATCTGGCAAAGAAGCAGATCTTTAAACATTCGTTTGCAAGAGCTTGCGGGTTTCATGAGTAGGCGCGCAGGACCTGCCCTGCCTGTTCAATGCCGCGCTTGTAAAGGCTGCTATCCTAAGCTGAATTGCACAGAGATTATAAGCAAAAGAAAGGGGCATTTGAAAAGGGAGATTGTCGAGGCTGTTGCCATCCTGGGATCGGAGTTCTTCTGTGTCAATTTTTCGGAAAGAATTAGTGTTCTGTCACCGCTTCACTAGGTTGCTATTGTTTGTTTTTGCGCAGGTTAGTTGTGCCATCTTTGCTCGGTTTCCTTCCCTTCGCCGTACCGATTGTTTTCATCATGGTTGCCATTGAACGGTTTTATCATGCTTCATCTTTATTTTACGATTGCTTGCCAGATTACATGCGCGACTCCCACAAAAATGAATACCGACTTTCTGATATATCCATGTTGCGTCAGCAGACATTATTCAGAATGGTAACATCTGATGTGGGTTTACATCAGAGCGGCATCACAAATTCTTGATGAGTTTTTGCATCAACACAAATTCTTTATGAGTTTTTACATAAACTTTTTTGCATCAGTGGGACATCACAAATTCTTGATGAATTTTTGCATCAACTTTTTTTATCAGAGCGACATCACAAATTCTTGATGAGCTTTTGCATCATTTTTTTTTGTATCAGGCTGACATCACAATTTTTTTGGCATTTTGCATTACCTTTTCTAGAAAAAATCATAGTAACACTTATCATGCAGACATCAGAGCTCCACCTTCCAGCATGTTATCCATCCACACATCTTAACATTTTCAGAACTGGCACCAATGCTCCAACTTTGTCCTACTGCTAATTAATGCAGTTTGACAATACAAATCTGAACAATTAATTGCCCATCAATTCATGTTAAACCGTGCCTTGATTTGTTGTTTCCATTCGCAGTGTCCTATGTGCTTACAATACTTTGTGTAAAATGAATGTGATTGAAGGATGCATACCCTATAGCCTAAAAGAAGAAGCAAGGTGAGATAGGTCACTATGCTTTTTATTTCATAACTTATTATCTATGCACTCTTAAATGCTTTCATTGCATATAGAACACAGGTACAGCATACTGATGCATACTTGCACACAAGCGCCACACCATAAAAAGAACAGTGCTTTAAATGCAACAGTAAATAACACGATATTCCTCTAGAATAACATGAGAAAACACCCAGGAAATGGCTATTCAGAAAGCTGTACACATATATGTACTTACACTATGGGTATTTACATAATCTAACATATGACAAAAAAAAAACTACATGGCACCAATGGCACAAATATTTGGCAACACGTCGCTGAAACCAAATAAATGACAGCCGTCATACATGCAGAAAAGATTCTTTGGTAGAAAATTCAATCAAGGCAAAATGTATAAAACATGGTAATATTCCTCAAATTAATATGTGATCTCACACACAGGAACCAATAGGAAGAGCATTATTATAAGGTCAGTGAGTTTGCAAGGACTGCACAATTCAGTGTTAATGTCTCACAAATTCACTTACATGAAAGCACGGGAATTTAATGCCCAACACTGTTTCTACAAAAGAATTACAATGTTCTCCTAAAATAAGAGGGCAACTGATGGCCATACAGCATCAAACACAAGGCTAGCAGTCAAATAGGGTTAAAAGCTTTCCTCAAGACGATTTTTGTGCCGACTGCATGGGCTCCTGTTCTTGATTAAAATACAGCAACGCTTTCTATAGTCTGCTGTCACACTGACTCAAGCACATATTGCTCATGAATTGTGGACAATAGTGTCGTTCCTGAACAGTGAAGTACAATACACTTTTTCACGTTTCATGCATTCACAACACTAAATTCGGATGTCTCTTCAGCAATTGCAAAATGTATAGAGTTGCGGCCAGCTATGCTGCCTAAAAACGTGCTTTGGACAGGCAACTTTTGGATTTGAAAATTTATTTCTGGATCTGAAGTGCCAAGGTGTTGGATAGGAGTTAAGATGTCGGTCACTCTTCCGAAGAGCCCATCAGTGGTGACAACATAAGAATTCTTTCGCCGAAATTTATCAAGCGAGGCCACACAATAGGCGAATGACCGCACTGATGACTTTCTGTACCGAGAAAAACCTCCTGCTTGTCTTCCCTTCCCAAAGAGAAGTACAGTTCTATGCTGAGAACTAATTTTTCTCAAATTATAATCTTTAAGTAGAGACTTAACAAAATCAAAAAGCTCACATCTATTCTGCCACTACGTGGTCCGGGAGAGAATGACTGGCAGGCTTTGCGAAATTGAAAATTTTTCGACAAATTGCAAATGCGCGTACCTGATTCCATTCACGACCCACACCAGCCTGCCATTAAGGGTTTCAACGGTTAAGCTGAATAACCCCAGAGAGGCCCCCAATGCATTACATAGTCCACCATATGCAGCAAGATGTGTGCGTTGTAAGTCATATGGTGCAAACCATAAAGACCTTAATATTCAAACAAGAATTCCTCCAGCACAATCTCCATGTCAGCAATTTTGTCTGTTGCGATGCTGAATGGCAAACAGAAATGTATTATTTGCACAAATTTGATCCAGTTGGTGAAGTATGTCCTAGGTAGAAAATCCTTTAGTGCCACAGGAGAAAAGGACCATAACCAATCCCTCCACTCTGATGCCTTCCAGAATTTCACATCCGAGAGGGACCTTAGAAGTCTGCTCATTCTCCAGATTGGTGTTAGTTGTTTCAACCGCTCGTCAGTCTGGGAAATGCAGCCTCCAATGCTGTAGCGAAAACACTCTTTGTGGTTCAGCCACATGAGTGTAGTGGTTCGAACAAATCCATTACAAACAGCATGCAAGTAGTCCACTACAAAATAATCACAGAAACTGAAATATGACCAAAAAACAAAACACTAGGGCCTATTATTCTTTTGTATGGCCCGCCTCTCTTTTGAGCCTTTTCTGCATGTTTGACAAAGCGGTCTCGGGTTCTCAGCTTTGCTGCAGAGCATACACCCTGGTGTGCCCTCTACTCTTTTCAACTACTTCCCCACCTTGCTCACACCATGCGCAGCCATGACATCTGTTACACTGTGTCATGTTCATGACCATGCACCGTGCCACACTGTCAACGGTACAAGGTCCAGAGTATGCACATCATGTTTTTTTCCAGCCCAGTCTTGGAAATCCAAATGACTCCGTCTGATGCCAAATGATTCATTGTCTTGGTAAAAGGTTGTAGAAAACTGTTCATGTTTGGCTTTTCTGAACCAAACCACAGCCCAAACCGAAGCAACTCCTGAACTCTGTCTTTGTAGGGCAGCTCGTTGACGTGCAGCAGCAAAGGCCAGATACTGCTTCCCGATGATTCAAAGGGCACACCGTCAGTGTTCCACGTTATGGTTTTATCATCTGGTGTAATTGGAAGGCTACTGAATTCAGCACTCTCTGTGATATCCCTAACATCATGAGAAGGGCCCCGGCCTTTTCCTGGAATTTTTCCGCTTTTAAGTCGCTCAGTAATTTGTTACAGAATGTCTAGGGTTAAGAAAAACGATTCAGAATGCACAATGTCATCTAGTCTATGTATGGAGCTGCACTTAGTGCATTGAATTTTATCCTCTGTATAAGCAGCTGCGGCTAAATATTCAAAGCAGTCTGGGCAGCACACATGAAAGGTGCGCTTACTCTCCAGAAGAGATGAAAACTGTTTCAAAAACAAAAAAAAAATTGGCTTTTGGAAAAGTAACACCATGACGTATGTGGGCATACAGAAGTTTCAAGATGCTATTCGTAGCTTCTTTTGAAGAGTGGTGCCGCAAACGGTGGACGATGACCATAACCAGGCTCTGGCCTCTTGTAAGTTTGGCTCCAGGATACAGTGGCTCTTTCTGAAAAAGTTAAAGCAGACTTTGAGAGGGATTTTTCGGCCCCAAATAACTAAACAGGAAGGTCAAATACAGCGAGCATATTAACCCTCATATTGCAAGCACGCCAGAAAAACTACCAATTGGCCAGTGCTAGAAACAAACCATCAAGTTGGAGTAAATTTTCATTACATGGGTACACTTATTCGCATACACCAAAGTGCAGTCAATTGACTACACAAGAAGCTATATAACAGAAATGCCAAATGAAGAAAATTTGTCATGGTCTGGGGATTTAACCCGCGACCCACCAGTTGTCCACGATGGAAGTTGCTGCATTAAGGTAACCAGCACAGCTAGCGTATCTTTCATTCCTGTCACTCTGATAAACACAAGTGAAACAATAATGTTTCGTACGCTCTATCTTAAAATTTTTGTGGGAATAATGTGAGCAAATCTTTGTAGCCCTCATTAAGGTATGTGCACTTAACTTGATTAACCAACTGAAAAAGTGTTCAAACCGAGGGTAGCAGTACAACAGAGTTCATTTTGCCCTAAACTCTATGTGATTTGGTTCCACGTTAGTCTTGTAATGCTTTGCACGTTTTTTTAGTCATATTCATGACACTTTTTTTACTCCCATCTGCTTTGAGCATATTGTTTGAGACAGTAGAGACAGACAGTAGACAGTAGAGACAGACAAAGAGACAGTAGAGAAAATATATACAGAGACTCGGACCACCCACGCAGACCACTTGCTTCGGGCTCGGCAACGCCGCGGGCGCTAGGCCTCGCGCTTCCTCGATGCGGACCAAGTGATTCTCGCGAAGAAGCTCCAGGGAAAAAGTGCGCTGAGCATGTCGAAAAGTTCAAACATGCTGCAGCGCAATACACCTCGCACTCAAGAAAGCATGCCGCAGGTCCTAGCGATCAAAATTCACTCTAGGCCTAGCACTTGTCAAGTCCGGGCAAAGAGCGTTCCTCGAACCGAACCGACAGTCGTCCAATGTTCCAATAATGGGCCCCACGTTGGGCTTCCAGGTGAGGGGTTGACATGGGGAGATAAATACGTTCTCTCCACTCAATCACGGCTGACACCGTTCAAAGCCGCCCGGACCCCACCCCGTGATCGCGTACGCTACCGAGCGCATGAAAACCACGGCGGGCCTTACTCTGAGGGAACAAAGGGATGACACATTGGCTGACACAAACAGGCATTTATTGCTACAGCAACAATAACGCTAGCTAGCAACAAGGTACGCTATTGAATCGAGGTCGTCCGACTCACCAGCAAGGTTCCAAATGAATGTTCGCCCGCGCTAGGGCAAGGGATATATACTCTGAAGGCGAACGGACGAGTACGGGAGCCTGTCTCCCCGTCGCTTCCTCGTCCCGCCGGCGAAGAGCGGAGCCGCGAGCGACACGTCCCCTTGCGCCGACGATCCCAGCCGAATCACCCCATGACCCTCTCCCGCGCGCGGGCTTTGGCAGTCTCCCGCGCAGCGATGCTGGCGCCCTCCCTTGCCAGTTAATGTAACTGACATGGGAATGCGTTCATCCTCGAGGTGAGACTGCCGCTGCACGGTGCTTCGCGGTATAGCAAACACAGGGGGCTGCAGGGCAGGTCCCTACTCACGTGACGTCATCACATCGGCCCACCCCCTACCCCCACTGCCCATGTTTGTGCACTGCATAGAAGCCTGAACTGCAACGTGATTTTATACGGCCATAATGTCACCTTTTGAAATACTAGCATAAAAGTAGTTGCATTCTTTACCTGCAAGTTTCACAGATTCGACTCCTTTAGGTTTGTTGTACTGTAAAACACCTTGAGTTGCCCATAAACACCAGAGCAACAACTGAGGGAATTAAAAGGGACAAGGAGAGATAGAAGCAAAGAGAAAAACAATAGCGAAAAAAGCAAGGGAGAGCAGTGTACACTATTTACAATCCACCAAAAGGTAGACATCTTTGCCATGTTTGTGCCGCTCGTCCACGAGTGTCCACGCACTGTCTGAAAAAGAATTGCGCGCAGGCGGCCGCTGTAATTATTTACATAACAAAAGTACTCTGTCTGTACAGAGGTGTGCATGTAGTGTCCAGTCGCTAACTATTCGTGCGTGCTCCACACTGCACACGTGAACAGGGTGGCGGGTATCACACTACAGAGTTTTGCGGCATACTGCTGTAGACCACTTTTGTAGCCACATTGGCGACTGTCATTGCCTTACGGCTGCATTGGTGTTGGTTGTAAAAACGGTTGCTCTAAGGCATTACTTCCTCACATGTGCATCGTTGTCCAGATCATGGAGTGCACTTTGCCGTACAAATTTAGCATTCAACAGTACAATAAATTTCAATTTCACATGTATCATTTATGATTAAATTCAAAGAAAGAACGGTTGTCTTTTTAGTCTGCATATTCCTGCTTAGGATTGCAAAAAATATGAAATCTCAAACAATATGCTCAAAGCAGATGGGAGTAAAAAAAGTGTCATGAATATGACTAAAAAAACGTGCAAAGCATTACAAGACTAACGTGGAACCAAATCACATAGAGTTTCGGGCAAAATGAACTCTGTTGTACTGCTACCCTCGGTTTGAACACTTTTTCAGTTGGTTAATCAAGTTAAGTGCACATACCTTAATGAGGGCTACAAAGATTTGCTCACATTATTCCCACAAAAATTTTAAGATAGAGCGTACGAAACAATATTGTTTCACTTGTGTTTATCAGAGTGACAGGGATGAAAGATACGCTAGCTGTGCTGGTTACCTTAATGCAGCAACTTCCATCGTGGACAACTGGTGGGTCGCGGGTTAAATCCCCAGACCATGACAAATTTTCTTCATTTGGCATTTCTGTTATATAGCTTCTTGTGTAGTCAATTGACTGCACTTTGGTGTATGCGAATAAGTGTACCCATGTAATGAAAATTTACTCCAACTTGATGGTTTGTTTCTAGCACTGGCCAATTGGTAGTTTTTCTGGCGTGCTTGCAATATGAGGGTTAATATGCTCGCTGTATTTGACCTTCCTGTTTAGTTATTTGGGGCCGAAAAATCCCTCTCAAAGTCTGCTTTAACTTTTTCAGAAAGAGCCACTGTATCCTGGAGCCAAACTTACAAGAGGCCAGAGCCTGGTTATGGTCATCGTCCACCGTTTGCGGCACCACTCTTCAAAAGAAGCTACGAATAGCATCTTGAAACTTCTGTATGCCCACATACGTCATGGTGTTACTTTTCCAAAAGCCAATTTTTTTTTTGTTTTTGAAACAGTTTTCATCTCTTCTGGAGAGTAAGCGCACCTTTCATGTGTGCTGCCCAGACTGCTTTGAATATTTAGCCGCAGCTGCTTATACAGAGGATAAAATTCAATGCACTAAGTGCAGCTCCATACATAGACTAGATGACATTGTGCATTCTGAATCGTTTTTCTTAACCCTAGACATTCTGTAACAAATTACTGAGCGACTTAAAAGCGGAAAAATTCCAGGAAAAGGCCGGGGCCCTTCTCATGATGTTAGGGATATCACAGAGAGTGCTGAATTCAGTAGCCTTCCAATTACACCAGATGATAAAACCATAACGTGGAACACTGACGGTGTGCCCTTTGAATCATCGGGAAGCAGTATCTGGCCTTTGCTGCTGCACGTCAACGAGCTGCCCTACAAAGACAGAGTTCAGGAGTTGCTTCGGTTTGGGCTGTGGTTTGGTTCAGAAAAGCCAAACATGAACAGTTTTCTACAACCTTTTACCAAGACAATGAATCATTTGGCATCAGACGGAGTCATTTGGATTTCCAAGACTGGGCTGGAAAAAAACATGATGTGCATACTCTGGACCTTGTACCGTTGACAGTGTGGCACGGTGCATGGTCATGAACATGACACAGTGTAACAGATGTCATGGCTGCGCATGGTGTGAGCAAGGTGGGGAAGTAGTTGAAAAGAGTAGAGGGCACACCAGGGTGTATGCTCTGCAGCAAAGCTGAGAACCCGAGACCGCTTTGTCAAACATGCAGAAAAGGCTCAAAAGAGAGGCGGGCCATACAAAAGAATAATAGGCCCTAGTGTTTTGTTTTTTGGTCATATTTCAGTTTCTGTGATTATTTTGTAGTGGACTACTTGCATGCTGTTTGTAATGGATTTGTTCGAACCACTACACTCATGTGGCTGAACCACAAAGAGTGTTTTCGCTACAGCATTGGAGGCTGCATTTCCCAGACTGACGAGCGGTTGAAACAACTAACACCAATCTGGAGAATGAGCAGACTTCTAAGGTCCCTCTCGGATGTGAAATTCTGGAAGGCATCAGAGTGGAGGGATTGGTTATGGTCCTTTTCTCCTGTGGCACTAAAGGATTTTCTACCTAGGACATACTTCACCAACTGGATCAAATTTGTGCAAATAATACATTTCTGTTTGCCATTCAGCATCGCAACAGACAAAATTGCTGACATGGAGATTGTGCTGGAGGAATTCTTGTTTGAATATTAAGGTCTTTATGGTTTGCACCATATGACTTACAACGCACACATCTTGCTGCATATGGTGGACTATGTAATGCATTGGGGGCCTCTCTGGGGTTATTCAGCTTAACCGTTGAAACCCTTAATGGCAGGCTGGTGTGGGTCGTGAATGGAATCAGGTACGCGCATTTGCAATTTGTCGAAAAATTTTCAATTTCGCAAAGCCTGCCAGTCATTCTCTCCCGGACCACGTAGTGGCAGAATAGATGTGAGCTTTTTGATTTTGTTAAGTCTCTACTTAAAGATTATAATTTGAGAAAAATTAGTTCTCAGCATAGAACTGTACTTCTCTTTGGGAAGGGAAGACAAGCAGGAGGTTTTTCTCGGTACAGAAAGTCATCAGTGCGGTCATTCGCCTATTGTGTGGCCTCGCTTGATAAATTTCGGCGAAAGAATTCTTATGTTGTCACCACTGATGGGCTCTTCGGAAGAGTGACCGACATCTTAACTCCTATCCAACACCTTGGCACTTCAGATCCAGAAATAAATTTTCAAATCCAAAAGTTGCCTGTCCAAAGCACGTTTTTAGGCAGCATAGCTGGCCGCAACTCTATACATTTTGCAATTGCTGAAGAGACATCCGAATTTAGTGTTGTGAATGCATGAAACGTGAAAAAGTGTATTGTACTTCACTGTTCAGGAACGACACTATTGTCCACAATTCATGAGCAATATGTGCTTGAGTCAGTGTGACAGCAGACTATAGAAAGCGTTGCTGTATTTTAATCAAGAACAGGAGCCCATGCAGTCGGCACAAAAATCGTCTTGAGGAAAGCTTTTAACCCTATTTGACTGCTAGCCTTGTGTTTGATGCTGTATGGCCATCAGTTGCCCTCTTATTTTAGGAGAACATTGTAATTCTTTTGTAGAAACAGTGTTGGGCATTAAATTCCCGTGCTTTCATGTAAGTGAATTTGTGAGACATTAACACTGAATTGTGCAGTCCTTGCAAACTCACTGACCTTATAATAATGCTCTTCCTATTGGTTCCTGTGTGTGAGATCACATATTAATTTGAGGAATATTACCATGTTTTATACATTTTGCCTTGATTGAATTTTCTACCAAAGAATCTTTTCTGCATGTATGACGGCTGTCATTTATTTGGTTTCAGCGACGTGTTGCCAAATATTTGTGCCATTGGTGCCATGTAGTTTTTTTTTTGTCATATGTTAGATTATGTAAATACCCATAGTGTAAGTACATATATGTGTACAGCTTTCTGAATAGCCATTTCCTGGGTGTTTTCTCATGTTATTCTAGAGGAATATCGTGTTATTTACTGTTGCATTTAAAGCACTGTTCTTTTTATGGTGTGGCGCTTGTGTGCAAGTATGCATCAGTATGCTGTACCTGTGTTCTATATGCAATGAAAGCATTTAAGAGTGCATAGATAATAAGTTATGAAATAAAAAGCATAGTGACCTATCTCACCTTGCTTCTTCTTTTAGGCTATAGGGTATGCATCCTTCAATCACATTCATTTTACACAAAGTATTGTAAGCACATAGGACACTGCGAATGGAAACAACAAATCAAGGCACGGTTTAACATGAATTGATGGGCAATTAATTGTTCAGATTTGTATTGTCAAACTGCATTAATTAGCAGTAGGACAAAGTTGGAGCATTGGTGCCAGTTCTGAAAATGTTAAGATGTGTGGATGGATAACATGCTGGAAGGTGGAGCTCTGATGTCTGCATGATAAGTGTTACTATGATTTTTTCTAGAAAAGGTAATGCAAAATGCCAAAAAAATTGTGATGTCAGCCTGATACAAAAAAAAATGATGCAAAAGCTCATCAAGAATTTGTGATGTCGCTCTGATAAAAAAAGTTGATGCAAAAATTCATCAAGAATTTGTGATGTCCCACTGATGCAAAAAAGTTTATGTAAAAACTCATAAAGAATTTGTGTTGATGCAAAAACTCATCAAGAATTTGTGATGCCGCTCTGATGTAAACCCACATCAGATGTTACCATTCTGAATAATGTCTGCTGACGCAACATGGATATATCAGAAAGTCGGTATTCATTTTTGTGGGAGTCGCGCATGTAATCTGGCAAGCAATCGTAAAATAAAGATGAAGCATGATAAAACCGTTCAATGGCAACCATGATGAAAACAATCGGTACGGCGAAGGGAAGGAAACCGAGCAAAGATGGCACAACTAACCTGCGCAAAAACAAACAATAGCAACCTAGTGAAGCGGTGACAGAACACTAATTCTTTCCGAAAAATTGACACAGAAGAACTCCGATCCCAGGATGGCAACAGCCTCGACAATCTCCCTTTTCAAATGCCCCTTTCTTTTGCTTATAATCTCTGTGCAATTCAGCTTAGGATAGCAGCCTTTACAAGCGCGGCATTGAACAGGCAGGGCAGGTCCTGCGCGCCTACTCATGAAACCCGCAAGCTCTTGCAAACGAATGTTTAAAGATCTGCTTCTTTGCCAGATATAAAATCCACCACAGCTGAGGGGAATCTTATAAACCACCCAGTTGCGCATGAGACGTACTTCTTCGAATGCCTCATGCCGCAAACTGTATGCGTGTCTATTTTTCAGAAAGAATTAGCGTTTCTGTCAGCGTTTCACTAGGTTGTTTTTGTTTGGTTTTTCGCAGGTTAGTCGTGTCATCCATGCTCGGTTTCCTTCCCTTCGCCGTACCGATTGTTTTCGTCATGCTTCCCAATGAACTTTTTTCTCATGCTTCATCGTCATTTTACGATTGCTTGCCAGATTACACGCGCGGCTGATCCATATAAGCTCTGCTGTTTTTTCAATAAATGTTCAGTTGTCAGTACCGCCCTGTGTTGCCTGCATAAGTCCCGTCCTAATTTGCGGTGTTGCTCCTCACGATGTCCTACCACTTGCCTACTGCCTGCCAAAAGCAGCATTTCGATTCGCTCTAAAATATAGGCAATTTAATGAGCAGTTGGAAGGTGTACTGTAGCCGGATTAATCTTTTCTAATAGTACCAAGCTTTAGAACGCATTTGCGGAAGCAGTTTTGCTTATCCATCCACGCACTGCAGGCGCATTCGCCAGCCGAAGCTCTTTCGACATAGCCCTTACCTTCTTTGAAAGGTGACCACTGTCTGTCGCTATTGCGTTCTCGCAGTGTCCTTTCATCTAGTCAGTTAGTACCCTCTCGAATCGCCAGGCAGAGCTTCCGTGTATATTGCTAAGAGATTTTTTCATTCCTTGCATTTCTACCGCAGTACTCTTTCGTGTTTGCGTGAATATGCGATATTTTAACTCGCCAGCCTGAGTAAAGGTCAATTACCTACTGTAGACAGCCGTTCATATCAGATATATTTCGATTGAAACAAATATAGTCTTGTACCTTCGATCCCCCAGATTATTCCGTTTTCCTGTTAGAAGAAGCCCACATTGTCATCTAGTGAGACATTAAAGATATGGCATTGCACACTAGAAGTTTAGAACCTTTCTCTTCCTAAGAAGCATGGACAGCTGGGCGAGTTGGTTATAATTCATTGTGTGTGGTACAGCGCGAACTAGACGACGGACAAAAGCATGACGACAAGACAGACAAGGTGCTGTGATGAGTCGCCTTTGTGATCTCTCGGCGGTGCTTTCTTCGACATCAGAAAAATCTATCTGAAACCATATTCATTGTACTTGCAGCCCACACCGACCACAGACACCCAGGGACGACATTGATATTTATATATATCGCAAAACAAGGCGATAAACATCCTCACTAAAGACCACAAAACATTTACGTTTTGCTTTATATATGTTCGTACAGCGCACTGCATGGTAACAACTGCCCACCCGTCAATAACTCACGAAAAAGTGCTGCAATCTACACATAGTTCCCGTGGCTGGCTTGAACGAGCATTCTACCTCTGCTATGAAAGCTGGGCGAGAATATATGAGAAGCAATAGTTCCTTTTTACAGATATGAAGTGCGACATGAACGCGTGATGTACCGAAAGCATGGAAATATGCGCAAGGCAGCAATATTTACTTATATGCTGACATTGGAAGAGAGTGAGCGAGAAAGAGCTTTATTCTAACGGACTATTCGGCATCTAGGATATTGATGTTCATGGTTACAAAGCTTGATTGTTTGAAATCTGGTCTGGGGCTTTCCTAGGCATGCAAGGATATTAGTAAAGGAGCGGGTAATGAGGGTTGCCACTACGAACACGACAGAAAAATAGCTCACTCTCGGCAGGATGCGCCGAACGGAGTTAAAAATATTACTGGCTGGCGTGAATTTAAACTGACGACAAACGTTCACTAATAGGATCGGCAGCATTATGACAAAATAAATATCTGTGGCGCTTTCCCAACCAGCAGTACTCGGCTCCATTTTGCTTTATGTAAACGCGATATATTGATCCCCTGGTGCTCTGATTTTTCAGAAACGAAATGGTGCAGTACCGGTCTAACTTCTGGGTAGACACCTCAACCGCGACGCAATTGAAGGAAGTAACGCGGTAATGAAAGTGGAAAAAGGAAAAGACGTTCCTAGTGGAGGACTACAGAATAATTTCGATCACGTGGGAACCTTAAACAGGCACTAACATTGCACAGCATACGGGCGCCTCTGCTGATAAATCAATTTACTTGCCACGTACCTCTTCACAATATTTTTCCAAATTTTCTTGCCGAAACCTCTGCAGGGATGAACTGACCGGTATTTTCGACATTGGCGTAATTATCGTTATCTTTAAGAGATAATTCCAAGTAAACTAGCATAATATTTTAACACAAATATATTAGATTGAAATCCATAGGCAATAAATACTTATTGACACTACATAGCATCATTATTTATTTACTGTACAAGCTTTGTACAAGGATAGTTCCTGACGCCAGCGCACCTATCAATAACCGAGGCGCCACCAGGTGAAATATCTTAAGGCAATGAAACTGGCTTGTGAAAATAATTTGACGCGACTGGCAAAGGAAGCTGAAAACAGTTGATGTAGACAATGCATTGACCCCTTTCTCTGTGAACTGTGAGCGTCACAATCGCGTCACTTGCTTCATCGTGTACGCAGCAGCAATAATGCCTGATGTTCCGCAATAAGAGAAATCTCTCGGGAATGTCGACTATCGGCCCATAGTAAAGGTCAACGGAATACCGAGTCACATAAGAAACATATACAGTACATACTGGTATCTTGTTATAACCGAAAACAATGGCGCAAAACTTTGAAGGATACCGGGAAGTGAAGGATGCCCTCTGCTAAAAATTCCTTGAAAAAGTGGTGACCCCCAACAAGATAGTAATTTCATACCCCACAAGAAAGTTGTCAACTGCCAGCGCTGAGAGATGTTTACATCAAAGTGGAGCATTTTAAGAATTTAGAAACACACAAGGTTGCCATATTAGGGAACCCACTTGTTTAAATGAACCATCAGAGTGCTTCATCCATACATACCTGCAGCTTTGATGGGGTCCCATACTGTTCATTTTTATATTTTTATTTAGTGGAGCGTTGCATTACTCAGGACAGCTTCCTTCCTCAATATCAACCATGTGACTTCATAAAGAATAGTACAGTCCACAAGATATGCACTTCTAAATGTCGGCTTATTATCATTGGTAGACGGGAATATTTATTTCCAGATAGATTCTTGTGCAGCAGAATTGGTAACAATTCATCACACAACTTATAGAAATTACAAAAATTACCAACGATGTAAGAAATTTGTGCTGCGGTGAAGACGCTAGAGTAAGAGTCCGCCAGGCGTTTGAATCCCTGTTCAGAGCTTTAGCGGCTAGACAACTGATTTGCACCCTAGCATTTGGTTTCACCGTGTGTATGTGGTTTCTGATAAATGCAGCTTTCGTGGAGAAAAAACTGAATCTTGGAATGTTGTAAATTACTGTTATGTAAATATTGACATTAAGGGTTCATTCTTCTGATGCGCAGCAAAGTTCTTTAGTTTATCTATCGCTCGAATCGAGAAGTTTGGACTGGCATAAAAAAAAACGAAAGGGGACTATACTGACGATTGTAAAAGCCTTAACAGCAAATAAATTGAAGCCTGCCGGCAGGTTATCTACGGATATCTTGATTGCTATAGAGCACTCTTATAACACATAAAATGATTGTGCTTATTAGCTCTTTTTCATTGAAAGATGCCTTTGTGCGGAATAGCTGGACAAGGTGGCTTCTGGAAGTGTCTCGGTGATTGGTGAGTGGATATAATTGGAAGTAGCATGAAGGCCAAATGACTGCTTAGGGAACTCTAGTATTTTAGCTTGGTGGTTGACAACGCTCATAGGTTGCAGATGCTTGTTCACCGTAAGGTGACCAGATATGCAACTGCACGAGACATCGTTCAGGCCCGGAGGACACGCGGAATATTAGTGTGTAAATGTTTGGCAGGGCGTACTGACAAGGCGCCGGCACTGCCACTGTCGTGTGATAGAGTGCGCGTATCCTCTCACCCTCTCCACACGTCTCCATGGTCGTCGGACTTTTTGTGCATGGGAATCCTTTCACGGATTCTTATCTTCGTATTCCACTTCGCGACCTCTATCTAAAACACTACTGGAATGATTTCTCAACTCTCGCAGTGGTATGTATAGCACATTAAATCTCATGTGGAGCCACTGAAAGGTCAGCTTTATTCTGTAAGCTTTCTTCTGCTCGATATGCCTTGATATTCCGGATTTTCGTTCCTCGAGCAGAGATCAGAATCAGAATCAGAACGTTTATTCACGCAGAAATTGATACACAAAATGCTGTGTAGTCATCTGGATCCTTAGCCGCTATGGCTAGTGATGGATCCATTACAAACATTGTCAGAGTTAAACAATCACTATATGGAGCATTGCTATGAGCAACAACACGTGTTTAGCTTGGTGCATCAGATTGCTTGTTAAGGTAGTGGCGTTTTAGTTTAGAAACAAAGTTGGACGTGTATTTCATGTAACACGGCACGGTATTCCATATTTTAGCCCCGATAAAAGAAATTGAGCGCCGCCCGTATATGTTGTGAGCTGTGGGTAAATTAAAATTATTGTGCTGTGTCTGCCTAGTGTCACGTTTGGGAGAGATGAATATGGAAGAAGGATGTGGAGAGTTCGTGCTAATTATCTGGCGGACTAAAATGGCCGTTTTGCACTCACGTACATTGGTGAAGGGCATTATGTTTAATTCATCAAAAAGAGGTTTGGATGGTATTGCTCTCGGTGCATATGATATTATTCTGACAGCCCTTTTCTGGAGAGTGCTAACTTTTGCTAAGTAAGATGCGAAGGTGAAACCCCAGGATTCAATGCAGTATATTAAATGGTTATGGAAAACGCTGAAATATATCATTCGTAGTGTGTTCTTGTCAAAATGTTTTTGTGCTTTAATTAGTGCATAGCACCCAGAGGTTAACTTTTTGCATAAGTTTTCTATATGAGGTGCCCAGTGTAGATTCTCATCAAGAGTTACTCCTAAATATTTGTAGCTTTGAACCCGTTCAATTGGTAATCGATCGAGATGCAGACTACATTCTACGGGGGTAGATTTACGACGGGAGGTGAAAGCAATGAACTTTGTTTTTTTAACATTTAGCTCTAGTTTGTTAGTGCTAAACCAATTTGCTGCTTTTTGGAGGCTATCATTTGCAAGTGATTCAGCCTTTTCTGCCGACTGATGAGGTATTAGTAGAGCTGTGTCATCTGCGTACATGACTGCTTGTCCATGCTCAATGAAACGAGGAAAATCATTTATAAAGAGGGAAAAAAGCAGGGGGCCAAGTACTGACCCTTGCGGAACTCCTGTCCTAACTTCCCCCATTGAAGATCTTTGATCTGAGATTTGCACGAATTGCATGCGGTTAGTTAGGTAGCTACGGAAAAAACTGCTGGCTGGTCCTCGAAATCCATAACTTTCAAGTTTCTGTAACAAAATGTCATGTTTAACAGTGTCGAATGCTTTTCTAATGTCAAGGAATATGCCTATAATAATCTTGTTTGAATTTAAAGCCCGGTTAATTATTTCTGTTGCTGAGTGTACTGCTGTGCCTGTAGAATGACCTCTGCGAAAAGCATGCTGTTCTCTGGCTAAGATGCCATATTTTTCAACAAAATCCTGTATTCTCTTAGCTATTAGTTTTTCGAAGAGCGTATTAATGCAACTCAGTATGGTGATTGGGCGGTAATTTTCTACATCATTGGGATTGTCGTTTTTGTAGATCGGTACAACTCTCCCAATCTTGAGCGTTTCAGGATAGATACCCGATAAAAAAGCCTGATTAAATATTTTTTCCAGTGGAAGGCGCAAAATAAGAATGTTGTCCTTAATGATGTTCACTGATATTTCGTCATGACCCATAGCTTTATTAAGCGACATCTGGCGGACGACAGCAACAATTTCGGCAGCTGTTATCTCTGTGTAAGCAAAAGTATTAGAGCACGGAGTTGGCAAAACAGTACAAGAGTTGATTTGCAAGGTGGCAGCTATACTATTACCTATGTTAAGAAAAAAATGGTTGAACATTGAAGCAAGACATGCTAGGTCAGAGTTGAAGGCACTGAGCTCTGGCAAAATACTACATTTCTCGAGGGATCTAGTAATGGAAGCGATTATCCGCCATATTTCTTTTGAGTTACCTTGGGCTTTCTTAACCGGGTTGCTATAATACTGTTTTTTTCGCCTCCGCATCATAGAAAGTGACATATTCCATATGCTTCTGTACTTTTCCTTGTAATAATTGTTGTTTGGATTTTTCATCAACTTAGTATGCCAATGCTCTTTTAGTCTGATTATGGGGAGTATTTCTTTATTCATCCAAGGACAAATAGGTGAATGAAGGCGCCATGCTCTGCGAGAGTTGTATTGCTTTTGGACGCAACATGATGAAAGCAGCGTGCTGAATGCATTATATGCTTTGTTGGCGTCATCAAAATCGATGCTTGAAAAGTCTTTTTCTTGGATAGAAATTTTTGTTGCCTCATAGTCCCATCTAGGTGACATATGAGTGTTGTCCTTGGAATGATGTACAGCTATTGTAGGAGCGATAAGAAAGGTCGGGAAATGGTCTGTAATGTTATATTTTATCACACCAAATTTCAAGGGGCTGACATCCAAATTTGATAATATGTGATCTATTGTAGATGATGATGTTGGCGTTATTCTGGTTGGATTTGCTATATGGTTTTGAAAGCCGTAGGATGACAAAAGATTTACGTATTCACTACTGGATGAAACAGCTGTGTTGATGTTAACGTCGCCACAAATAACCGCCTTTTTTCCTTATTTCCTTTTTTCATTTTTTTCCTGTGGACTTTTGACGAAATGGTTGCACTTGACTGCCTTCGCTCAGCAAACAGTCGGGGGATTCTGGGATCTTCGTCAGTCCACAGACTGCGTCCCTGTTTTTGTGCACCACTGGTTTATGCCTCCTGTGCAAAATATGTTTGTTACCTGTTTGCAATTTGTCTTGAAAATCTGTCCTTTACAACGTCTGTCAGAAATTACGCGCTGTTTCCTATATATTAGATGCTACATTCCATTTTTTTTTCTGATGTAGCCACTGAAAATTTCAAGGCAGTTTTGAGAATGATGGCGCTACACTGACAGCCACACTGTCGAGACAAAGCAGCATGAGCAAGATGATGACTCATTGGCAAGGCAAAAGCAATCCTTGCACAACGGACTCTTGATTCACAGCTTACTAATAGTGCTCTGCAACTTACTCATAACAGCAGCAAAAGCATAAAGGATTACTGACTGAAAGTAAACACACCTACATTACTGCCATTCTCGACTTACCAGCCAAAAATATTTTAGATACAGTAAGCCGTACAGGCTGTTTTGCAAATATTGCCAGACATGCACGAAAATCCAGATATGCACGAAAAAATAGTCAAACTAGCAAATTACTGTTCTCGACAGTCCGCGCTCGCTCCTCCAAGCATTCAATGTAAGCTTCAAGTTCCTCCACTCTTTTCTGGGCACCGCACATGCTATTGGGGGCACTCTGGTAACAAATTACAACATATTTAAAAATTTGCTTGCTGCTTTTTAACTAGTGCATCACAGCAGGCAGCTCATTTGAAAAAAAGAAAAGAATTGGACACACATCGCATGCAGAGGAGAATCCTGGATTTCCTTTTAGTGTTTTAATTGCATTCGAAACACCCCGATCTTGCTCAAACCAGCACAACACCCAACTGGGAACAAGCAGAGCCAATGTCATTAGAAGTAAATTTCCACTTGTGTTTTTTTCTTCCGGCTAACTTGTTTAACTTCCTATAATTTTTGAATGATGACAGCTATTCATTCCGCAAAGCTACATGTACTATGTTTTATGCATTAATTATTGGTAGATGAACTGTCCAGGCTGATAAAATGCCGAACTAAACTCTAAGGGCCCTGCCACATAAGCTCGGCACGCCGCCGACGCCGACCAAAGATCGGCCAACCCGGTCGGCAGACCTTGTCTGTGGCAGACCAAGCTGTCACACTAAGCCGACAACGACACCAACGCGTCCGACGACCAGATGTCTTCGTAGTGTGACATGCTTTGACGCCCGCGACGGCGACAAAACCAGTCTGCCGATCGTGTCGTCGCGAGATCGGTCGTCGAGCAAAAACATACACTAGACACGAACGCGAATTCGCTATAGTACTGTTTACGTTCATAACAAGCTCTGGGATAGGTTAATGTCCAAAAAAGGTATCATTACTGAGGATCGTTGGCCAATGCCAAGGTGCTGGTTGAAGTGATAACTACGATTCAAGGAAATTCGCTGGAATGGTCGAATAGCCGCCTGCTGCTGCTGCATGCTGCTTCGTGCAGCTCTACATCCACTGCTGAAGCCGTCGCAGAAATCAAGCATAACTTTATTTTATTACGGTGGCAGTAAAGAGTATTACGTTACTAGAGAAGTTCCTTTATTACTGCGCTGGCTAGTTCCAAAGCGCCCTGAGCTGCGGCATCGATGCGAAAACAGCTAGGCTTAGCAACGAGTACGGCAGCCGGGAAACAGCGTAGTTCGTCGCGCTGGCGCTCCCGCAGGCGGCGTCCTTTCCGAAAGCGAGGCTGTTGCGCAGGCATGCTGTCGTGGCTCGAATATAGCAGGCGGACTTTCTGATAGCATGGCTGCTTTGTCTTTTTTGGCGCGAACGTGAAGTAAGCCGAGCCTGCTCGCCGGCAGGCCAGCCTGGATCCCGTCCGCCGCCGTAATAGAAATCAGCTGGAGATTGTTTTCGACGTAAGCGATAAACGCTGAGACAGAAAAATGTGACAAAAGTATCATTTCTGAGGATCGTTTATCAACACCGAGTTGCTGGTTGTGACGTCCGAGCCCCGCGCGTTGCGGGCGAGCGCCAGAGAACGAACAGCCAACACAGAGTCCGGTGAACGACTGACTTTATTCATGTTCGCGCGCTCCGCGAACTGTGCAGTTAAGCACAGCAATGGGGCGGTGCCGCCATCTGTTGGACTCTTGGCCAAATACGACACCCCTCCCCACCCACACAAAGAAGGTAACGTGAACAGGCCTCACGGCGAATAGCGTACATTGGGCCGTCTTGCTCTTGAGCTTCTTCGCAACGGTGGTGTTTGCGGCTCACACTTGGGAAGCTCTGGATGAACCGGCACACCCAGTGCTGAATTATCCCTTGGTGGAGCCTCGTGCTGTACAGATCCGTCCTCGCTGCCGGCATTCAGGTGTGATTGCATGGCAGAGGTCTGTTGGTCATCTGCACTCACATCACGTGTACCGACTTGATGTTTTGCTGCAGCCGGCGGAGACACTTCGGTTGCGGAGAAATCGTGTCGCAGATGTTCTTGATGTCGCCTCCAGGACCGACCATCAGGCAATGTGACATCGGCGATGTGGTCGCCCGATGTAGCAGTCACCATTGCAGGAAACCAGGGTGGACCATCTCGAAAGTTTCGTGCATATACAGAATCCCCTGGCTGCACAAGCGGCGTCCGATGGGCATGCTGCTCGTGCGCAACTTTCTGCTTTAGCTGCCTTGTAAGAACTGTGGACCTCATGTCAGGCCGCAGTAGGGTCAAAGCTGTCTTCAGCTTGCGCCCCATCATCAACTCAGCCGGGAGCACCCAGTAGTCTCGTGCGGCGTTGACCTGTAGTTCAGCAGGACGCGGGCTAGCTGACAGTCGAAGCTTCCACCCACTGCTTTCTTCAGCTTTGCCTTGATAGTTTGCACTGCATGCTCCGCAGCACCATTTGATGCCGGGTGATACGGTGGCGTCAGCACATGCTTTATGCCATTGCGCTGAAGGAATTCCCTGAACGAGGCACTCACGAATGCTGGCCCATTATCCGACACAATCACGTCTGGCAAACCATGGGCAGCAAACATAGTCCGTAGGCATGGAATCGTGGCATCTGCTGATGGTGTGGTCACAGGAACAACTTCTATCCATTTTGAAAAAGCATCCGTCACGATCAGCAAGTAGCGATTCTTGAGAGGTCCAGCAAAGTCGATGTGAATTCGGGACCACGGCTTCTCGGGATACGGCCATGGCGTCATAGCTACTGGCCGCGCAGTTCTCTGGTTCTCCTGACACACACGGCATCCACGCACCATATTCGTAATGTCTTCATCCAGGGTCGACCACCACACATGGCTTCGAGCAACTGCCTTCATTTTTGAAATTCCAGGGTGGCCTTCATGGAGTAGACGCAGCACTTGAGGTTGCAGTGTACTAGGAATAACCACTCGCGAACCCAGCAGGATGCAATTTTCTTGGACGCTCATTTGCGTTGTGCGATTGGCATATGGCTTTAGCACAGGATCCCGCAGCTCTGTTCCAGCCCACAGTGCCTCGCGAACCTTTGCTAACACAGGGTCTTTGGAAGTGGCTTCCGCCACAACAGACGCCACCAAAACCCTGGGGTAAACAGCCTCAAGCATGAATACTTCAGCTGGCCGCTCAACAGTGTGTTCCGAAGTAGGCAGCGGCAGCCGACTCAAGCAGTCAGCGCTGGCGATGCTGGCTCCGGGTCTGTACTTAAGCTTGTAGTTATAAGCGGCCAGCATCAGTGACCAGCGCAGCACTCGAGGAGAGCACGTCTCTGGCACGGGTTTGTCAGCGGAGAGCAGGCCTAGCAAAGGCTTGTGGTCGGTGACCGCCTCAAACTCTCTGCCCCAGACATATTGCCGAAACTTGGTCACTCCAAACACCAGGGCAAGTGCCTCTTTATCCAAGTGACTATAGTTGCGCTCAGCTGATGTGAGACTTCTTGATGCAAAAGCGATCGGACGCTCAGCGCCCGTGTCCTCACGGTGAGCCAGCACAGCCCCCACTCCATACGGTGATGCATCGCAAATCAGCACCAATGTTTTCCTAGGGTTTTGGTGTGCCAAAACCGCAGCAGACACCAGCAACTCCTTGCTTTCCCTAAACGCGCGTTCCTGGTCAGCACCCCACATCCACGGTGTCTTGGCTCCAAGTAATTGATTCAGTGGATGAAGAACAGCAGACAGATTTGGCAGGAATCGCTGGTAGAAATTTACCAGTCCCAAATAACTTTGCAGTGACTTCACATCGCTAGGCTTGGGGGCCTTCAGCACAGCCTCAGTCTTTTCAGGGTTAGGATGGAAACCAGCCGACGTGACAACGTGGCCCCGGTATTCCACTTTTGGACCCATGAAGGTGCACTTGTCAAGCTTCAGCTTCAGACCGGCTTCCTTCAAGCGATGCAGTACTCGGCACAAGTTCTGAAGGTGATCCTTATCATTGCGCCCAGTCACCAGGATGTCATCGAAGTACACGACCACGTGTGGTAGACCGCGCATCAAGTTGTCCATCTCCCTCTGGAAAATCGACGGTGCTGAGGTTACGCCGAAAGGCAGGCGTGTGTATTGGTACAGCCCCCTTGGCGTGTTGACGGTCAGCAGTTTCGAGGACGCCTCGTCCAGCTCCACTTGCAAGTAGGCATCCTTGAGGTCGAGCTTGGAGAACTTCTCACCCCCACTCAGTCTGGCGAATAGATCCTCAACACGCGGTATCGGATAGTTCTCCGGCACAGTCACAGGATTCACCGTTACCTTGAAGTCACCACAGATTCGAATCTGTCCGTTGCGCTTGAGAATAGGCACAATGGGTGCAGCCCATTCTGATGATCTTACCGGTTGCAGCACTCCAGCGCGTTCCATACGGAGCAGCTCCTCGTTAACACGATCGATCATCGCGAACGGTACAGATCGAGGCTTGAAAAACCTTGGCTTGGCATTGTCTTGAATGGTGATCCTGGCAGCCACGCCCTTGAGAGTTCCAAGTTTGCCATCAAAAACAGTGGAGCACGCAGCCAGTACATCCTCAAGCGACGACACAGCATTGAGCTCTCTCGCATTGCATAATTCCAAACCAAGACCATTCATCCAACTGCGCCCCATGAGGGACGGGCAATCACCAGAAACAACGTACAACACCTCCTCGCACTTCCCTTTCCCCAGCTGAACAGTCACAGGCAAACTTCCTAGTACAGGAGACAGTTCACCTGAGTAGCTCTTCAACACAACAGTTGAAGGCTTCAGACGTGCCGACGGAAACTTTCGGTGAAATGTGTCCCCAGATACGACGGATACACTTGCTCCCGTGTCAACTTCCATTAGCAGCGAAGTTCCGTTCACCGCGACTTCCACGCGGTATGGCTGAGTAACTCCTGCAGTGCCTTGCAGACTCCACAATTCGTATACCTGAAGCGCATCCGGTCGCTCATTGGCTTCATCACACCTGGCATCGTTCACGACATGCACAGATTTGTTCACAGACGGCGGCGCCGCTTTCCTGGTATTTGCTACATCTTTCGCTCTCCTGGTGTTTGTCGCATTTTTTCTCCCCTTGCACACACGAGAGAGATGGCCCTTAATCCCACAGTTGTGGCAAATACTGTTTAGATGTCGGCACTGCGTCGCCAGATTCCCGCCACCACAGCGAAAGCACAAAATGGCCGTTTCTTCTCGCCTCGGCTTCGTGGAGTCACGTGACACAGCGTTGGTCGGCGCGACAAAGGGCGCGGGCGCCGTTGAAAGCACTTGCGAATCCTTGTTTGCCGCTTCCATCGCGATAACCGTTTTCTTCGCCATGTCAAGCGTCAAGTCCGGCAGCTCCAACAGTCGTCTCTGCATCGATTCATCGTTAATTCCCGCCACTATACGGTCGCGCAGCATTCTCTCACGAAAGGTGCCAAACCCGCATTCATCGGCCAGCTTGTTCAGGGCTGCGAAGTAGTCAGCAGCCGCTTCACCCGCCTGTCGTGTTCTGGAGTTGAACTTGAATGAGGCAACAACTTCCGACGGCTGTGGCGAGAAATGCCTCCCGAGGACATCAAAAATGGTAGTCAAACTTGCCTCGCACGGCTTCACGGGCGCCAGCAGATTCCGCAGCAAGGTGTATGTGGCCGGGCCACAACACGTGAGCAAGACAGTTCGTTTCTTGTCATCCGGCACATCGTTGGCAATAAAGTACTGAACAGCTCTCTCTCGGTACTCGTCCCAGTTCGTCTGCGTGTCGAACGGCTCTAGCTTGCCGACGCCTGGCATTTCCGAAGTACAGGAACGCTTCAAACAGTTCAACACGTGTTCCTCGTCGCCATTGTGATGTCCGAGCCCCGCGCGTTGCGGGCGAGCGCCAGAGAACGACCAGCCAACACAGAGTCCGGTGAACGACTGACTTTATTCATGTTCGCGCGCTCCGCGAACTGTGCAGTTAAGCACAGCAATGGGGCGGTGCCGCCATCTGTTGGACTCTTGGCCAAATACGACACTGGTAAAAGCAACAACTTTGATACGAGCAAAATGTCTCTCCAGAATCGCCTCGTAAACTGCCGCTGGCTCCCTGTTGCCGTCCGGCTCGCCTGTCGCCCGCAGCGGTCAACTAGCTCGGCAGCCGAAGGTGTCACGCAAATTGACCATAAGTTTAATTTATGGTGCGATTATACTATCAACAGCAAAGCGATATTAAGAGATATTATAGCGCAGGCTATTTGCGAAGCGGCACCCGTGCGCCAGGCAGCAGCGCTGTTCGTCGCCTGGCGGGACCGCAGGCGATGCCGTTGTCGAAAGATCGCTACTAGCGCCAACATGCTTTGTTGCTGCTCGTGTATAGTAGGCGGTGTTTCTGATAATATGGCTATTTTGTCTTTTCTAGTGCGAACTTCCACACCAAGCCAAGCAGTAATCAGACCGCTGCGGGTGGCAAAGCGTACGCTTTGAGCTCGAGTGCTTGAGTCGAGCGGCGCAGCGGTGTTCGCTGCTCCGAGTATCCCTGCTTGCAGAGGGGCTGCAATTCGCAAGCAGCGACCGATGCAGCGCGCCGGCCGAGTTTTCGCACATGGGTCGCCTGCTTTACTTCTGCCGCGAGTGTCACACTGCGGAGTGCTTATCAGCGCCTCTGAAGGCAGCGAATTGCTCTGTTCTCCATGGCGTCATGCGTATAGCAGTAGCTTGGCATTACAGAGATTCCTAGTTCGAATCCGCGTGGTCGAGAATTTGTGTCTCTTTTTATGACTTTAGCCTTAAATAATCTCTCCCGTCCTGCTTACCCGCGAGAGACTGGATTTATTTTTCGAGCCATGCCTTTCGGACTCAAAAATAACTGCCGCTCAGCTGCTGGGCTACACTCAACCTAGGTTCATAATCACGATTGTTAATTAGTTTGTTTTGCTAAGGTGGGATTTATTTAAAAGAGCTAAAAAGCAGGAAATGACAAAAGAAGAGTGAGAACGAGAAAGAGCCAAGTCGGCGGGAGATCACGCACGCTGTCTCACTAGTGTGCCATGGGAGTTGGCGGACCATCGGCCAACTGCCGTCTTGCGGGAGACGTGGCGCCGACGCCGACAGTCGGCCGACTGTTTTAGTCGGCGCAGTGTGACATAGAGCCAGACTTCACGACGACATGGTCTTGGCAGACCAAATAGGTCGACTGTTGGCCTAGTGTGACAGGCCCTTAAGTGAATTTTCCATCAGACAGGAATGCCACAATAAGTCGCTGAAAGAAGTTAGTAATACACTTGCCGAAAGTAATATTCACTTTAGGAAACCAATACTTGCATTTTGAAGTGACTATAAAGAAAATCAGCGCAATTTTTAAACACTAAAACTTGAAAAGTCTGACTCCTAGGTATAAATTATTGTTACACCCTACAAAAAACATGTTAGTAAGATTTAAAAGCAGTTTGATCACTTCACAGTGCATATATGATGTCACCCCTTCATAAAAAAGCCAAAGAAATACTAGAACAGAACGAGAAAGCATGTAATGTCACTTCAAACGCAATATTTTTTTAAAGATTACAATACATGCATACAGAAGTAGGGCCTAACTTTGGATAGCGGGCTGGAGCGCAGCCCATCGAAACATGTAAACAAGGCTTTCCAAACATTTTTCCTCTTTTACAGCGTACCCATGAAGGCAACCGTTCATACATAGCTGGCATGTACAACTGGGGACAAAGGTTTCCGGACGCGAGTTTTAGGAAAACGTTTATTGCAGCTGCACCTCACTACCCAGTCACCTGATATTGTGAATAGAGGAAGGAGCATTTGGGCCTTTAATGGCTTCATACAAAATCAGGCCACTGGGTAGCGAGGTGGAGCTACAAAAAATATTTTTCCAAGAACTCGCGTCCCGGAAACTCTTTCCCCACATACCCTTGACCAGCATTTTATCAAATTGTTGATTCTCCAAATCACACATCTCACGAGTCGGACATGTTGCCACATACGCAACTTTTTTTAATAATAAAGTTCGAACTAGACAGCTATAAAGCAGTTCTTAAAATGCACGATAAAATGCAATGTAGGTCCGTCTTTGTCTAATGATGTTTGTGCCCATCAGACATTTCCTTCAGTAGCTATCATTACATATTACATTTAAAGCCGCTAACACTACAGCCATACTGAAATAATGTGGCATGCAAAGTAGACCCAATGAGAGGGGTGTGCCGTGAAATTGAGAGAGCGGAATTCTAACGGCTGCCGGGAGAATAGCCATGCCCTATTTCGAGCACTTACCCTTTGCGATGCCTCACCCGACGTTACATCCAATGTATCGCTGGTGCTGTTCGAAGCAGCAGCGGCGGCGGCGGCACCTGTTTCTGCCAGCTTGGTGCGTCGTTTTTCCATCTTATCCTACGTTCCTGCACGACGTTTCCGCAAACAAGTCATACAAGTCATGCACAAACATTATCGAGTAAACAAAAGGCTAAAGTGGTTAATCGTGCTTACCGCAATCAAGAAGCTTTGCTTTTGCCGGCGGCTCCCCATCCTTCCAATTCACCTAGACAACCAACCGTGTTTCTCAACTCTTTGATGGCATCTTTGTCCGTCAAAAGACGCATCCCTATACCGACGTCCGCAAGGGCACGTACATCGTACACGTCCCAGGAGGGCTCTGTCAGCCATTGCACGACGATGTGCATTATGATCCTAATATAATACATTATATTCTTGGTGCGAAGCACGCCTTCGTGCTAGCAAATTTTGCAACCAAGGCCAAACAAAAGAACGCATTCCGCGGGCAGTAAGGCTTCGCACGGCGTGCGCCGTGGCTATGGCTAGGATTCGGACACTCGGAGCTTAGCGGGCATAGCTACCTTGCTTGGGTCAGCGTCTTCGCAAACAAATTTGTACCTCTGTTTCTTATATTCATTCGTTTATTTTGTTCGCTTTAATCTGGTGACATTTGTTTTGCATGCTAAACAGCTTACATGCTTGTCACAAAATTCGGCGCATTTTAGAAAAAAACCGGCGCTGCGCATAAGCAATCGCGCCCGTGCGCGGTAAACTAAAACAAAAAAAAACAGCAGGGAAGAACCCCCGAGAGTGCGTAGCTTTGCTTACTGCTGCAACTCGGCTCATCGGCGCGGCGCTGAGGGGGGGCATGGCCGCGCGCGGCGTCGATTTTTCTGGAATGTCGGAGAAGTTTTTGCTCGTTTTCGACGGAAAGGGGTAACCTTGACCGCACCAAAGTGATATTCTCTCCCCTTTGCTCCTGCACTGATGACTCAGCGCGCCGCAAATGACCTAGATTGTTCTAGAAGGTGGATTCCATGCTCGACCAATGGGGTCGCGCGCCCGGCGCAAGGAGGAGTTTGTGCAGTTGAAGCTGCGTGTATGTGCGCGCCTGCCCTGGCGCGAAGAACAGACTCGGACTGCGCCTATAAATGAGGGGCTTCAACCGCGGTTGAAGCGCGCCCAGAAGCGCGCCCGCTCGACTCCCGGTAGAACACGACTCGACCAGCCAAGAACCAGTGAGGCAACGTGCGCCAGCCTGCGGGACGGCCCCATCGAGCTCCTCAGGTCGTCGGTCTGTCACAGTGCCTGGTGAACAAATCGTGTTTTGTTTATTTGTCTCTCTCTGTGTTTGCGCACTTTAGGTGCAAAGATTTTGTTGAATTGTATCTCTCTCTATTGTGACTTTGCATGAGTTACATCGTATTTGGAAATCACTTTGTATGTCCTCGTACGAGTGATTGTGAAATCCTATGTGTCGTCTCTTTGCTGCGGAAACTTTGTTTTGTTTTGTGAACATTTGGCTCCGACCCATTCTCTCACTTGCGACCTGCGAAAGCTGGGCACCAAGCGACCAACCCCCTTGTCACTTGGCAGCTGGTCTCCGGCTGAGCTTGCCACGCTGAGTCGAGGGCATCTGCTTTGTGACCGGGACCGCTACCCCCACACACTCTAAGGGTGTCTGGGAGCGCACGCAAAAGTGCGCGAAGTGGTGACATATTCTGGCGTCCGCGACAGGACGTTTGGTTCTTTGTGAGCTCAGAGAACGGAGAAAGAGTCGGAAGGAGTTTACGAAGAGGTCGTAAACGAGTGTTTACCAGCAGAGCGATATTGTGAGGTGCCGCGCTGAAGCGGTTATTAAGGTTCACCGTGTAGAAGTAGTCTTTGCCTTGAGAAGTTCAGCATCCGAAAATGAGCTTGAAGGAACTAATTGAGATTGGCATCCAGATGGGGATGTCCGGGGCTGAACTACAGAAATGGGTGAACCAGAGAAAAAGAGAGGCCCGAGAAGAAGCCGAAAAGGGGAGAGAGAGGGCTGAGAAACAAAGAGAGAGAATTCGAAGGCGAAAAGCAACTGCTTGCCATGAAGCTGGAAGTACAACGTTCTGTGAACAACTCTGCGGAAGTTCATAGCACTAAAAAAGGCAGCGACCTGCGGATAGATGCCAGCAGATTAATTTCCAGATTTGATGAGAAAAGGGACGATCCCGACGCGTTCCTCGGGCGATTCGACGGGATCGCGGGAAGTCAGAATTGGTCAGACAGTGAATGTGCTACCGTTCTTAACACTTGTCTCAGCGGGGAGGCTCTAAGCGTATTCGGGCGACTTTCTCCGAAAGATGCTGCAAGCTACAGCAAGGTAAAGGCCGCCTTGCTTTAACGATTCCGGTTCACCACCGAGCGATTCCGAGCTAAATTCAGAACAGGGAAGCCCACAGATCGCGAAACAGCAACCCAGTATGCGGCAAGATTAAGTCACTACTTTGATCGGTGGATAGAACTTCCAGAAATTGTTCAGGAATACAGTACGCTTCGTGAACTACTCATCAAAGAACAGTTCCTGAGTAGCTGTCACCAGAGCTTGTCGCTGTACCTGCAGGAAAGAGGGGCCAAGACTATCTGCAAAATGATAGATCTTGCAGACCAATTTCTGGAAGCTCGAGGAGGAACGAATCTCAGCAAAATTAAGCATACGAATTCGGAAAACGGCAGAAATTCGGAAGGCCGAGACGCTCGACCCGGCACAAAGCTTGAGCCAAAATGCTTCCTCTGCAACTAGTCAGGCCACTACGCGTCTTATTGCCGCAACAGCACTACGAACAGTAGCCTAAAGGCTTGTTTCAAGAGTGGCCAGAAGGGGGTTTGTTCAAACTCGTGCAAGCCCATTTTCCAGGTATCGTGCGTACGGGCCTACTCAGGACACCACCTGGAGGAAGATGAAAATGGTTTTGTATAACTAAAGAACGGCAAGCAGGTACCAGTCGTGAACGCCGTAGTGAATGCGCTGTCCGAAGCCGAAATGAACAGAATGCCTGTCCTGAAAGGGAAGGTAGGAGAAAAAACGATTACAGTGTTGCGAGATACGGGAAGCAGCGCTGTAATCATAAAACAAAGGTTAGTGAGAGATAAGGATCTCTCTGGAACGAAGAGCCTTGTGCGGCTAGTGGACGGCTCGTTTCAGCGCTTGCCGAAAGCTGAAGTACATGCGCGGACTCCCTACTACAGCTGGAAACTAACTGCACTGTGCATGGAGCGCCCCATACATGACCTCATATTGGGCAACATAAAGAGGCAAAATTTTCAAAGGGCCCAGAAAGTAGCCACGAGACGGATAAATCCGAATCCTACTCTTCGGAACAGCGCAGTGATCGCCAAGCGAAAAGGCAGTGGCGAAGGAAGCTCGAGTGTGCTAGCTCAAGCAAAGGAGCAGCGAAGCAGGTAGTCAAGAACGGAGAACGGAAGAGTCCCGCGGATGAACGCCCCGAGGAAGAAAAAAACGTTTTCACAGGAAAGGGCGGGCACTGCAGTAGAAAGTCGTACGAAGGGAAAAGAAAGGCCACGGAATGGTCACAAGTAAGCAGCGAAACGCGAAAGACAGCTGAAGAGTACAAGGTGTCTGAAACTCCGGCTAGTCTCAGCGCAAGTTGTGGACATGTTCATCGTGATGAGGATGCTGTGATAAGTCGCCAGCTACCTTTTCATTATTTTGCATATTGAAATAATGATTAGCCAACATACAATATGAAAATCTGAAATATGAACAGAGACAGTAGAGAAAATATATACAGAGACTCGGACCACCCACGCGGACCACTTGCTTCGGGTTCGGCAACGCCGCGGGCGCTAGGCCTCGCGCTCCCTCGATGCGGACCAAGTGATTCTCGCGAAGAAGCTCCGACACCGTCCGATATGGTGGGCGCCAACCACTCAGAAACTGCTTTGTGCAGTGAACTGAGTAGGACCACCCCACAAAGCTGATGTCTCGTCGCGGCAGCGAGCACTTAACCCGTTTCGGGTCTTTGTTGGGTTCACGGCCGTTGTCGGAGTGGTAGTTACGCCTGAGGCTTTTCGGAGCTGCCTGCACCACGTCAGAAGAGACACGACCACCGGACCGTGTTGTTGAGAGGTGGCGCACTTTGCTTCCCGCCAGTTCTTTGTTTGTAACCTCGCACCAACTGAGCAGTCTCGTTCAACTCAAGAAAGGGCTTTGTTCACTCGAACTTTGCGTTTGCACAGCCGCCGACACGTTTTGCTAGAGAGTTGGGCATTTTGCCACGAGGCCCTTGCGGATGCTGTTTCCCCTCTCGTGACCTACGTTAAAGGCACGCCGAGAGCGTTTCGGCAATTTTGCAGATCCGGTGGAGCCACCCAGGCTTGCTGTCCGGTGCACATCGTCTCGCTGCCACCTGCTGCGACGGTGCAGCCTGTAGCCTATTCGCCGCATCCATCTGGGGCAACTGTGGCGAGACCAGTCAGCAGTCACCTTCGGCTGCTGCTGCCCTGGCGACTACTGCAGAATCCTGGCCTGCAGTTTTCCCTCCGGCCTTCTATTCGCGGGCCTGCGGAAACGGTAGTCCGCGGTCCATGCGAGTCGTCCAAGCGGAGACCTTCATGCCGCCTTCGGAACACCGCGGAAGTTTGCGTGGACGTTGTCGGCGTGACCTCAGCTGCAAGACGTGCCTCAGGGACATGAAGGCCAGGAGACTCCTCCATAGCATGCACTTTCAGGCGCGTGGGTCTATTTAAGTTTGGGGGGATGTGGAGACCTGCCCCGCAGCCCCCCGTGTTTGCTTTCCCGCGAGGCACCGTGCAGCGGCAGTCTCACATCGTGGATGAACGCATTCCCTTGTCAGTTACATTAACTGGCAAGAGAGGGCGCGAGCATCGCTACGCGGGAGACTGCCTAAGCCCGCGCGCGGGAGAGGGGTCATGGTGGGCTTCGGCTGGGATCGTCGGCGCGAGCGCATGTGTCGCTCGCGACTGCGCTCTTCGCCGGCGGGGCGAGGAAGCGACGGGGAGACAGGCTTCCGTACTCGTCCCGTCCGGCCTTCGGAGTATCTCTTGCCCTAGCGTGGGCGAACATTCGCTCGAAACGTTGCTGGTGAGTCGGACGACCTTGATTCATTAGCGTACCTTGTAGCTAGCTGGTGTTATTGTTGCTGTAGGAATAAATGCCTGTTTGTGTCGGCAAATGTGTCGTTTCTTTGTTCCCTCAAAGCAAGGCCCGCCGTGGTCGGCGAGCGCTCGATAGCGTACGCGATCACTTCGTGGGTTCCGGGCGGCTTTGAACCGTGTCAGCCGCAATTGAGTGGGGAGAACGTATTTATCTTCCCATGTCAACCCCACACGTGTGGTGGCGTTACGTTTTCAGCAAAGAAAAGGATGCATCGGACGACGCACAGCAGCATGTGAACGAAGGCAGCGGATATATTAAATTTCGGCAACAACGACATCACGAGTATCTCCGCAGATTCCAGCACTGTGAGATGCCTGAACATCGTTGCTGTTTCACTTGGCTATTACATCACCATTTTACATGGTAGCAAAACTATTTGGCATATGCTTTACTTAGAACCCTCACACATTTCAATTCGTGAACCACATCGATTTGCCGCGGCCGACAAACATATTTTCCGTGATGATTTATTTTAAGGCGAAAGCCTTTAAAAGCTTATCGTTGTCTGTCCGTCCCTCCGTCTGCGAAATCTGTCGCACTATGACGTCACCAATGGCATAATTATACTGTTAGAAATTACTAAGTAATAGGTGATTAGTGATTTGCAATTAAACTTTAATTATTAATTATTTAAATAAAAATGAAATGTTTAAACTAAAATAATAACTAAACAAAAAATAAAAATAAAAAAAGAATAAAAAAACGATGTGGCCACAGTAAGGCTTCACTTCGCACACTTTAGATCGCCAAAGTGCCCCCTGAAATTATAAACCAGATGTACTACTACAACTACTACTGCTACTAATTCTACTCACCAGTTCGTCTCTAGCTTGCGGTGCCCCCTCCGAATCGGAAGTGCTGCCGGCGTCATCGTCTTATGAAAACGAGCTTGGCGCGCTGCTGCCGATGGACCGTTCGTGCAATGCATCGCTCACTTCTTAATTCACAGGCATGGGGTCGCTTCCATATGGGTCTGCAGCCTGAGTTGCTACTTCGATGGTAATACACATTTTTTTCTTCACCCTGGTGGACCCGCTGGTATACGGGCGCGTCGTCGTCGCTGTCAGATTCACGAACACTGCGGCCAGTTACAGGCGCACTGCTTTGTGCTCGCTGCCTACATGTTGTCCTGACAGGAACTTCGCAGGGGGAATCACGCAGATACTGCTTGTATCTTTTAGTCCTATGCGTTTGTGGGCACAACACTAAAAGCGAAAAAAAAGCGAGAACGGCAGCAGATTAACTTGGATTAAGCTGTTGCTCCTGCACTACGGTAGCCATAGAATTTCTTTCTATTAACTAGAGGGAAAGCTGGCGCCCCGCCTATGGTAGTTTGCATGGAGCTTCCTCGAGACCACCTGTCCCTCCATAGGCGCTCTAAGCATCATGGGGTGGAGAGCTACCGACTGCAGAACTACATTTGGAGAAAAAATAATGAAAAACCAAACGTTGTCTGATAATCAATAATGCCCTAGCGTTTAATACCCTTTCCATAAATCGCAACAAACGCGAAGAAAAACATGTAAATTGAAAGTTTGCCCAAAATAAGTGATGGCTTGTTATCCTATTTGCCAAGCATAATGCAGACGACAAAAGCTAATATTTTGTTCTTAACAGGCGCATTTTTATCAAAGAAATATATTTTTCAAAAAATGCGGTCGCTTCAACATTTTAAAAGGTTTTTCCACATCATTTCGGAAAACAAGAACCTTTTATTGGCGTCGTGTGCTGTTGCGTTCTACCTACTATGGCTTTTGCGCACTACTTTTACGCTGAAGTCGGCTTCAAGCGAAGCCCGCCGTAGATACAGAATGGAACTGCTTAGTAACGCCACACTGTGTTCCTAAAAAAACCTACTGTCTCGCACCAAGTAGCTCATCGCCCCATGATGCTTTGCGCGCCCATGGAGATCCAGGTGGAACGCCACCAGCTTTCCCTCTAGGTATATTATGATACTATATGACGGTAGCTGCACGTCAAGGAAAGGTCCAAGTCGGAAAGGCTTCGGCAGGTCTTGGCTCTCGTTGTTGCAAAGCCCTCACCTCCTCACCACTTCCGCCTTTTATCCACTGCCTCAGAATTACCCATGATTACCATGAGTATCGGTTTCGAAAGTTAGCTGTAGACCATGCAGCGCACTTCAGGCAAGGTAATAATTAAACTACTAACTCATTTACAGTAATCTAATTTTTTTGTAATTTTTAATGTGTCGAATTACTTTCCTAGTCCGGTAATTTAGTAATGCAATGCTACTTATGGGAAGTTATCTGGGAGCGGATGTACAACTAATTGGTTTGGTTTTTGGGTTTTAGGGAACGGAAATGGTACAGTATCTGTCTCACATCTCGGGTGACTCCTGAACCGCGCCGTAAGAGATGGAATAAAGGAGGGACTAAGGGGTAAAAGGAAGAGAGAGGTCCCGTTGTGGAGGGCTCCGGAATAATTTCGACCACCTCGGTATTTTTAACGCGCACTGACATCGTACAGCACACGGACCCCTTTGCGTTTCGCCTCCATCGAAACGCGGCCGCCGCGGTCGAGTTTGAACCCAGGTACTCCGTAACAGTAGCCGAGCGCCCTACAATTACTTTGTCGAAATTATTTTTATTAACAATGCTCTTTGCATTAGTAAATATTTTCACTCCTGTTTTCCAGGTCGGGCAGCCCGAAAGTAAGAGCAACGCGCGAAAAGTCTGGGCCAGCAAGGCAGTAAAGTTGTATACGCGGGCGAGTGGTGATGTGCACGCGGCCTTATAGCCGCCACCAACTGGAACTAGGAAAAGGCAAAGCTATAGCTTCTGGCGCTTCATACGAGCGCAGACACACGAACACGCGATTTCACAATTTTTAAGTTGCATACCCAAGGCTAAAAGTTTTTCATCATGCGCAGCACAGGATCGCCCTAAAGAGTGTATCAGTAGAATCGCTATTAAGCATATATGGCTAAAGGCAACATTAGCAGAAAAAATATTTATATGCCCACTTAACAGCTCAGCTGCTTCTTTGATACAGTAAACTGAGGAATCTGATGTTTAATTCTTTTGTAGGTGTGAAAATTGAGGAAGTCTAAAAGTAAACGCAATTACTTTGTTAATGTAATTGCAGCGTAATATCATTACTTTTGTGAGTGGTAATTGTAAATCTAACTTAACTAATTCTCAAAATTAATTTTGTCATATTTACGCGTAACGATTGTTTTTCTTTCAGCTTCCTTCACCCTCTGTTTTTATGCCACAGAGATTTGTTCTTATGGTTCGCAAAAATACATAAATGAATGCACCTTGGCGACAGATTTGCGAGTAACCTTACGAAATGAGCGGAAGGTCACTGCATGCACTTTTGCTAATCATTATTTCAATATGCAAAATAATTAAAAGTTAGCTGGCGACTTATCACAGCATCCTCATCACGATGAACATGTCCACAACTTGCGCGAAGCTGAGCCTAGGCGGAGTTTCAGACACATTGTATGTTGGCTAATCATTATTTCAATATGCAAAATAATGAAAAGGTAGCTGGCGACTTATCACAGCATCCTCATCACGATGAACATGTCCACAACTTGCGCTGAGACTAGCCGGAGTTTCAGACACCTTGTACTCTTCAGCTGTCTTTCGCGTTTCGCTGCTTACTTGTGACCATTCCGTGGCCTTTCTTTTCCCTTCGTACGACTTTCTACTGCAGTGCCCGCCCTTTCCTGTGAAAACGTTTTTTTCTTCCTCGGGGCGTTCATCCGCGGGACTCTTCCGTTCTCCGTTGTTGACTACCTGCTTCGCTGCTCCTTTGCTTGAGCTAGCACACTCGAGCTTCCTTCGCCACTGCCTTTTCGCTTGGCGATCACTGCGCTGTTCCGAAGAGTAGGATTCGGATTTATCCGTCTCGTGGCTACTTTCTGGGCCCTTTGAAAATTTTGCCCCTTTATGTTGCCCAATATGAGGTCATGTATGGGGCGCTCCATGCACAGTGCAGTTAGTTTCCAGCTGTAGTAGGGAGTCCGCACATGTACTTCAGCTTTCGGCAAGCGCTGAAACGAGCCGTCCACTAGCCGCACAAGGCTCTTCGTTCCAGAGAGATCCTTATCTCTCACTAACCTTTGTTTTATGATTACAGCGCTGCTTCCCGTATCTCGCAACACTGTAATCGTTTTTTCTCCTACCTTCCCTTTCAGGACAGGCATTCTGTTCATTTCGGCTTCGGACAGCGCATTCACTACGGCGTTCACGACTGGTACCTGCTTGCCGTTCTTTAGTTATACAAAACCATTTTCATCTTCCTCCAGGTGGTGTCCTGAGTAGGCCCGTACGCACGATACCTGGAAAATGGGCTTGCACGAGTTTGAACAAACCCCCTTCTGGCCACTCTTGAAACAAGCCTTTAGGCTACTGTTCGTAGTGCTGTTGCGGCAATAAGACGCGTAGTGGCCTGACTAGTTGCAGAGGAAGCATTTTGGCTCAAGCTTTGTGCCGGGTCGAGCGTCTCGGCCTTCCGAATTTCTGCCGTTTTCCGAATTCGTATGCTTAATTTTGCTGAGATTCGTTCCTCCTCGAGCTTCCAGAAATTGGTCTGCAAGATCTATCATTTTGCAGATAGTCTTGGCCCCTCTTTCCTGCAGGTACAGCGACAAGCTCTGGTGACAGCTACTCAGGAACTGTTCTTTGATGAGTAGTTCACGAAGCGTACTGTATTCCTGAACAATTTCTGGAAGTTTTATCCACCGATCAAAGTAGTGACTTAATCTTGCCGCATACTGGGTTGCTGTTTCGCGATCTGTGGGCTTCCCTGTTCTGAATTTAGCTCGGAATCGCTCGGTGGTGAACCGGAATCGTTAAAGCAAGGCGGCCTTTACCTTGCTGTAGCTTGCAGCATCTTTCGGAGAAAGTCGCCCGAATACGCTTAGAGCCTTCCCGCTGAGACAAGTGTTAAGAACGGTAGCACATTCACTGTCTGACCAATTCTGACTTCCCGCGATCCCGTCGAATCGCCCGAGGAACGCGTCGGGATCGTCCCTTTTCTCATCAAATCTGGAAATTAATCTGCTGGCATCTATCCGCAGGTCGCTGCCTTTTTTAGTGCTATGAACTTCCGCAGAGTTGTTCACAGAACGTTGTACTTCCAGCTTCATGGCAAGCAGTTGCTTTTCGCCTTCGAATTCTCTCTCTTTGTTTCTCAGCCCTCTCTCTCCCCTTTTCGGCTTCTTCTCGGGCCTCTCTTTTTCTCTGGTTCACCCATTTCTGTAGTTCAGCCCCGGACATCCCCATCTGGATGCCAATCTCAATTAGTTCCTTCAAGCTCATTTTCGGATGCTGAACTTCTCAAGGCAAAGACTACTTCTACATGGTGAACCTTAATAACCGCTTCAGCGCGGCACCTCACAATATCGCTCTGCTGGTAAACACTCGTTTACGACCTCTTCGTAAACTCCTTCCGACTCTTTCTCCGTTCTCTGAGCTCACAAAGAACCAAACGTCCTGTCGCGGACGCCAGAATATGTCACCACTTCGCGCACTTTTGCGTGCGCTCCCAGACACCCTTAGAGTGTGTGGGGGTAGCGGTCCCGGTCACAAAGCAGATGCCCTCGACTCAGCGTGGCAAGCTCAGCCGGAGACCAGCTGCCAAGTGACAAGGGGGTTGGTCGCTTGGTGCCCAGCTTTCGCAGGTCGCAAGTGAGAGAATGGGTCGGAGCCAAATGTTCACAAAACAAAACAAAGTTTCCGCAGCAAAGAGACGACACATAGGATTTCACAATCACTCGTACGAGGACATACAAAGTGATTTCCAAATACGATGCAACTCATGCAAAGTCACAATTTACGACCTCTTCGTAAACTCCTTCCGACTCTTTCTCCGTTCTCTGAGCTCACAAAGAACCAAACGTCCTGTCGCGGACGCCAGAATATGTCACCACTTCGCGCACTTTTGCGTGCGCTCCCAGACACCCTTAGAGTTTGTGGGGGTAGCGGTCCCGGTCACAAAGCAGATGCCCTCGACTCAGCGTGGCAAGCTCAGCCGGAGACCAGCTGCCAAGTGACAAGGGGGTTGGTCGCTTGGTGCCCAGCTTTCGCAGGTCGCAAGTGAGAGAATGGGTCGGAGCCAAATGTTCACAAAACAAAACAAAGTTTCCGCAGCAAAGAGACGACACATAGGATTTCACAATCACTCGTACGAGGACATACAAAGTGATTTCCAAATACGATGCAACTCATGCAAAGTCACAATAGAGAGAGATACAATTCAACAAAATCTTTGCACCTAAAGTGCGCAAACACAGAGAGAGACAAATAAACAAAACACGATTTGTTCACCAGGCACTGTGACAGACCGACGACCTGAGGAGCTCGATGGGGCCGTCCCGCAGGCTGGCGCACGTTGCCTCACTGGTTCTTGGCTGGTCGAGTCGTGTTCTACCGGGAGTCGAGCGGGCGCGCTTCTGGGCGCGCTTCAACCGCGGTTGAAGCCCCTCATTTATAGGCGCAGTCCGAGTCTGTTCTTCGCGCCAGGGCAGGCGCGCACATACACGCAGCTTCAACTGCACAAACTCCTCCTTGCGCCGGGCGCGCGACCCCATTGGTCGAGCATGGAATCCACCTTCTAGAACAATCTAGGTCATTTGCGGCGCGCTGAGTCATCAGTGCAGGAGCAAAGGGGAGAGAATATCACTTTGGTGCGGTCAAGGTTACCCCTTTCCGTCGAAAACGAGCAAAAACTTCTCCGACATTCCAGAAAAATCGACGCCGCGCGCGGCCATGCCCCCCCTCAGCGCCGCGCCGATGAGCCGAGTTGCAGCAGTAAGCAAAGCTACGCACTCTCGGGGGTTCTTCCCTGCTGTTTTTTTTTTGTTTTAGTTTACCGCGCACGGGCGCGATTGCTTATGCGCAGCGCCGGTTTTTTTCTAAAATGCGCCGAATTTTGTGACAAGCATGTAAGCTGTTTAGCATGCAAAACAAATGTCACCAGATTAAAGCGAACAAAATAAACGAATGAATATAAGAAACAGAGGTACAAATTTGTTTGCGAAGACGCTGACCCAAGCAAGGTAGCTATGCCCGCTAAGCTCCGAGTGTCCGAATCCTAGCCATAGCCACGGCGCACGCCGTGCGAAGCCTTACTGCCCGCGGCATGCGTTCTTTTGTTTGGCCTTGGTTGCAAAATTTGCTAGCACGAAGGCGTGCTTCGCACCAAGAATATAATGTATTATATTAGGATCATAATGCACATCGTCGTGCAATGGCTGACAGAGCCCTCCTGGGACGTGTACGATGTACGTGCCCTTGCGGACGTCGGTATAGGGATGCGTCTTTTGACGGACAAAGATGCCATCAAAGAGTTGAGAAACACGGTTGGTTGTCTAGGTGAATTGGAAGGATGGGGAGCCGCCGGCAAAAGCAAAGCTTCTTGATTGCGGTAAGCACGATTAACCACTTTAGCCTTTTGTTTACTCGATAATGTTTGTGCATGACTTGTATGACTTGTTTGCGGAAACGTCGTGCAGGAACGTAGGATAAGATGGAAAAACGACGCACCAAGCTGGCAGAAACAGGTGCCGCCGCCGCCGCTGCTGCTTCGAACAGCACCGGCGATACATTGGATGTAACGTCGGGTGAGGCATCGCAAAGGGTAAGTGCTCGAAATAGGGCATGGCTATTCTCCCGGCAGCCGTTAGAATTCCGCTCTCTCAATTTCACGGCACACCCCTCTCATTGGGTCTACTTTGCATGCCACATTATTTCAGTATGGCTGTAGTGTTAGCGGCTCTAAATGTAATATGTAATGATAGCTACTGAAGGAAATGTCTGATGGGCACAAACATCATTAGACAAAGACGGACCTACATTGCATTTTATCGTGCATTTTAAGAACTGCTTTATAGCTGTCTAGTTCGAACTTTATTATTAAAAAAAAGTTGCGTATGTGGCAACATGTCCGACTCGTGAGATGTGTGATTTGGAGAATCAACAATCTGATAAAATGCTGGTCAAGGGTATGTGGGGAAAGAGTTTCCGGGACGCGAGTTCTTGGAAAAATATTTTTTGTAGCTCCACCTCGCTACCCAGTGGCCTGATTTTGTATGAAGCCATTAAAGGCCCAAATGCTCCTTCCTCTATTCACAATATCAGGTGACTGGGTAGTGAGGTGCAGCTGCAATAAACGTTTTCCTAAAACTCGCGTCCGGAAACCTTTGTCCCCAGTTGTACATGCCAGCTATGTATGAACGGTTGCCTTCATGGGTACGCTGTAAAAGAGGAAAAATGTTTGGAAAGCCTTGTTTACATGTTTCGATGGGCTGCGCTGCAGCCCGCTATCCAAAGTTAGGCCCTACTTCTGTATGCATGTATTGTAATGTTTAAAAAAATATTGCGTTTGAAGTGACATTACATGCTTTCTCGTTCTGTTCTAGTATTTCTTTGGCTTTTTTATGAAGGGTGACATCATACATGCACTGTGAAGTGATCAAACTGCTTTTAAATCTTACTAACATGTTTTTTGTAGGGTGTAACAATAATTTATACCTAGGAGTCAGACTTTTCAAGTTTTAGTGTTTAAAAATTTCGCTGATTTTTTTTATAGTCACTTCAAAATGCAAGTATTGGTTTCTTAAAGTGAATATTACTTTCGGCAAGTGTATTACTAACTTCTTTCAGCGACTTATTGTGGCATTCCTGTCTGATGGATAATTCACTTAAGGGCCTGTCACACTAGGCCAACCGTCGACCTTTTTGGTCTGCCAAGACCATGTCGTCGTGAAGTCTGGCTCTATGTCACACTGCGCCGACTAAAACAGTCGGCCGACTGTCGGCGTCGGCGCCACGTCTCCCGCAAGACGGCAGTTGGCCGATGGTCCGCCAACTCCCATGGCACACTAGTGAGACAGCGTGCGTGATCTCCCGCCGACTTGGCTCTTTCTCGTTCTCACTCTTCTTTTGTCATTTCCTGCTTTTTAGCTCTTTTAAATAAATCCCACCTTAGCAAAACAAACTAATTAACAATCGTGATTATGAACCTAGGTTGAGTGTAGCCCAGCAGCTGAGCGGCAGTTATTTTTGAGTCCGAAAGGCATGGCTCGAAAAATAAATCCAGTCTCTCGCGGGTAAGCAGGACGGGAGAGATTATTTAAGGCTAAAGTCATAAAAAGAAACACAAATTCTCGACCACGCGGATTCGAACTAGGAATCTCTGTAATGCCAAGCTACTGCTATACGCATGACGCCATGGAGAACAGAGCAATTCGCTGCCTTCAGAGGCGCTGATAAGCACTCCGCAGTGTGACACTCGCGACAGAAGTAAAGCAGGTGACCCATGTGCGAAAACTCGGCCGGCGCGCTGCATCGGTCGCTGCTTGCGAATTGCAGCCCCTCTGCAAGCAGGGATACTCGGAGCAGCGAACACCGCTGCGCCGCTCGACTCAAGCACTCGAGCTCAAAGCGTACGCTTTGCCACCCGCAGCGGTCTGATTACTGCTTGGCTTGGTGTTGAAGTTCGCACTAGAAAAGACCAAATAGCCATATTATCAGAAACACCGCCTACTATACACGAGCAGCAACAAAGCATGCTGGCGCTAGTAGCGATCTTTCGACAACGGCATCGCCTGCGGTCCCGCCAGGCGACGAACAGCGCTGCTGCCTGGCGCACGGGTGCCGCTTCGCAAATAGCCTGCGCTATAATATCTCTTAATATCGCTTTGCTGTTGATAGTATAATCGCACCATAAATTAAACTTATGGTCAATTTGCGTGACACCTTCGGCTGCCGAGCTAGTTGACCGCTGCGGGCGACAGGCGAGCCGGACGGCAACAGGGAGCCAGCGGCAGCTTACGAGGCGATTCTGGAGAGACATTTTGCTCGTATCAAAGTTGTTGCTTTTACCAGCAACTCGGTGTTGATAAACGATCCTCAGAAATGATACTTTTGTCACATTTTTCTGTCTCAGCGTTTATCGCTTACGTCGAAAACAATCTCCAGCTGATTTCTATTACGGCGGCGGACGGGATCCAGGCTGGCCTGCCGGCGAGCAGGCTCGGCTTACTTCACGTTCGCGCCAAAAAAGACAAAGCAGCCATGCTATCAGAAAGTCCGCCTGCTATATTCGAGCCACGACAGCATGCCTGCGCAACAGCCTCGCTTTCGGAAAGGACGCCGCCTGCGGGAGCGCCAGCGCGACGAACTACGCTGTTTCCCGGCTGCCGTACTCGTTGCTAAGCCTAGCTGTTTTCGCATCGATGCCGCAGCTCAGGGCGCTTTGGAACTAGCCAGCGCAGTAATAAAGGAACTTCTCTAGTAACGTAATACTCTTTACTGCCACCGTAATAAAATAAAGTTATGCTTGATTTCTGCGACGGCTTCAGCAGTGGATGTAGAGCTGCACGAAGCAGCATGCAGCAGCAGCAGGCGGCTATTCGACCATTCCAGCGAATTTCCTTGAATCGTAGTTATCACTTCAACCAGCACCTTGGCATTGGCCAACGATCCTCAGTAATGATACCTTTTTTGGACATTAACCTATCCCAGAGCTTGTTATGAACGTAAACAGTACTATAGCGAATTCGCGTTCGTGTCTAGTGTATGTTTTTGCTCGACGACCGATCTCGCGACGACACGATCGGCAGACTGGTTTTGTCGCCGTCGCGGGCGTCAAAGCATGTCACACTACGAAGACATCTGGTCGTCGGACGCGTTGGTGTCGTTGTCGGCTTAGTGTGACAGCTTGGTCTGCCACAGACAAGGTCTGCCGACCGGGTTGGCCGATCTTTGGTCGGCGTCGGCGGCGTGCCGAGCTTATGTGGCAGGGCCCTTAGAGTTTAGTTCGGCATTTTATCAGCCTGGACAGTTCATCTACCAATAATTAATGCATAAAACATAGTACATGTAGCTTTGCGGAATGAATAGCTGTCATCATTCAAAAATTATAGGAAGTTAAACAAGTTAGCCGGAAGAAAAAAACACAAGTGGAAATTTACTTCTAATGACATTGGCTCTGCTTGTTCCCAGTTGGGTGTTGTGCTGGTTTGAGCAAGATCGGGGTGTTTCGAATGCAATTAAAACACTAAAAGGAAATCCAGGATTCTCCTCTGCATGCGATGTGTGTCCAATTCTTTTCTTTTTTTCAAATGAGCTGCCTGCTGTGATGCAGTAGTTAAAAAGCAGCAAGCAAATTTTTAAATATGTTGTAATTTGTTACCAGAGTGCCCCCAATAGCATGTGCGGTGCCCAGAAAAGAGTGGAGGAACTTGAAGCTTACATTGAATGCTTGGAGGAGCGAGCGCGGACTGTCGAGAACAGTAATTTGCTAGTTTGACTATTTTTTCGTGCATATCTGGATTTTCGTGCATGTCTGGCAATATTTGCAAAACAGCCTGTACGGCTTACTGTATCTAAAATATTTTTGGCTGGTAAGTCGAGAATGGCAGTAATGTAGGTGTGTTTACTTTCAGTCAGTAATCCTTTATGCTTTTGCTGCTGTTATGAGTAAGTTGCAGAGCACTATTAGTAAGCTGTGAATCAAGAGTCCGTTGTGCAAGGATTGCTTTTGCCTTGCCAATGAGTCATCATCTTGCTCACGCTGCTTTGTCTCGACAGTCTGCTGTCAGTGTAGCGCCATCATTCTCAAAACTGCCTTGAAATTTTCAGTGGCTACATCAGAACAATGTATTTATATTTTCATTACCATTTCAATATTGTGCGTGCTTTTTTTCTCCACGTAAGATATACATTGGCGGTTGAGTTAATCATCTCTGAGGCACAATATATTTTGTGTTCTTTTTTGTGTAATGCTGGGTAAAATATTAGTATGCGTGTGTCGCTGTGTGGGATTGACCTGCACCTAGGAATTACTTTTAATTTAGTTTATTTTCTCAATCTCAATTTTATGAGCGAAGTCTGGTTATGACGTCAACTGTGGCGTTTAATCGTGTGCATAAAATAAGCACAATGTGATGGCTGTTTTATTGTTTTAGTTTCCTCAAACTTTTATGCCAACCTGCCACTAAAGCTGTAATGCTAAAAGGAGTAAACAAGGAGCTGCAATATTGGCTTTATGCTATGACAGGAAAGTAAAGTAAATGCCACAATTTCTTAATCCGAAACAATGTAAGAGGAGGAATTCCATTGGGCACAATATTTACCAGATGCAGGTAAATTTCACTTTGTGTTTAATATTTGCTTTGTCTTGCACATTGCTACAAAGAAAGAACGAACTAAAAATGTCCTCTTAACCTCTTTACGTGGCCAATCCAAGAGAAACCGTAAATGGAGAAAGTGAGGTGGGATTTCAAGGAATCACAGGAATCACATGCAGCCAATTTGTGTAGAAACTAGGAAATCCTCAACGGGGTTTGACGGCCAACCGTCTTATCATCTACTAAATGCAGCTGACCTGTATCGTAGTTAAAGCTACCATAGGCCGTAATATGCACATTGCCTATTGAAAAACAGGGTGCCACCTGTTTCAGTGCAATATAGAGGCACGCACTTAATTGGATGCAAGAAGGTATACTTGGGAACCACGTTTTGTACCACTGCAGCCAAGACTGGTGGACGCAAGTCCAAGTGTCGTAACGTTGAAGGGGATGATGGAGAGATAACCAAGTTGGCATGAAAGATTCTACCCCCTGTACTTCCTCAAATAAATAACTCCACCAGACATCCCTTGTGATTAAAGGATTAGGTGGAAGAAGAGAAGAGAAATTTGTATTCAAGGCATTGTCTTCTAGTCAGAAGGTCCTGGCTGACAAAGGATGAACAATGCTACTTTGCACATTGTCATGGGATCACAGACTCATCTTTCTTTTCCTGCCTAGTATTGGTTCCAGTGCAGTATAGCAAAAATAGTACCTTATCTTATTTATAAATTACTGGGTGCACTCGTGAAAGACTCGCTTTTCCTCTAAGCACTAACACTGAAAGGGATCCCTCAGCCTCTGCAATATCATTACAGAAAGAATATGTTGACCCAAAAAAAGAACTAAAAAGGCATGCTGAAACTATAGGTGCGCCAACCCAGCAAAGCATCACAAGTAAAAGACAGTCGGAGCTTTGCAGGCGAAGTTGCACATGGTCATGGATCGACTGACAGGAGTGGTTTGAGAAGTTTGAATGCCTTGCTGAGCACACTGGCCACGTGGTATGCATTGCCCTGCCCCCTGCTCTGCACCACTTTTTGTGCTACTAGCATGTGCAGGTAGTGCCAGGTTGCAGACACAGCAGCTGATACATTCTGTGGGAACGTGCTCTGCAGTGCTTTCCTGGCTGCATGGGACCAGAAGGACGCTGCCCAAAACACGTATAAACAAATGCTTGTAGACTTTCGGCAGCAAGCTGTTGATGCATAGGCGGCCGAATGTTGTCTCTGATGACTAGGTTTGCATGGATGACAACATCGCATGCAGAGTCGTGCTCCAGTGAAGCCCTCGTGCGCAAAGTGCAAGCGCTCTCCTATAGCTGCGAATTTAATTATTGTGGCTGACTTGCCACCAGCTGCCATGCTTGCTTGAACCACAATTATTTATAACCCATACTTGAAGCAGATTGTTGGCACAGAGGGTATCAGCGAGTCAAAAATGACCGCTCTGCAGAGCCTGGAAAGCGGTGCAGTCTGTTTTGAAGAAGTAAATGCCACTTGTGACGCACTTAGTACTTCTGACTGTAAGACACTACTTGCTACGAGCGTCAGATAAAATGAACGCAATCCGCGGTGCCATCAGGTTCATTATAAGTGAACTCATGTGGTACCGCAATCCCTGACTCAAGGATGCTGGCGTGCTCGGCTGCATTTTTTTCTTGATACAGGTTGGTGTAGAAGCTTCCTGGGCGTCAGCTTTGGCCTAGAGGATGCAAGGACTGCATCTAAGCACTGATGACATGTTATCTCACTGGCCACGATTTGTTCAGCGTGCTTTCTTTGGGCATGCCGTTCTGCCATCAGTAGCCCTGGCGAAACGGCGGCCGCTTTTCCGCCTGTAAGAGTCGGCCTAGTGGCTCTCCAGATTGGTCGGATACCTGATGAATTCACGCTATTGAAGTAACATAACAATTTGCTTATTAAGCAGGCGATTTGACTGAGAGAATATTCCAAATGTGTTTGTAATTTTCTCAGCATGCAGTCACCTTTTCACGCCGAAAAAACGTTAATAATGGTTGTGAGGCATAATTTATCTGTTTTGTTTAGTTTAATATGTTCCTTTAGTGTCCCTTAAAAATATTAAAGATACCTCATAGCTGTCCACTATTTTTAAGTTTGTGTGTCTAGGTAAGGTCATTTATAATTGTGCTAGTATTGAATTTCCTTTGAGGTCAAAACCTGCATGTTTGCCTTATGTCACATACCTACGTATACGTCCATGTTTTTTCTATTGTAGCTATGAAATGTTTGAGTAAGTTTCTGTGATAACTGTGTGTTTGTTTTCTTGTGTGTTTAGATGCATTTCAGTTGGTGAAAAATCTAGAAAGATTACACGAAGGACTGAGTCCTCAAAAACTGACACCACTCCTGCAGCCAAGATGATAAAGTTTGCTGCTTTTCTTATGCTCATAGAATGAATTTTAGGCTTGTGATTTTAGGCTCACTTGTAGACTGCAAAGCGAACGAAATTAGTTTGACATTTGCAGATATTTTTTATGCATTGTATGCGACTATTATTTTATGGCTGCACGAAGTTGATTTCCTAAATATATTTAGTAATAGAAGCCTCAACTAAGCAAGGAGTCTTTAGCACTGCAGTATTGTGCTCCACCTCAAACAGTTATTATAATCTTGAGTGCAGTATGATCACATGTAAAATACTAGGGAGTGGTCTAGAAAGGTAATTCGCCAACTGTGGCAGAATATTACTGCCCGGTGCTTTCAAGTGGCACATGAAAGCGAGGGAGTTATGTTGCATACTCTCTCGTGGATGAAACAAAGCTTGCATTTAAGACAGCATTTCAATATCTTTCATCGCATGTTTTGGTAGAAACTATGCATTTTCTTGCAATATTCCACAGTGCTTTTATTGCTTTCAGTTAAAGACGGTATAATAAAGGGGCTCTGAAACACCCTCCGAGGAGACCACTTTAACTCTCTTAATCACTGCATTTTGTTGTCATGAACACCTGAGCCAAATACACTGCTACTCGCATTATAGAACCCACAATTACGTGCGAAAGGTGGCGAGCCCATCCCGGCAACTATTTCATGTCCGCACCCTCCTCCATCGCTCGCACCTGTATATACAAATTAAAAGATGGCTGTTTGTTAGATTCTTTCGGATGTCAGGCAGCTACCATGGCAGCGGCCAATAAGCCGCATAGCTCCGGTGGGTCAGGAAGCTCTGCCTCTGGAAGTGGGGCCGGTGGAGGAGCGCAGACCTTCCAGCGAGCAGAAAGTGACAAGAGAAAAAGGAAAGGTGCGGAGATGCTGCAATTTAATTTGACAACGCTTAACTCAGCTTCTACAAAGCGCATTAAAAAAATTCTTGCTGGACGATACTCGTGAAGCGGGGTGCTTTAACGTACCAGGTATACCGCTACTTTATTAGAGCCTCTTTCGGAGCCCCTTCAAAGAAATGAGGGCCCCAAAATTTTTATTGAGCTTTTTTTTGAATGTGCATAAGGCATCAGTGGTATTAAGCTTGCCAAGCGTTTTTTCAGCGTGTTAAACTGTCATCCTCTTTTGCTGTGCTTTGGATAACATCGTATTTATTGTTTACTTGTGCTGAAGTCAGTCCAAATGCAAGTGTACGCGGCCACTTGCACATGCAAGCCCAAGTTCAAATGCATTGCCGGTTTTCTGTGAGTGCTTCCAAATTCAAGAGAACGTGAGCATTTGGACCCAAAAAGTAGCATTAAGAAACTTAAGTGCAAGGAGGCAGCATCTGATCAGCATAGAGCAAATCACACGGGACAGTGCCAGATTTGAACCAGTGCTGCAGGATAACAAAGAACTTAAGTTGTTATTGGTGTGAATGAACTCTGTCAGCACAAGCACTCACAAAATCGGAGCACATATGCTAACACATACCCGTTCTCCTCAGTTGCGTTGATCGCTGTGAATTTCCTTTCCTTCAGTTTAGTTTTACCTTGTTCAGCTTGCTTTTCTTGTAATTCATTCTCTTCTTGCTTACTGGCTCACCACATTTATTCAAATCTAGGCCAAAAGCTTTTTAAAAAACACGATATATGAAACTTTTAGGTTGGCTTAGATTCGAGGATTTTGTCGTAGTCATGTTAACTTTTTCGTAGTCATGTTAACTGTCAGGGCCTTCACGGGCCTGAAGTAAGGCTGCCATCCCAAATTGGAATCAACATATGCAGAGGTAGTGAAATCGTGGACGTCAGCAGCATTTCCTGTGACCACAGAAGTGCTACAGGCTAGAGCGAGAGAGCTGGCAAGTGAGGGATGTATTCCGCGCGAGCAGTGAAAAACGCGAGCTAATTCCAACAGGCTGCATCAAGCGCGTTTCGCTGGGAGTTGTAGCTAGTTGGATCACTGCAGATGGGATGACATCTTGGAAAGCTTGATTGCACGCTCGTTCTGAAAGTGCAGCACTTCCAGTCCACTTGATGGTACAGAAGATTTTGCTCTGTGCGAAGAGGACAATGATAAGGAGGTCAGGAATGACGAGGACGAGTGAGTGGGAGTAGTGTTTTGGAAATAAATGCTGTTTTCGTGCAGTTCCTGCTATCTTTCTCAAGTGCTTTTGCATCCGGCTTATATTTGGGAAAGGTTTTTTTTGGCCTTCAACGTTTGCGTGTCGGCATAGAATCGAGACCAGCCTAGATTCGAGCAAATATTGTATGTGAGACTAAAGTCTGGCATTAGTAGAGGTCTCGTGTTACACATTCGTAGGCCACCATGTTAAATTAGTCTACACTCTCGAAATAATGTATAATTCAATCTTTTCCTCAGTTCAAGTCATGGAAGCATACAAGAAATGACACCTTAGATGTTTTGCCATTTCAAGGCATTAACTTGCTAGCTTGCTCAAAGACGTGGCAAGGCAACAAAATGACTGAGTCTGTATTGCACTTTAGTTCATTTTTGTTTTTCATGTGATGTCAAGGGCGTCTTGTTTGTGCCGATATAACCACCAGATGCCTATTGAATCTGAGGCAAAACAACGTAAAGAGAAAAAAAACACTGTAGCGATCATCATCGCGGCACGGTGCCTCCCGCGCTGGCGACCGCGAGCTTGGAACGCTTAGCTCTGGGGAGCGCTAGCATCGAACGCCAGAGAGCTGTCGAGGTCAGCAAGCAGCTCGGACGCTTCATTTCTTAGCTGGCTACGCCTTACCGCGCCCGCAACACGATTGTTGAGGTGGATTCCACGCAGTTATCCATATTTGCTGGTGTGTTGCAAACCATTATAAGAAAGAACAAGCTTCAAGCATGTGGCATCTCTGCTTTAAAGAAGCGATGCTCCAGGAAAGCAAGAAGTAATTAGTCATACAGCAGCCTTTTCAGTGAACTCTTTTTTTTGTCATTACGAATAGTGCTGCACTTTAAACGTTTTTTCTTTCACCTAACCCCTGAACATAAGGAAAAGCTTCCGTACATGGAGTATTCATGTAATCATTGTGCAGTATAATGTGGCACCAAGTTGGCAGCACTTAATCTCAACATGAAGGATTCGTGCAGCCATTGCACAGCGTAGGTAGGAAGTGGAGCTCTCATTTGCATAAAGTGCTCCGCTAGAAAACCAGGCTTCTTGAAAATATAGTTGTGTAATGGTGTAATGTTTATGGAGGCATTTCGAGAAAATTTCAGGGATAGTGGATTGCCTGCACTATCCTCTTTGTTTGTTGTTTTAGCTAGTGAATGCATTTCACCAACTGTGTTCATTAAAGAAAATGGATGCCAGTGCAGCGTTCCCGTAGAGAATTACTGGGGGGACAGGTGGTCACTTCACCTCTTACCCACTTTAAGTTCGCTCCTAGTATTATGCGGCTTTCTTGAAAAAGCTGGTGTATTGAGCCATAAGGACAGCACTGTCTGAGAAATAGCTGAGATGTTTCATATTTAGTAAGGAGGTGAATGGTGCTCCCGTTCGGTAGTTAACCAGGAATATATTGTAGTGCTTCCTGAGAAAACTTATTTGTATCGGATTGTTTCAAGAGGGTGGCTAGTGGCTAACACATGTTGTCTTGTGAGGCTGTATCTTTTGCCCTTGTTCTTGTTTTAATAGGTTATAATGTAGAATTTTTTTAAAAATTCCCGGTACAGAGGTTTTGCGTTCCTCCTTCGTTTTAGCATTTTGATCTACTGTGAAGTGTGTTTTGGTGATGTGCATATTAGTTGCCTCATGGTCAATAATATAGATGGAAATGAAGAAAGGTTGTTTGTGTTTTCTGACGTTAACTTTTGTATCTTGCAGGTGAATATCGGCAGTGATGTATTTTTTGGAAAGAGCCGTTTTAGACAGGATGCACACGCACTGCCGGGGCAGCTCCTACAAAATTTGCAAGGGCTCTTATGCGGGCATTATTCACACCCGAGGAATTGAAGGAGAAATCCCTGTTTGGAAAGGGGTGCAACGTGAACAAAGACGGCCCGCCGAAGGAGGCACTTGACCCAGTGCGGGTCAACGCACTGATTTGTAAGTACAGTCCTTAGAGCTGAGGGCAAAGGTTCACCTTGTTTTGGACCTTGGCTCAAAATAGTTCCTGTTAGCAGAAGATTTCAAGAATACTTTTAAGGTGTTGATAATTATCAAGTTGGAAGTAACATAGCTGTAGATGATGTCAGGACGGCGCAAAAAGAACAAGGCCGAGAGAGGCACAAGGACACAACCGGAGCGCACAGGGCGCGAAATAGAGACATGCTCCAAGTCACCGCCAGTGCGGTCAGAGTGCGCCGAAGCCGCCGAACGCGTCGGCAGTCAAGCGCAGTTGGAGTATAGAGGGTGTTGCTTTGGCCGACGTGGCGTCGCCGTGCAGCGCGCGCGCGCGTTACGCCGGAGTATAAACGCGCCTGAACAGAGCCTGCGCTTAACCGCTAACCAACGTATTCGGTTGCGGCATCTATGGGAGCCACAAAAACCCCGGCCCACTCACTGAATAAAACAAAACCTGTGCTGAGTCTCGGAATCGAACCAGGGTCCTTTGGCGTTTTGAGGCGGGAGACGCTTACCACTCCGCCAAACGGCTCAAGATTAAACCATGAATAAAGGCGCACCTAGCGGAATGCACTCTTCCGATGCAGAAGTCTCCACGCTTTCGCTTGCATATATCCTAGCCTACACAGCTAGGCCCATCAGCAATTTTTCTTAACTGCCTAGTAAATCGTCTCCCATCCCTAATGAACGAATTTCAGTTTAGTAGTTTTTAAGTTGACTGACACAGCCCGGAATTCTTCGCCGGGCGAGCGTGCGAAGACACAAGTGCTCTTTATACTGCGGAACTGCCTTGTACGATCACCGACCATCGTGCCATCATAGTTTTTCGTCGACCGTGGCGATCATCTGAGAAGCCTTAAACAGGCTCCTTCAAAGGTTAATTACCGAGCCACTTGAAGCGGCACTTAGAGTTCCTCTGCTGTTCGGCGCTAGTAAATCGAGGCGCGCCAAAAAACAAAAACCACGGGGCACGCAAAAGCTCATAGACGCGAAGCGCCATAACAAATCTACTCTCTCCTGGCCGCCTGCGGCGCCGCCAAGCATCGGTTTTCTTTGATTGCAGCATTGAGCTTGTCTTTTGTCTCTCTTCCTTGTGTAATAAAAGTGCACTATCGGTTTTTTAAAACAAAAACTTACTTCAAAATTGAACCGCGCAACCTTCTTTTTGTCGGGCGCAGAGATTTCGCGGCTTCCATGTAGGAAGCAAAAATTCCTCCAAGGTGGCGTTTCTTGTCCTATGACTCTCAACACGCTTGTATTTGCGAGATTGGCCTGTGGCGGCGATACCTGTATTTTTGGTTCTTGCTATTTTCTACCTTACAAGAACTTTGTTTTAAGTAAGAGTGGCGTTTTTTTTGTGATCAGGGACCCTGGTATTCAATGGATACAAGCCAACTCCAGTTTTCTCCTCAGTGTCCCTATAACAAATGTACCTCAGAATGCCTTTTTTCGAGTTTCTTTGTGAGGCACACACATCTTAGCACAATTATAATTTGGCAGCAGATGCAGTGTGAACAGTAGCGTCTTGCAAGTTGCTTATAAGGGGGCAGTCTGTTTTTTTTACTTCATGCTATGATCTATTAAGCACGACACAGTGGACGAGCTACAGAGAATTATAGTTAGTCATTTATTACAGTCGGCTCATATTTTACTGTGGCCAAAAGTGCATCAGAAATCAGAAGTTCATCAGTTATCAGAATTCAACTGCAGAGCAACTGGTTGACATTTTGGGCAATCCCCTCAAGTCATCTTCACAGTTGTGCAGGAAGGTTTGATTTCCCCAGTAAACATGACTATATATCACTTTGATGTCAGTTCTTGTGAAGGCTGTTTTTAAGTAATGAACCTGTTTTAAGTAATGTTTTAATTAGTGTAATGTTTTTTACGCATTCACTGTGTCCATGGGCCACCAGTAAATCACGTGTATTTATGCTATGTGGCACGAAACACTAAGTGGTGCAATGATGCCTTGGGGACAGTTAAGATCTTTTCCAAGCGCCTGCAAAACACACACACATGTCAGGTTGCTGTTTGCCATCAGTTTGTCTGTTCCAATAAGTGGACTTTGCTGGAGGCATATTGGTGGGTCATGCCACAAAGGAGGCCTGCTTTCCATGGGTGCGACGTATATCTCGTTTAGCCTACAAAGAGGACTCTGGCCGGTGTACCTCCGACGGGCGTCGACGTCCTTTTGTACTGTAATCCTCGCCCTTATAAAGTCAGTGTTGATCGTGTCGTGTCCTACCTAGCTGAACGGTCCTCTTTGCGTCATCCGCTCTGACAAAGAGGGCGGTTTTGCAGTCTCTCCCCACGGTGTATTCAACAAAAAAGCCAATCATGCCGTAATCAGAAGTGTTTAAAACGCGGAAGAAAATGTTTTCACTTCCCAAACTTAAGGCGCAAGCCAAAAAACTGTGCCTCAAGCTCAATCTCGAAAGAGTAGTCAGTAGCATTGAAAACAGTAAGCGCCTCTTCCTAGAAGTGCTCTTTAGCGCAAAAAACGCATAAAAAACTGGCGTACCCTTAAAGGTAATCATATCGGAACAGGACACTTGGCAAAAGTCAATCGCTGTGTTTCTAAAAGAAAAAACTAAAAATTGTTTGACGAATAATGACCTATTTCTAGTACGTAGTTTCAGACGAAGTGTTAAGTGCTGTGAAATCGCTTTTCTGACAAGGACCCTCCTTGGTTTCTCAATTGACGTTAAATATCTGTATTACTCATTGCCCCCATCACAGCCGGCTTACAATAGTTGAGGATTCCATCCATCATTTTTGGCGCGGTGTGTCATTTCAGAATGAATCCGGTCTGTCCGTCAGCGGTTTTTTTTATAATTGCTAAACTTTTATCTCCACTCCACTTTCATTAAATACTGGCAAGGCGATGCTGACATTCAGAAACAGGGAATATGCATTGGGTCTTGTCCTGGCCCCTGTTACTTAGTGACCTGTATTTGGCTCATCTTGACAGGAGTCTCCCAAGAGAGGCTTGCCAGGCCTCATGTAGTCAGGATTTTCCGTTTTGTTGACGATTTACTTTTTTCTGGTTGAGTGGTATGCCATCGCGCTTAGAGCAGGTTGCATCCGGTATTTTTAGCTAATGTACAAGAGTGTTTTTCACCGCTGCTATTGACTAACAAAATGCCTATCAAACAACGAAATTCCGCTTCCTTGATATCCGGTTTAAATTCCTAGAAAAAACCACGTGAATTGGAGCTATTCACCTCGAGCCAACAAAACCTTTACTTCCGTACACATCTGCCCATTTCAAGACTCGTTAAAAGAGGCATTATTAATTTTTGCTTGAAACAACGCTCTAGAAAAAATTATGCCCCCATCTCATAAACGACAGCTTTTCACGAACAAATCGCAAGGTTCCATGAAGCAGGCTACCCAGCTGATATTTGTGTTTCTGTCGCCGAACAAATACTGAAGAAGAAGCGCCAGGAATGTCTTCTACCGTCCAGGCCCTCAGAATGAAAGGAGAAAATTGCTGTTATTCCTTACATCCATTGCCTGTCCCATAACGTCGAGAAAATTGGAACAAAAGCTAATGTTCGTATCGCTTTTTCTACCCCTGACAAACTAAGAGCGCCATCCAAAAAAACTTTGCCCGCCGATAAACGACCCCAAAAGATGCTGTGAACCATTAAGCACAGACAGAAATTCGTGAAATGCACTGAACGCATTGTTTACGACATCCCTCTCTCTTGTGGCAAGCGGTATGTTGGCCAGTCTGGTCGGTTCTTAAATGAGAGACTTCGCGAACACAATAATAATTTGAGAACATTTACTGGCAGCAATCTGGCTTTATACTGTAAGGAATGTAGTTGTGTGCCATATCTGGAGAAGTGCTCGATCGTTGCCAGACACCGGGATCAGTTAACTCGCGAGATTATAGAAGCAGCTCGCATCGCTGCCTTGCAAGAGAAATGGGTCAGCAAGCCGTCTATCTCCCTGTCGAAAAGAGAGCTGGCCTTCTTAAAGATTAACTGAGTCGTGCATGTCCGTTGTTCCTCGTTCACCTGGTTTTCTTTATCTTTCAGAGCGCATGCGCCTGGTTCCCCTCACGGTCCACGTTCGTTTTGGTCGCCTAGGTTTCTTTCAGTCGGAAGTTATCGCCTGTGTTGTCCGTCTTTCTTTGTCCCTTGTGCCTTTTTTTTTGCTCTCCCCATATACCATGGATCATCGTTACCGACTCGCCCAAGTTTCCTCCCTTGTGAATTGTAACATTGTTTAATGCCTAATAGTCTCTTGTCAAAATTGCTGTAGATAGTAATAGTGAGTCGGGGTTGAAGAAAAAACTGAATATTCTTTTTCCTCCTGTATAAATTTCAGCTAACTCTGTATACTTACGCGCAATTGTGGATCCAGCGAAACGGACGCAGGACAGGAGCAAGTAGGCAAACACACAGCACAACACCAGTGGTGTTGTGTTTGTGAGCAGTGGAGTTTGTGAGCAAGAGTACGTAATATTTAAGATAAGGAGAACCCACCTTGCATTCTATGCCACGCAAACGAGCAGTACTGTTTGCGCACAGCTGTGTATACAACCCCAGCGCGGGGCTGCAGTTGTCGTGATCGTCGCATTCCTAGGCCACAGTGCGCACGCACAGTAAACGCTAAATAATGTACTATTATTTTCAAACACTCATTTAGACGGCGGCGACTATTCATCGGTGCGGACAGTGAAAGCATTCGAGTCGCGTGGAGTTTTGCAAGCGGCTTGGTTCCTGCAAAACGGTTCTACGAGTCGAAGGAAATGTACTCATGTGTTCGCGACTTACAAACGCGCACATGCAGCAAGCAGGTCATCGCACTTGGCATTTTGCTCTGCTCCTTTCGTGCCACAAGGTTACTGTAGTGCACCTTTTGATAATTTTAGCTTAACTGCCTGATTTTTCGGTCATTTTCATGGTCGCAAAAGTCCGAAAAATTGGTCGCTGACTGTGCTTAGTCTTGTGCTTTGTTTCTTTTTCTAGCCTAATGTGCATATTTTGTTTACTGCCAATTATTGTGCAGTACGTTTTGCTTTGTTCATCAGTGTTCATCATTTGTATTGTGATAACTTTTGCTGATGGTTTGGAAAGTGCGTTTTTTTTCATTGGGGGTGTATACCTTGTCAGGAGTGTTGCCTCGTCTTCCTACTTTAGCCTTGCCCCGTGGGCATATTGTATATGGCCAAATAAATAATATACTACTACTACAAGTAAGCGGACAAAGACCTTGTCTCCAAAGTGTGTTGGTGGCTATAAAGCATCCCTTCTTTGTGGATTAATGCACTGCCACCTCATTATTTCAGTAGTCGTTGCACCACAATTCATTCAGAAACTCATCGCACACCTTTTTGTGCAGCACAAACTAAGCAGAAATCCATCCTGATCTTAGCATCTATGCATCACGAATGAATGAGAATATCAACAGAGTAAACAGGTCACATCTTAATAAGAATATCGGCGGCCAATTTTAATCAGTAATGCATCACAAACTTAACTTGAAAGTCATAATGCGTATATCATGAAGTAAGCAGGAATGCATCATGAAATTCATCACATATGCATCAAGAATTAATGACAATCTCAGCAAGAGAAAACGCCTCACTTCTTAATCAGAAAATTGGAGGCCAATATTAAAAAGAAATGCATCAGAAATTTGACGCGCATGTCATAACGAATACCTGATGAGTGTGATGTCTAAACTAATTGACTTTGAATCAGAAACTCATCATAGATTTTTGTAAGGGCTCATCTATATAAGCTCTGCTGTTTTTTCAATAAATGTTTAGTTGTCAGTACTGCCCTGTGTTGTCGCCTGCCTAAGTCCCGTCCTGTTTGGCGGTTTTGCTCCTCACGACGTTTCAAACCATCGACAGCACAAACTCGGCTGCATTATAGTATCTGCTTTATGCGATAAACTATTCGGAGTCAGCATTTCATTTTAGAATTTTCTACTATAGTGCGAAATAAATACTTAGCACTGAATTTGGTTACGTTTCAAGAGAGGCACATAAATAGACACAGAACACTTCCTTACATAACAAATGCGTTTGCTATATTAGACCACTCATTCCTTCGCAAAACGTTTTTATTTCTCACTGGCAGGTGATAGTCCGGAGTCTCTTCCACAATACCCGTTTCCAAGCTAATAATATATCCTAAATGCTCTGTCGCCTAATCTACATTTTAATGTTTTCTGTCTGCTTTGCAGAAAGGTGAACCCTTCGAATAAAAGAAGTTTCACGTTATAAAGTATCGGCTGCTTATAGGCGCGTAGTTGGGAGGAAGAACGAGTCGAGGGAACGCTGGTATTGTTGTTACACATAGAATATTTGCTGGTTTCTGTGACTTCGTCTATCGCCTACGAAGTTGAACTTAATACATCAGTGTCAGAGTGTTGTGTGGGTGTCATCGTTGAAGCCTTTAAGCATGATGACGGTTGTAGCAGTGTCGATGACATGGCCAGTGGATTCCGGAGAATTCGGGAGGGAAACACCTGTTGAAATTAATCAAGAATGTTGAGTGTATACGCATATCGTCCTAGAAAAACTATGTTTTGCGTTTGCTTAAACCATAAATATAGTCTATTTAGGCGACAACACAACGTCAGAGGAGGCATTTTTCTTGCATATATAAATATTGCTTGTGCATTTCCACTGCTCTTGACTATGTTCCCAGTACTTCTTGGAACATGTATTCACTGTCAATGCTCGTCTCTCGCCTGCGTAATTTATTTCCGGTGAAATTGTGCTTTTTTTCGGACTGTTAATGGGGCCTTTACTGCCACATAGATTGGAATATGTCTCAACTGTGCTGTGATGTTAGGAATATAGAAGGATTTAAAAAAGGAACCGACACAGAGATTTTGTGCAGGGCTCTGGAATAATTTAGACGGCATGAGGATCTTTATGATGCTACACGATTGCCTGGTGGGTCGTTGTTTCTTCATGGTTAAGATGGGGTGATGGGATTAGATATTTTGAAAGGAGGAACTGGGAGGAGGCTGCATGCGAGTACGTGGTGGGATAACGTTGATTGAAGGTGCTGGCTTGATGGGAGATGAAATTTTCTTACTTTAAGGGCACAGGGTAAGGTAAAATTAAAAAAAATCGTTTTTTTTTCTTTTGGAATTTCAGAAGTTCAATTCTTTCTTCACATGTTCCATGATCGCACTTTCCTCAGAAAGCCATATTTACGGCTGAAAAACGCTTTTTCCGAAACCAAGTAGTGAGCGGCCACGCCCCCTTTCATGATTAACGTCAATTTTTTAAGCCAAAAAGTCCACCACCTGATTTCAAAACTTGTCTAAAATCAGCTACATATAAAAAATTGTCTGGCAACTATTGTACAGCTCCTCGTTTTTAGCCAAGACAATCCTGAGACGCTTTGCACGTTTTTTCCACGTTTCTGCAACCTTCATGCAGCTGCGTCCGAGTGCTATCCCTTTCGATCAGTGTTGTAAATTGTGCCGGTGTTGGTTGCTGCTGATAAGTTGAGATGCCCAGGGTAAAGAAGGCCTTCGTCAGGCGTGAATTTCACGGCAACCGCTACGCTCATCGTGAAAAAGCAAAAGGATGTCCACGACCGACTGAGATCCCGAACGCCGAATGCGCCAGCTCCTCGACATCGAAGCTTTCAAGATTTTCTCTGTGTTTCCAGGAAGAGGATGTGCTACAGAGCAGCGATCAAACCCATTTATAGGGAGCTATCGAAGGCTGAGCTCCTAGAGAAGTGCCTGCATGGGCGAACTCAAAATGCAAATGAGTCGTTCAACCATGTTGTTTGGGAACGCGCGCCAAAGAATGTGTTTGTTAGGCTTCGGACCCTACGGATGGCAACACTGGATGCTGTTCTTTCATTTATTGATGATAGCATCGCACGGGCGAACGTTTTGAAGGCATGTGGATTGAACCCAGGGAGCAACACCATCAAGTGGCTGAGGGAAGCTGACCATAAGCGCATGTACTTTGCGGACCGAGCAACACGACAGCTTATAAAAGAGGCCCGACAGTCAAAACGACAAGCCGAAAAGCGAAAAAATGATGGCGACAGTGACTACGAAGCAGGGGGCTATTAAACCAATTACTATGGAGGCGTTTCTGCGAATAAAAAATGGCTTTTCACATCTTTTTTCTCTTTACGCTCTATTATCTCAAAACAGTGTTTTTTCTTACAAAGGTACCATTATTTCCAATGCCTTTCAAGACAGGCGGATGATTTTTTTTGCAATCATCTACATAAGTGTTGGCAACTACTGAACTAGAATTAAGCAATTTCACTGAGCAGTTATTCTGTTATGAATTTGGAATGCGCAAAGAAAGGCCAGATTTGTGTACTACCGGAAAAAATTTTATTAAAATACCAATTTTCAACACATTTCAAATATTCTAGTTCAGTAAAAAGAGCACAAAATTTGGCAAACAATGATATATGTATTATTAGGCTGCTGGTATTAGTTAGTGAGAAACATGTACCTCAACATGGCCTAAAATGCATGGGAAGTATAGGGCTTACCCTGTGCCCTTAAGGAGAGATCTCAGCTTGAGTTTCAAGCCGTTCACGGCTTTGAGCGGGCGGTGAACGAATTTAGGCGCATGTTGGCCAGCGCTTCTGCACATGGAGACTCACTAACTGTGGCTTAAAATGCCGCTGCTTTTTAGGAGTTATGCTCTCACTGCTAAGCAGACAAACAGCACTCATTTTGCTACGATTTCGCGCCAGCACACGCCAACAAACGCGCTTGGCGAGAGACGAGCGTAGTAATGAGCAATGTTGATTCGAAAAATTTCCCACTGAAGCTCAAAATGGTGTTTTTGTTAGGTTCACGTTTATTGGCTGTACAACGGTCACGACGACGCACAAACCAGAAACCAAGCGCATATCTAGATTTTAAACAGCATGCAGTGCTTGACCCTGCTTGGATGAGGCTTTTCAGTCCTGACATACACGCTGAAACTAGAACTCTTTCAAACTGCCTAAGCCAGCCGCTCTACTCTCTTTACAACAGTTTACTATGCTTAAATTTCTAAATGGCTTGCAGAGTAGCTATTATGAAAGTGTTAGTGCATCCATTCCACCCAAAATGCCCACTTTTGACTAGAAATCACTGCCTTGCGTAAGGTATAGTGAATATGCTACTACGTGTTCGGATAGTTCTGGAGAAGCATTGTAGGGTTAGAAAGACCAGCGGCGTCGAAACTGCTTGCATCCATTTTGCAGTTCGGATGACGCAGAACTTCTTTTTTATGCGTCGCGTCAACGGTGCAGGGCTTTAATAACAACCCAACCAGGCCAGACCTTTACCGTGTGAAATGACTGAGAGAATTCTGAATTCTTCAGTTCCGGCATTTTTCAGCACACTGCGACGAAAGGCTGTTGGTGCAATATATATCGAGAACATTACAGCAAAAATTTTATTTGAGTCCTTGGCTACATCACAGAGCAGGAACCAAAACCATTGGTGCCGACCGCATTTCAAGCTGTTCTAAACGAAACAAATAACTGTGCGTGATCTAGAAGTTTGGGAGAGAAAAATAAAGGGTTAATGCGAATTCACTGCTTTTATATACGCTGCATGTTTCTCAAAAAGCGTATTTTATCTTCTGTATTATCAATAACATTTCTTCGCCGAAATCATTATTCCGCTAAGTGGCCTAGAGGCGATGGTTCTTTTTTACAGTGTCTATTCGGCAGGGTTTGCGTTTTGCCCGCATATTTCTCAACTGCCGCTTGCATAAATCTATCAGTGGGCTTAAACACATCACCACAATTTATGTAAGAGCCTCTGCCCTTTCCGCCACATCGCTTTATCAAGCGCAGGCAAAAGGACAAATATACATCTTCAGAATAAAATAGCAATCTTCCTAAGCAAAGCAAAAGATGCTATAATCGGTGACTGCCCAGGGAAACACTCGAGTGAGCCGGCGCGAGGGCGTCGGCAGCGGCGGCTGTTTTGCACTTACGCTCCTACGCTCTTCGTTGAGCGCTAGGCTTCTGTATCTAATCTCGTCGGAGACTGCATTTTAAGAAGTTGACGGTCCGCCCTGTACGCGTTGCCGCCGGCGCCACGCTCAACTTCTGCGAGGTTAACGCGAACCTCCGTTCCTACAGTTTCCTACTGCGCCGATCGGTATGTCTCTCTGCGGTGATCGCGGAAGTATCTTATCGATAACGAGAGCAACGACAGCTCCTTGATATCCGGCACAGATGTTTTCGCTTTGTCAATTCATTCCTTCGTCTGGCGGGGAGGGAATCCATGTGGAGCATTCAACTCCGAGATGGGGTTGCTCATGGGACAAGAGATACAGAGAACGGCTTGGACCGGCACACTTGGCCGATTGTCTTTGTGGCTCCGATGGCGACTGACGGGCGAAATCGTTGCCCATGATTAAGATTCGAATCTTTCTATGTATGCCTGGAACAGGTTCCCTTCTTTTTTCCCCATCTTTGTGTAATTTTCGCCCCAGGCCACACATATGCCTTATTTTCCTTTTTCTCTCTCCTTCCTCTTCTGGACAGCGTTTTTCACCTCTTGATTTAGCACTTTTGTCTCCAGCAGCGTTCCTCCATTTCTTATTCTCGTTCTTACTTCTTCATCTCATCGCCGTCCCACTGTTCGGGATCCAAACTACCTCTCCTGGCTGCTTCGATCGTAGACCCCGGCGGACTTGTTCTACTCGATCGCACGAGCCCATGACTATGACGGCTAGCCCTGATAATTAAGACAACGGTTACGGTTGTGGGAATTTTTACTGAAGAGTGCAGCAGACCTGGGATATTGTTGGTCCAGAATGTGGCCGTTGGCGAGCAATTTCAACCAGCCCTTTAAAAGTCGGGAACGACCTTACTCACACACGTCAACACCACTTGGAAGACGCCGTGAATCTGGTCGGAGCCCCTTCCACTGTACAATTGTTGTTTCACGTCTTCGTCTATAGGCTTCCTCAACCATGGTGGGCGCGTTCGCTACCCAGCGTGCGGAACGCATTCAAAGTTAGAGACGACGAGCGCCGTCTGCTCTACTGGATCATGGGGTCATGCAGCCGCAGCTCTGTGGCAGTGGAGCCAAGGCGAATACTCAGCTCGGCGGCGCGACAAAGCCACGTTATGCGTTGCTATAGCAGCGGTGCATCAAGGACGTTCAAGTTCAAACTGCAGCATACGGCGAAATCGGCACCGCTAGGCCAGTAAAGGCTTCGCTTTGAAAACACTGCACCAGAGGATGAATATTTCGCATTTTCGTAAAGCAAAATGGAGCAGAATAAAGCCGGTTGAAAAAGCGCCGCAGGAGATGCCTCATTTGCCATATTGCCGCGAATTACAGTACTGTATATTTTTGTGCGCAAAGCTGCCAGAACTCGGCTTTACCATATGAGTATTGTATTTTTTATTTAGACCTACTGCAGGCCAGTGCTTTGGCCCAAGCAGGAGGGGTGTACATATATAAGGATTGAACAAAAAGAACACATACAACGCAAAGAAGAACACTTTGGGAAACAACACACTTCTGAAAGAAAGAAACGACAAAAGTTACGAGGCAAAAAAAGGCAACAACAGATCTCTTGTTGGACAGTATTACGAGTTTCATGGCAAACAACTGTTCTGTAATTAAAACAGGACACATAAAACATGAAAACCACGGCTTCCTAATACTTTCACCGATTCAGGGCGCTTAAAAATTTTACGGGGAAAAAATTCTAATCTGCGGCTATGTAAACTACAAAACTAAATTTAAATGTGTTAGTACGACCGAGAATTGGGGCTAAACAGTGTTCGTGTATTAGCCGCGTTTTTCTTGACCTAGAATGTTTAACGCATTGTGGGATGGTAAACTTACTTTCGCCAGAAAGGCCTCTATAAAGAGTTGTAATGTCTCTAAATTTCTTCAGGGGCAGCTAACGTACAGGTATATAACTGTGAGTCAATAAATTAGAGGGGTAATCTAACCACTTATATTATTACAAGGTGGTAAGCCAAGGAAAAAGACGACATCATGTCGTATGAAAATGTGATTCATTAGCTGCAGGCCTAGCGCGAGCGCTTATTCCCACGCCACTGCCCTCTTCGTCTTCCTAACATTACCAGGGGCCACTCAGCGATCGCCATTTCGAGTGCCTGAATTCTGAATGGTGAGGTGACGATGGGCATGACCAGAAAGGATTGAAGAAAGTGAAAGGCCTGCCACCTAGACGAACTCGATGATCTGATGAACGGTTGCGCCCGCCGCATCAGGTCCAGAAGTCAGTGGCCCAGGCCTGGAACCTAGAGAGTTACGGACTCCCAGGCCAGCTTGGGCGGGGGTGCCGTCGTGGTTCGTGTCGTCGTCGGGTCGTAGTACGTCTGGACCTGGTCGTCGTGCCTTGTGGTCGGGGCTGGGTTCGGGGCGGAGGAAAGCGGCTGGCTGGTTCTGGTCATCTCGAGATGAGGTTGAGCAGGGAGGCGGAGTCCAGGTACCCTAGGCCGACGACGAAAGCGAGGCGAAGGCGGTGAAGCTCCAGAGAGCAGGATGAAGTTGTGGCACGCAGCCGCTCCACCAAAATGTTGCAACGTGGCCAGTTCAGAGACAGGACGACATGACGACAGATGAAAATATAATTTATTGGCTGCAGGCCTAGCGTGACCGCCTCGTCCCGCGCCATGCCTCTGCGTCTTAATAACAGTATTTTCCAAAAACAAATCTGACTGCTTTTATTTGAACGCTTTCAAACAGCATATTATCATTTTTTCAATAAGGGTTAACACAATCGATGCGTTTTCTAGTTTAGATTTTACGGATGCATTCTAAACTAGGATGCTTTGTACTAATTTGCACAATTTTAAGTTGTCTTTTCAGGAACCACCGTTTTCTAAGGGGGCTATACAAATGTAGGATATACGTTCGGACTAGGTGAGCTTGTTATTTGGTGTAACGCCAAGTTATTTTATACTTATGCGCTGCTGAAATATGACCATTACGGTGTTAATATGAGAAACCAGTAACTGAAAATGTTTACCAGTAACACCCACAAGTACCGTTTTCTCTATGCTGAGATCAAATCCCCTCAGCGATCACTGCGTCGTTTTCAAGCCAGAATACTGTTCTTTAGCAAGCTCTGGTCATTAACAGGGGGTATTTCCTGGAAAACAAGGCAATTATCACCAAACATCTGAATAAATACATCACCGGTGTCCATATCTGTTAAATCGTCAACATGGATATGAAACAGCAACGAGCCTAAAACACTTCCTTGTGGTGCGCCCGAGTTAACAGGAAGCACATGAGCTGAACAACTACTTAATTCTACAAACTGACATCTTTCTGAGGCATTCATTATGCGCCAACATTTGGCAACACGTACTTCTTATTGAAACACGTGGATAATTATTTGCAAAAAGCCTTTCAACGTCTTTATGAATCGGTGTAGCGTGTGCAATGCACGAATCAGCTGGTATGTCGCCTGTAGCGATCGACAAGTTGAACATATCGGTAAGAAACCATGAAATCTCCTTGGCATAACGCGTCAGAAATTCGTTCGTAACGCTATCAAAGCCCAGCTACTTCTTAGCATTCAAGATTACAAGGCAATGACACTTCACTAGTTATTAATGAAGTTTTCGCTCGGATCGCACGGAAACTTCATATTCATATTTATTTCTTTCGAAAAAACCGTCTAAATATACCTAATAATATTTCCTGTAATTTCGAGTGGTTCGTTGATAACTTGATCTTGAAATTTCTTTTTATGGATCTCCTCGCCAATTTGGCTCATATGGCCCCAAAAATTGGGTGGTCACTCACGATAAAGTCTGGTAGCGTCTTATTGAAAGAATTATTCGTTCATGTCTGAATAAATCATTAATTATTTCACTGAACCTTGCTGTGGACGTTTTGTGCTGCTTTCTTAGGAGCTTAATTTTTCTTTTCATGTGAGTAATATCTAGATGCAAGGGATAGTGCTACACTTGGGAATTTTTATTGTGCAAACAAATTGGTCAACGAAAAATTCTGCCGTTGCGCGTATTGTTTTCCAGGAATACTCTACGTTATGACTTCAACAATCAAGATGCGTGTCCTGATAGTGTATTACGGCCGTGTCATCTTTCATGCTGTGATTTTTAATTACAGTTGACGGGACAATATACCTACTTTTCATAGCTGTCTTACCCCAGGAAAAGATAATAAACTACGGCCAGAAATTGCACGTTCCATGCAAACTTTTGAGTTACTGATCATTTTGGGTATGAATCTGTAGGAACTAGCATTGAACTACTGCGTGGAAAATTTTGATCTACTTGCTCGAAGTTAGGAGAGCAGATTTATCAGAGAGTTACCAGCAAAGGAATAATCACAATGTGAGCGATTGCAGGGCCGTATAAAATGCCCAGTAATGATGAAGGTTGCACCAGAAAATTTTAGCGGAGGATCATATAACTTATTCAGAAACAAATAACCAGCATGTTTTGGTGAATAAACTGCTCCAGAGAAAAATATGTTACGCAAGAAGGTCATGTTTTGGAATAGGCTTTCGTGTTCAGTGATTTCTTCTGCGATCGTTACCTCAGTAACCTTCTTCGCAACAATGGCTATGGCCCCACGGCAAGACTCTATCTCTGCGGTACAATTGATAACCTGGCGGAACAATTTCGACATTGCTAATTAAGCACCGCAGCCTTGGCTCACTGCTCATGCAGAAATCAGGTGCATGTACCAAGATGAATTCTTCGAAGTCTTCCGCTTTGTAAACAATGATTCTAGAGTTCTAATTGAGCACTTGGAGTTGTAACGAATTTGTCCGGTACCTTTGGGGAGGCGAGTTGCTGTGACGCGAGATGCGACACTGCTACACTTGTACAAACACTGCGACCGCGATAATGGTATTTCTTACAAAACGGGTACTAGACATTAGCCTTAATTTAGACCAACAAGTAACATTTTTTAACTCCATTCAGCGCATTTTGCCAAAGGTAAACCATTTTCCTGCGGCATTTGCAGCCACAACCCCCATTCCCATTCCTTTTATCGCGAATCTGGCATGGCTAGGACAGCTTCAGTTTCAGACGACCTCAAAAACAAACAAGATTTTGTAACTATGGTTTTCGATATCGTGCCGTATAAGCAAATATTGCTGCTTGGAGCATATTTCGAGGCATCACGCGTTTATGTTCGTGACGCACCTCGCATATTTCTACGCAGCCTACTTAGCAAATAGGATACTCAATCAAACCAGCTACGTGTACTGTGTGTTGTTTTGCGCAACCTTTTCCCTGTTATTGATGGGCTTGCAGGTGTCAGTCTTCGATGCTTACTGGGAGCGCATGCGTAGAAACGCATAAAAATTTTCCCATCGTTAGCGCGAATGTTTTTCGGCTAGTTTCGTTATGTATAGGTATGAAAGCCAGGTCTCTGGATGCCTGTGGTCACTGTGCGCTGCAAGCACTCTGGATTCGATCTGAACTTTATTCCTATCATGTCAAAGATTCATCCATTGAGTCCCCGCAACGGCTTATGCAGAGAAAGTTTCTCAAAATTGTTGTGTGGAAAGCCATTTTTACTATCGCACTGGAGGGTAGTACTGGCATCTTCTGAAAAGAAAATGTGGAATAAACGGGGTGAAACAAACTTCAGCATAAAATTTCTTTGTATCGCTTTATGTCAGATTGTAATGGCTGCCTACAGTGGTGCGCTCACCTTTACTGTGGCTCGCCAATTACTTAGCACATTCACACTGTAAGCAAGATGTACTCTTAGAAAGGTGCGCAAGGAATAAAAATATCGCCAAGAAAAACACTCGGAATGTCTGAATTACCTTCTGACCAGAGGAAATGAAAATATTGACGAAATGACGAGAGGGAAGCTCTGACCAGAAAAAAATGACGGTATGCGACTGCGGAGGTTACAGACAAAGCACACCTTTCAAAGAAGGTAAAGACTGCGCAACCAGCTTCGGCAGGCTTACGCGCCCAGAGTGTATGTATAGGGAAGCACCACTTCTTCCGCATATGCGGTGTAAATCCTGGCACTATAAAAAAAAAGATAAATCTGATTGCAGCCCACCTTCCAGCAAATGCTTACTGTGCCTATATAGAACAGCGAGAGTACATCCCTCTTTTGGCAGTCAGTAAGACTAGGTGCGCACAAACTCTACAGAAACGAGGATTCGCAAAGACATTCTGCTCTTCTTTGTTTATATAATGTAGAGTTACACAACTACCCATGACCTCTTTCTCTGGCGAAGTGCTTCAGTCAATAATTCTGTTGAGCTTTAATAAAGAGATTTTGTTAGGGACTGAATAAAGTGGTCTACTTCAGAGGTCTACGCGAGCGCTCTGTCCCGCGCCACTGCCCTCTTCGTCTTCATAACATTACCCGGGGACACCAAGCGTTCGCCATATCGAGTGCTTAAATTCTGAATAGTGAGGTGACGAAAGGCATGACCAGAAAAGATTGAAGAAGATGAAAGGCCTGCCACCTAGACGACCTCGATGATCTGATGAACGGTTGCGCCCGCAGTGTTTGGTCTAGCACTCAGTCGCAAAGAGCCGAAGCTTAAGAGTTACGGACTCCCAGGACAGGTTGGCTGTGGGTGCCATCTTGGTTCGTGTCGTCGGAGGGCCATAGTACGTCTGGTCCTGGTCGTCGTGTCTTGTGGCCGGGGCTGCGGACGGGGCGGGGGAGGGCGGCTGGTCAGTTCTGGTCATGTCGAGATGAGGTTGAGCAGGGCGTCGGAGTCCAGGTCCCCTCGGCCGACGACGAAAGCGAGCAGAAGGCGGCGTAGCTCCAGGCACCAGGATGACGATGTGGCACCCAGCTCCTCCACCAAATGTTACGAGGTGGCCAGCCAAGGAAGAGAACGACATGAAGCCATACGAAAATATGATTTAATGGCGGCGGGCCAACCGCGAGCGCTTCGTCTCTCCCCATGGCTCTGCGTCTTCGTAACAATATTTTCCAAAAACAAATCTAACTGCTCTTCTCTGAACCATTTCAAGCTGCATAATAACATTTTAACAATAAGGGTTCATACAATAAAGGAATTTTCTAGTTTCGACCTTACGGAAACATTATAACCTAGGATGTTTTGTACTAATTCGAGCACTTTTAAGTTGTCTTTTGAGGAATTACTGTTTTCTAAGGGTGGCTGTACAAATACAGGGTATACGTTCGGACTAGGTAAGCTTGTTAGTTGGTGTAACGCCAAGTTATTTTATACTTAACCGCTGCTGCATTATGAGCGTTACATGAATATGGGAAAGCAGTAACTGAAAATTTTTCCTAGTAACACGCAAAAGTACTGTTTTCTGTGTGTTGAGATCCATCCCCAGCGATCACTCCGTAGTTCTATTTCAAGGATGCTGTTCTGTAGCAAGCTGTGTTCATTAACAGAGGTTATTTCTTTGAAAACAAGGCAATTGTCCCCATACATACGAATAAATACATCACCGGTGACCATATCTGCTAAATCACAAACATTGATATGAAACAACAACGACCCTAATTAAAACACTTCTTTGTGGTGCGCCGGAGTTAACAGGAAGCACATGAGCTGAAGAACTACTTATTTCTACAGATTGGCTTATATTGCGGAGGCCTTCAGTATGTTTCTACATTTTGTAACATGTACCTGTTATTGAAACAGGACTGTAACTATTTATAGAACGCCGGTCACCGTTTTTATGAATCGGTGTAACGTGTGCAATGCGCCAATAAGCTGGTATGTCGCCTGTAGCAATCGACAAGTTGAACATATAGCGCCTTTCTTGCGATCATTCCGTTTGACAAAAAAAAAGAATATTCGTTAGGCCTCTTATCATTTCATGGCTGCTTGGTTGCCCTGTATTGATGGCTTTCGATAAGAAGCCATCCGATAAGAAGAGTCTTTCGCCCTTGTCTCTTTCACGTTGTGAAGACGAGATTAAGAAGTTTGCGACGATACGGTGGCCAGGGTTAATTGGCAAGGCCAAGGACTGGGTTAATTAGCGAGGCATCCTAGAAGCCTTTGCCCTGAAGGGGGCGTAGTCACGCTTATGACGATGATAAGGGTTCTTATTAACCTAGTCTTGAAGAGGGAACTTAGTACACTATTTTTGCGGAACCAAAACAACGAGCTAATGGTATGTAGAAAAGAAGACGAACTCACGATATCGCTAAATAAAAGATATTCGGCTTTAACGGAGGACAACAACCTAATGTCTCATCAATGAACGATGATCGCATAGCTATCGTCACCTTCAGCTGGAGAATTTTGCCAAAAACTGGGCGACAGCAAAGTGGAAACCATTCGGAAGATTCAGACAGCTTTCGGTGGCGATGCTATGAGCAGCACACAGATAAACCAGAGGTACAACCGGTTTAAAGACGGCTGCACATCCGTGGAGAGCGAGCAACACTCCGATCGGCCATCAACATGCCGAAATCACCGAATGACCAGGTGATTGCCGTAGTGAACGCTGTGTTGATGCAGCACCGTCGTGTGACTATCCGAGAAATTGCTGCAGAGGTGAGCATCAGTAGTTTTACTGCACGTTCCATTATCACCGAAGATTTGGCCATGAAGAGAGTTACGGCGAAATTTGTGCCGAAGCTGCTCACGGTGGAGCAAAACCAGCTTTGTGTTGAGGTCTCACAGGACATGCTGGAGTCCACAAACAGTGACCCCCACTTCATGAACACCATAATCACTGGTGACGCGCTTTGGGTGTACGGGTACTACCCGGAAACCAAATCCATTCGTCACAGTGGAAGCATTCCACGTTACCAAGACCATAGATTGCCCGCCAAGTGCGCAGCACCATCAAAGTGATGCTGCTTGCTTTCTCTCACTCCCGCAATGTGGTACACCACGAGTACGCACCACAGGGTCAAACAATCGCCAAAGAGTACTACAGGCATGTCCTCCGTCACCTACATGATGTTGTGCGGCGCAAAATACCGGAGTTAACGCATCCATCTCAATGTTCCTGCAAATTCCTCGCACCTGATTCAAACTTTTTTGGGGAAAAACCAGACTCCTGTAGTTCAACAGGCTCTTTATTCTCCTGATATGGCCCCTTGTCACTTCTGGCTTTGTCCCGAAATAAAAAAGCCATTGGAAAGAGCGCGATTTCAGACAAAAAAGGAGATTATGGCTGCAACGACAGCAGAGCTAAACTCTATTCCGAAACTGGCCTTCTCGGAATGCTTCCTGCAATTGCAGCACTGCTGGGAGAAGTATGTGGAGTCCCAAGGAGAGTACTTTGAGCGTGATTAGGTTTCCAACGCTCTAGTTATGCCAGTTTTTTTCTTTGGCAAAAGGACGAATACATTTGTAACAGACCTCGTGTATGTATACATATGGAAGAACTTCCCGTCTGCTCTCCCCATTTTTGTGTATTTTCGCCACACGAAGCCCTTCTTGTCTTTTTCATTTGCTCTCTTTTCTCTCCTGGAGCTCTCTTTTCTCAACTGCGTCCGTCCATTGTATTCCGCTTGTTCACAACTTTTTCTCCCATCGCAGGCCCACTATTCGTTATCCCTACTTTCTCTTAAGGCTGCTTCGAGTCGTGGAACTTTGCGGGCTTCATCTACGCGACAGCCCGGGCTATGCTCTGTATGACTACTAACGCCGCAAAGGCCAAAACAATTACGGTTGTTGGTATTTTTAATGACGAGCGCAACAGAGTTGAGATTTTCCTTTTCGACAAGTCTCGAATGTTACCTTGAGCGAGCAATTTCAAACAGCCTTTGCAAAGTCGGAAACGGTGGCACACACACGCTCAGCCCGCCGCGGTGGCTCTAACCTTTTATCTTTCACTCCCTCCTTTATCCCTTCCCTTACGGCGTGGTTCAGGTGTCCAACGATATATGAGACAAATACTGCACCATTTCCTTTCCCCAAAAAACCAATTATTATTATTATTATTACACACACGCATGAACACCACTAGGAAGACGTCATCAATATTGTCAGAGCCCTTCCGCTGTTCATCATTTGTCCTGCCACGTCTTCCTCTACATGTCTTCTCAACCATTTTTGACATCGCGGACGTTTGCCGATGAACCGAAATTAAAGGACTTGAAACATTGGTCTTCTAAAAGCACCGGTGGCTACTACATTAAAAAGTGCTCTGTGCAGTCGTTTTAGTGCTACTCCTGCTGGTGGTTCTCTCCATTTGAACATTGGCGCTATGAAAGTACCGGTGGCTGTTAGATTGAAAAGTACCCTACGCAGTCCTTTTCGCGCTGCTTCCGCTGGCGGTTCCCTCCAACTACATGTAAGCGCATATTTACAATAATGGCAATTTGCTTTCGGTAGAGCTGTTCTGGAGATCTAAGACAGAATTGCTTGTAGAGAAGCTCTTGTGACAGTGTTGGTGCATCGATTCCTATCAAAATGTCCACTTTTGAATACAAATCACTGCTTTGGTAAGGTATTATGACGATGCTTCTATGTGCTCGCCTACTTCTTTGACCTACCATCAGTCATTTTCATGCTGAAGCCTTGTAGGGTTAGTAAGACCTCCGGTATCGAAGCTGTGCGCATGCATCATGCGGGTCGGGTGGCACAGCCGTTTTGTGTCATGTGTCTGCGTCAGAGCTGTAGTGCTTTAATAACCCAACCAGACCTTACCATTAGAAATGAAAGTCAGCATTCTCAATTCTTCAGTTCAGGCATTTTCAAACGCACCGAGACGAAAGCCTGTTCGTGCATTATATCTAAAAAAATTGCAGCAAAAATATTGATTGCATTCTTGGTCTCCATCACACAGCAGGAACCAAAAAATATTGTCGCGCCACCATTTGACGCCATCGAAAAAGAATAAAACAACTTGTGCATAAGCAAGAAAAAGTGATGTCGAGAAAAAGAAAGGCTTATAATTCACTGCGTGCACATACGCTGCATATTTTCTCTATTTGGCCTTTGTTGCAAGTGAATTTTGAAGAACGACATTCTTTCAGCGAAATGATTATTCCGTTAGGCTACCGTCGAAGAGGCGGTTCTGTTTTACAATAAATAAGTTGCGGTTTTTTCATTTTACCCCTGGCGTTGTAAGCTGCCTATGAAAAAAAAATATCAGTGGGCTCAAACACAACACCACAATTTATGTAAAGTGGTCTGCCCTTTCGTCCACATGCATTTATCAAACACAGTAACTATGAAAAAAATATACATATTCTGAGCGATATCGAATTCTTCAGAAGGAAAGGAAAAAGATGCTGTAATCGGTGACGGGCCAGGGAAACACTCGACGGGAGCCGGCAGTAGGGCGTCGGCTGCGGTGGGTGCTTTGCGCTAAAGCTTCTACGCTCTCCTTTGAGCGCGTTGCACCTGTCACTGACCTCTTTCGAGACTCCATTTTCAGAAGTCGATGGTTCGCCCTCTACGCGTAGTCGGCGGCGCCACTCTGAACTTCTGCGAGGTCTACACCAACCTCTGTTTCTCGAGTTGGCTACTCCTTCAATTGGCATGTCGCTGAGCGGCGATCACGAGTATTCCATCGATGCCGAGAGTGACGATAGTCCTCCTCATCACACATAGCAGAAAGGAAGGCAGCTGCTCGGAACCCAGTGAACGAGTTTTGTAGAGAGACTACATTGGGGCTACCAGTCCAGCATTTCGTGGTGCCCGGGAGAGGAAAGTTGTCCGCATGCGCCTTTACCATGGCAACCGGAGAGGAGTAGCGGGTGCGCCGCACGGTTCGTCGCCGCCTCGCCGCACGCCGCTCTATGACCCGAACAGCACAGCGCATGCGCAGCATTGCGTATAAAAAGCAGAGATATAATGGGCGGCTGTTTCACAAAGTTTGACATGGATGCAGAGAAGGAGATCCAGCCGCTGCTAAACCACAGTATAGACAAAAGAAGATTAACTCTTCCGATCATGAGGTTGTCGCCTGTACTTGGCTCCTCAGCAAACAGAGAGGTGAGAGTAAGAAGGCGAAGAGAGCAGAGCGGAGACGCCCGAGCAGAGAGAGGAACGGCTTGCCAAACGGAGACGCCAGACTGCCGAGCGTAATAGACCGCACATAGCCGCCGAGATGGAGCCTATATGTCTCTCATTGCTAAACAGACAGTGACCACAAGCTCAGCCACGGAAACGTAACTCTCTCTACGTATATCCTGGCATAGCCAACTAAGGCACTGGCAATTTTCGCTTGGTCAATTTGTTTCTTCGGCTGTCGGGAGAGAAAATTTAGGCGGAGCATTCAACTCCGAATTGCAGATTCTCAGGCGTCAAGATATAAACAGAACGGATTGGAACGGCACACGGAGTAGCTAGTCTTCGTGGCAGCGATAGTTAATGACGGTCGGCATATCTGCACATGGTTGAGACTCGAATTTCGAATATATATATATATATATATATATATATATATATATATATAATATATATATATATATATATATATATATATATATATATATATATATATATAGATATATATATAAAGTGTCTTGCTGCTGTGTGGATATTGATGTATAATTTTTTTCCTGTATAGTAAACGGCGCCCTAACTGCCAGAGTGATCGGGTTATGTCTATGCTCTGCCGTGATGATAGGAATACAAGAGGAAGCTGAATAAGAAACCAAGACAGAGTTTCTATGTAGGCCTCTGCAATAATTCACACAGCATGCGGACATTTGGAGTGCTATACAATTGCCTGGTGGGTCGTTGTTTCTCCATTGTGAAGATGGGTTGATAGGAAAAGATATTTTGAAATGAAAGGAGGAGACCCAAGGCGAGTACTTGTTGGTGTAACACTGACCGAGGGTGCTGACTGGATGGGAGATGGACTTTTCTTGCATTTAAAGAGATATCTCAGCATAGGTTTCAAGCCGTTCACGCCGTTGATTGGGCGGTGAACGAATTCAGGTGGATGTTGAGCAGCGCTTCTGCAGGATGGAGGCTCACTCGCTGTGGCTCTAAATGCCGCTGTTGTTTAGGAGTGATGCTCTTACTGCTATGCAGAAAAACAGCACTCCTTTTGGTACGATTTCTCGCCAGCAGACTGCAACAAACGAGCATAGCGAGAGGCGAGCGCAGTAATGAAAAATATTGATCGAAAATTTCCACACGGAAGCTCGGAATGAAGTTTTCGTTCGTTTCACATTTATCCGCTGTACAACGAGATACAACTACGCGCACGGGAGAAACCAAGCGCATATTTGGATTCTAAACAACAGGCAGTGTTGGACCCTCTTTGGATGAGGCTTTGGAGTTCTTACCTACACGCTAACACTAATACTCTTTCAAAGTGGCTAACAGCTTCTCTACGCCCTTTAGAGCAGTTTACTACGCTTAACTTTCTCAATGCTTTGTAGAGCAGCTGTTAAGACAATGTTCGTGCATCGATTCCTAACCGAATTCCCAATTTGATTATAAATGGCTGCCTTGCGTAAAGAATCGTGAAAATGCCACTAAGTGCTCGGATAGTTCTGGAGAAGCATTGTAGGTTTAGAAAGACCTGCGATGACGAAGCTGTGTGCATCAGTTTTGCAGTTCGGATGACGCAGAACTATATTTTTCATGCGTCTGCGGAGGCAGTGCAGTACTTAACCAACCCAACAAGGTCTTACAGTTACCGTTTGAAATGACAGTGAGAATTCTAAACGCTTCAGTCCAGGCATTTTGCAACACAGTGCGACGAAAGCCTGTTGGTGCAATATATCTCGAGAACATAACAGGAAAAATTTATTTAAGTTCTTCGTTTCCATCACAGAGCGGGAACGAGAAACACTTGTCGTGGCAGCATTTCAAGGGGATGGAAACGAAAAATATTGTGCGTCAGCGAGAAGAAGCTTTGGAGAAAAAATAAAGGGTTATTGAGAATTCACTGCGTGTATATACGATGCAGGTTTTCGCGAGCATGCGGTTTTTAGCATGTGTATTGTGACGAACATTTCTTAAGCTAAATCGTTATTTCGTTAAGCTGCCGTCGAGGCGCTGATTCTTTTTTACAATGACTCGGCTGAAGGTTTTGTATTTTGCCCGTGGCTTTTTCAGCTCCCGCTTGAATAAATTTATCAGTGGACTTAAACACATCACCAGAATTTATGTAAGAGCCTCTGTCCTTTCCGCCACTTGGGTTTATCGAAGGCAGTCAAAAGGACCAAATATACATCTTCAGAGTGAAATAGCAATCTTCTCAAGACGAGGAAAGATGCTATAATCGGTGGCGGGTAAGGGAAACACTTGACGTGAGCCGGCAGCGGGGGTTGCTTTTCGCTAACGCTCTCCTTTGAGCGCGACGCTTCTGTATGTAATCTGGTCGGAGATTGTATTTAGAGAAGTTGATGGTCCGCCCTGTACGCGTTGTCGCTGGCGCTGCTCTCAACTTCTGCGAGGTCTACGAGAACGTCCAATTCATGGAGTTGCCTACCCGTCGACTGGTATCTACCTCGTCGGCGATCACGAGTTTTGGAGATATAACAGAGGTCATCAAAGTGCGACCTTTGCTGTGCACCGAAATTGCACATTGAACGCCGGCCTCCCTGCTTCCTGTCTTAATTCGGACTGATATCACCGTAGGTGTGGAAATCAGCAAAGGGATACATGCATTATCGCAGGTTCCTCAAGGGACCCAGAATGGGGGTCTCAATGAAGGCGCGATGTCTGGGATGTTAAAAGACGACGGTTCATGATTATCCCCCAGCAGAAATATTTTAATGCGTTTTGTGGAAGCTGAGTTATATACAGACAAAATTTGAACTTCCGCGTCTTCGCGCCTTTCCCTCTCCTCTCGCACGCGAAAACAGCGGCGCTCCTCCGCCGGCCCCACTCACTCGGCCCCTCCCCTACCTCCCCCAGCAGCAGCGCGAGCAGAGTGGCCACGCGTGACGTCTGTAAGAATTTGGCACTGTCAACGAATGATAACCCCCTGCTGCTGACGTAATTTGCACGACGTGACGTCGTCTGCCAGGTTTTCGCGCGAAAGCCCAGAACCGCACGTCGCCGCGAGGTGCGAAAGGGGATATTTTTAAAAATGTATTGTAAATTTCCCGCCCGCTTTTGAGGTATTGTACGCGGCATGGACGCTCGGTGGCCTGTACTCTACATAGCGCAAGCATTTTAAAGCCAAGCTCAAGCACTCCTTTCTGATGGCCCTTACAGTTTCCTGAGTACTGGAACATAAGAGCGTTTGCTTTTCACTCCAATACGTTTGCCTTCGGGCCGCACCTCTGTCACCCCTTCCCCCTGTGCTTCACTCTTTCTTCGTGTGCTCTCTCGGATCCAACTTCGCCACCACGTGCTTCTCAAGGAAAGTGCAATTAAAAGCTGCGCTCTAAATTTCGGTCCCAAGGATAGCATCTGCCTTGCGCACTTTCTAGATTATTAAACGGACTGTGCAGCACTACTAGATACCTGGGTTTATTCGAAGCCCTTGCTTTGCGGACCACATCACGACACCGCCCCTCCCCCCGTTCCCCCATGGTTGTTTTTTTATTGTTACAAGCACAGTCCCCGAAATGATTGGATCTCAAACGAAGGCAGCCTCTCTGCCCGAAATATCAAGGCATCTCGAGCAGAAGAAAGCTTACTGAATAGAGCTCACCTTTAGGCGCCTCTATATGATTTTTAGTGTTGTAAATGTAGTTCTGCGAGAAGTGAAAAATCAATCCGGTAGTGTCTAGTTTCAGGTCGCGGAAGAGAGTATAAAGAAGAGAGTCCGTGAAATCATTCACGTGCAGAGGAGGCCCGACTCCCAAACATACTTCTAGGGGGGGGGGGGGGGGGGGGGGGAACACACGCTCAATAACACGTCAATGGGAGCGCCCGCCCCTTGTCAGTCTGGCCATGCGAAACAATCACACATTCAGATTTCGCGTAGCCTCCGGACCTGCAAGGTGACACTCCACCGGGTGCTCATCTTGTCACCTTACGGTAATCGTGCACATGCAACCTACGAGCTTTCTTCACCATGAATCCAAAATTGTCCGGTCTCCTAAGCACTCCTTTGGCTTTCACCCCACTGCGAAATATCACCATCACCACTACACACCAATACTCATCAATCACCAATACACTTCCAGAAGCACCGTGCTCCAGCTATTCGGGACAAAGGAATTTTAAAGTGAAAAGCTTCACTACGCCACCTTTCGAGCCTGTCAGCGGGGCGCAAGTTTGACCCTCGAATGTAGCTAGAGGTCATGCCTTGAGTATAACTGGTGGCAGTCAGGTTCGACACCAAGGCAGTCCATAAGGTCAAGGTCGAAGGTCAAAGCTCACAGGTCAAAGTCGAGATACGTGGTGTAATAGCCGCTGGAGTCGCTGCTGTAGCTGCCGTCATATACAAGAGGAGGAGCAAGAACTTGAGGGGTATATAAGCACGTGCGTGCGCGCTCACTTTCAGACACCTGGGGCGATGCAGGAAGATGAACATCCTGCCGTAGCGCGCGCCGAGAAGCCATGATCACGAAGTTTATTCGTTTCGAAGAAAGCAAGATGCTCGACACACAAAAAATGCCTACTACCGTGTGTGTGTCAGTATGGCTATCTAAGGAAACCGTCAGTCGCTCGACCACAAACATAGCCACGGAGAAGCAGCTTTTGCTTTCGACCAGGGTTAACCAGAGCTAAACCACCAGCAATTTTTCTCAGTGGGAAATACCTTATGGACACAATGTTTTGTTATGTTACAAGAGCGTTCTATTACAATCAATATATCCGCTGATCACCCGCCGACAGCTTGAATCTCTGTGCCCCTCCCCTGTTAAAGGTTTTACTATCGTCAGTAGATCCCCATTCGTTTTTTACGGCAGTCCTAACTGGTCGATGCTAGTGATTGAAAAACTATAGGCCTTTGCGGCGCATCGAAGGAGTGGACCCTTAACTTCAATATTTCCACAACAGTAACTTACAACATTCCATGACACAGAGTTTATTCTCCAAGAATGCAATATTTGTCAGAAGCCACAAACACATGATGAAAATAAATGCAAAGGCGCAAATCAATTGTCTTGCCGCTGACGATTACAACAAGGATTTAAACGCGCCGCAGACTCCTAAGCTAACGCCCTCAACGCGCCACAAATTTCGTAGATCGCCGGTGATTTTTGCTGTTTCTATGGTTGTATGATGAATTGTTCCCAGTGCTGCAGCGCAAGTATCGCAAGTATCTACCTTGAAATAAAAATTACCAGGTACATATGCTAATAAGCTGACATTTAGAACTGCAAATCTTGTGGACTCTGCTATTTTTGATAAAGACTCACGTGGTTGATTTCGGGGAGGAATCTGACCTCAGCCATGTGACGCTCAGCCACGTGACCTCCGCCAGGACCGCATTGACTGCATACATGTGTAGACGGAGCACTCTGACTGTTCGTTATGCAAACGATACAGATGCAATATATACGGAAGTTATGCAGTAGATACGGGCACGTCCCGTCGCTCCAAACTCTGTAAACGCTCCATTAAACGCAAAAAAAACGCAACCGTACGGTTTTCTCTTTGTTGAGATCCATCCTTCAGCAATCATTCCGTCGTTCCCTTGCAAAAATACAGTTCTGTATCAAGATACGGTCACTAACAGAGGTTATTCCTTTGAAAACAAGGCAATTATCGCCAGACATTGGAATAAATACATCACCGGTGACCTCATCTGCTAAATCATGAAGATATACATGAAACAACAACGGCCTTAAAACGCTTCCTTGTGGTACGCCCGAGGTAACAGGAAGCACATGAGTTGAAGTTTTTATTTCTACAAATTGGCTTATATTGCAGAGGCGTAGTATGCTCCAACATTTTGCAACGTGTGCCTGTTATTCAAACAGAACAATAATTAGTTATAGAAAGTCGGTCACCATCTTTATTGATCGGTGTAACATGTGCCATGCGCCAATCAGGTGGTGTGTCGCCTGTAGCAATCGACGAGTCGAACATGTCAGTAAGAAACCCTGAAATGTGCTCGATATAATGCGTAAGAAATGCGTTCGGAATGCCATCAGGGCCTATGTACTTCTTAGTATTCAAATTGCCAAGACAATGACACCTTCGTGAGTTATTAAGAGAAGTTTCGCTGGGATAATAAGGAAACGTCAAATTCATATTTATCTCTTTCGGAAAAAACTGTCTGAAAATACCTAATAATATTTCCTGCAATGCAATTTGGTTCGTTGATAATTTGATCTTTATATTTCATTTTATGAATCTCCTCATTGCTTTGGCTTATATGGCGGCAAAATTTCCGGTTGTCGTTAGCGATAAAATCAGCTAGCGTTTAGCTTAAAAAATGACTTCTTACGTGTCTCAATTTTAATTAAAAAATCGTTAATTATTTCATTGAACAATGTTATGTACGTTTTGGGCTGCTTTCTCAGGAGCTTAATTTTTCTTTTCATGTGAGTAATACAAAATACAAGGGTTAGTGCGAGTGTTGACAAATTTCTGTATGGGAACAGATTTCTCGATGCAAAATTCTGCCGTTGCGCGTACATATTCCGGTGAACGCTCTACGTTATGACCTACACAATCAAGATGCATGTCCACATAGTGTACCATGGCCGTGTCGCCTGTCCTGTTGCAATTTTTAATTACAGTTGATGGGACACTTTTCGTACTTTTCTTAGCAGTCTTACTACAGCAAAAGGTACTAAAGCATGATCAGAAATTTCACGTTCCACGCGAAGTTTTCACTTCCTGAAAATTTTCAGTTCCTAAAAATATCGATACGAAGCTGTTGGTCTACAATAAAACTACGCGAGTACAATTTTTGACTCTTTGCTCGACGTTAAGAGAGCACATTTAACTATTAGAGGTTCACCGGCAACAGAATATTCAAACTGTGTGCTATTGCAGGGCAGATTAAAATGCCCAGCAATAGTTGCCATTGCACCAGAAAATTTTAGCAAATGATCGTATAACTAATTCAGAAACAAATTATCAACATCTTGTGGTCATTAAACTGGTCAAAGGAAAAGTATGTTACCCAAGAGGGACGCTTGTGGGAATAGAATTTCGTGTTCAGTGATTTAATCTGTGATCGTCACCTCAGTACCCTCCTTCGCAACAATGGCGACGCTCCACGGCAAGACTCTATCTTTACGGTACAGTTGATACCCTGGAGGAACAATTTCGTCATCGCTAATCAAACCATAGATGCATGCCTCACTGATGATGCAGAAATCAGGATCATATAACAGAGTAATTCGCGAAGTCTTCCGCTTTGTTAACAATGCTTCCAGCGTTCTAACTGTGCACGCGCAGTTGACCGCGAATTTGACCGGCAGGTTTGGGGCGAGGTGTTGCTGTGACGCGAGATTCGGACCTGCGACACTGGTAAAGACACTGCGACCGCGATAATCGTATTTAATATAGAACTGATAACTAGACATTAGCCTTAATTTGGACCAACAAGTAACATCGGTGCATTCTGAGGAAGGTAAACCGTTTTCCTGCAGCATTTGCAGCCACACCCCCATCAGCCATTACTTTCGTCGTGAATACGGACATGCTTAGGAAAGCCTCAAACACCCTCACAAACAAGGAAGATTTTGCAACCGTGGCTTTCGATATCGTGGCGTATAAGTAAATACTGTTGTTTCGAGCATATTCGATGCATCATGCGTTCATGACGCACTTCGTACATTTTAATGACGCATTTCGTACATTTTTGCTCAGCTTACTTAGCAAATAAAGGATATTCATTCAAACCTGCCGCGTGAACTGTGTGTTGCTTGGTGCAACGTTTTCCGAGTAATTGATGGGTTTACAGTTGTCACCATGCAATGCACACAAGGAGCACAGATATAACTACACATAAAAAATTTTTCATTCTTAGCGAGAATGTTTATCCGCTATTTTGTAATGTATATGTCTCAAAGGCAAGTCTCTGGATGCCTGCGGTTGCTAGTCGCAGCAAGCAGACTGGATACGATCTGACATTTATTCCGCTCATGTCAAAAATTCATCTATTGAGTCACCGCAAGGGCTTGGGCACAGAATGGTTCTGAAAATTCTAGCTTGGAAAGCCAAATTTTTGCGATGTACAGCAGGGCAGTACTGGCATCTTCTGAAATGAATATGTCGAATAATCACGATGAACCGAGATACAACACCAAATATGTTTTTGTCGCAATATATCAGATTTTAACTGCGGTCTACAGTGGTGGGCTCTGCATTTGCGGCGCGCAAGCGGGCATGTCACGTGTATTTTTTGTAGTTCACTGGCAATCGGCAGTGAGCGAAAAAAAGCCGATACTGATAGCTGGAAAGTTAGAAACAGCTCATTTGGATGTTTCGCGGACCTTCCTGCAACTTACTCATTCGACTTTTTGGCCGGTCTTCGTAATGCAGGTGAAGTTGGTTATTTAATCTCGACCAATTATGCGATTATTCGCATTACAAAAAATAGTATGACTTGCTACATACAATAGCCAGCAGCATGCATTTGGTCGGCGTCGACTTATAGGGCTCTTGGCATATTTTAAAATCTTGGCTAAATTTAGCCCCGACACCCTGGATATCTCTGGAACAGCTTCCCGTCTTCCCTCCCCATCCTCGTGTAGGTTTGGCCCCAGGACGCCCGTCTTTTTTCATGTTTCTCTCTCCATTGTCTCTTGTAAAGCGTTTTTTTTACCTCTTCATTCACCTCTGTCACCAACTGCGTCCCTTCAGTTTCGTCCCCTTGTTCTCCAGCTTCTTCCGTTTCCCGAGAAAGGATCCTAACAGCTTTTGCTTTTGACTCCAATCCGTTCGCCTTCGGGCCGCACCTCTTTCACCCCTTCCCCCTGTGCTTCACTCTTTCTACGCGTGTGCTCTCTCGGATGCATACTTCGCCACCACGTGCTACTCCAAGAAAGTGGAATTAAAAGCTGCGCTCTATAATAATCACCGGTGCAGCATCTGCCCTGCGCACTCTAGTTACTTGAACGGGCTGAGGAGTACCACTAGATACCAGTGTTTATTGGAAGCCCTTCTTTTGCGGGCAACTTCGCCATACTACCATCCCCTCCCGTCCGTTATCCTGTGGTTGTTTGTCTAATGCGACTTCGTGGCCAGTAGCCAGTCAACAAAATGATTGGTTCTGAATCCAAAGTAGCATCTTCGCTCGGGGAGAGAAAAGCTGAAATATCGAGGCCTCTCGAGCAGAAGAAATCTTACTGAATAAAGCTCACGTTTCAGTGGGTCCACATGAGTTTTAGTGTGCTAAACATACTACTTCAGGATGTGAAAAATTATTCCAGTGGTGTCAAGTTAGAGGTTGCGGAGTGTAATAAGAAGCGGAGAATCCGTGAATGTATTCACGTGCAGAAGAAGACCGGCTACCATACAGACGTGTCGAGAGGATGGAAGGATACGCACACTCTCTCAAATGACATTTACAGTGTCCGCACTTTGTCAGTGCGCCCTGTCAAACATTTACACATTAATAATCCGCGTATCCTCCGGGCCTGGAAGATGCCTCCTACGGCTGCACATCTTGTCACCTTGTGGTTAACATGCATCTGGAACCTATGAGAGTTGTCCGCCACCAAGCTAAAATACTCAAGTGGCCCTAAGCACTCCTTTGGCCTTCATTCTTCCAAATATATCCACTCACCAATCACCCAGGCAGTTTCAGAAGCCTCCTTGTCCAGTTATTCCGAACAAAGCCATCTTTCTATGAAAAATTGCTTATAAGCACAATGTTTTCATATGTTAAAAGAGTGCTCTATAACAATCAAAATATCCATAGATCACCTGCCGGCATGCTTAACTTTATTTGACCTTTTAAGGTTTTTTACTATCGTCAGTAGCGCTCCCTTTCGTTTTTTATTTAAGTCTTAACCTTTCGATGCGAGCGATGGACAAACTATTACTTTCCTGCGCATCGAAAGAATGGACCCTTAACATCAATGTTTCCATAACAGTAATTTACAATATTCTAAGGTTCATGGTTTTTTTCTCCATGAGCGCTGCATTTAACAGAAACCACAAACAGACGGTGAAAGCAAATGCTAGGGCGCCAATCAGTTTTCTAGCCACTAAAATTCAAAACAGGGATTGAAACGACCGGCGGACTCTAAAGCTAACGCCTTCACAGCAGCACAAATATCATACATCGCCTTTAATTTTGTGATTTCTATAAGTTTGTGATGAATTGTTACCATTGCTGCAGCACAAGAATCTACCTTGAAATAAAAATGGCCGGGTTCGTATGGTACTAAGCGGTCATTTAGTAGTGCAAATCGTTAGGACTTTACTATTTTTTATAGACTCACATAGTTTATTTTGAAGAATGAAGCTGTCCTCAGGAACTGAACGCTCCAGTAATAAAAAACACCAGTATGAACTGTATCGAACCTGCCGGCACGCGTAGATGAAGCACTCTGACTGTTCCTTTAAGCACATAAGTTCACTAATATGAGCACGTTGTGTGGTTCCAAATTTTGAAAATGCCCCACTTTGATGTCAATATACTTTGATGGCAATATACTTTCCAAATTTCTTGTGGAGTACGAAATTACTATCTTGTTTTGGATAGGCACTTTTTCAAGGAATTTTTAGCAGAGGGGATCCTTCACTTCCTGGTATGCTTCAATGTTTTCTGGCAATGTTTCGGTTACAACAAAATATCAGTATGGAGCGTATGTGTATCGACGTTCCCGAGCGACTTGTCTGATTCCAGAATATCAGGCAGTATTGCTGCTCTATGCATGACGAAGCAAGTGACGTGATCGTGACGCTCTTAGTTTGCACAGAGAGGTGCCGGTGCATTGTGTACGTCGACCGTTTCCTGCTTCCTTTGCATGTAGCGTCAAGGCATTTTCACAGGCAAGTGTTATTGCCTTGTGGTATTTTACATAGTGACGCCTTGGTTTTTGATAGGTGCGCTGTCGTCAGGAACAATCCTTCGAAGGAAAGCTTGTACAGCAAATAAATAATTATGCTATGCAGTGTCAATAAATGTTTATTGCCTATATATTTCACTATAATATATGAGTGTCAAAAAGCTATGGGAGTTTACTCGGAGTGCGCCGCTACAAAGATAAAAATAATTACGTCACTGTTGAAGATACGGGTCAGTTAATCGCTTGCGGCGCTTTTGACAAGTAAAATGCATTCAATTGTGACGAGTAACGTGGCAAGATAACTGATATATCACCAGAGGCGCCCGTGTGCAGTGCGATGTCAGTGCACGTTGAAGGTCCACGGTTGGTCGAAATTATAGTGCAGTCCTCGACTTGGCACATATTTCTCTTTTTCTACTTTCATTACCACGTTCCTGCCTTCACTTACGTCGTGGTTGAGGTGTCCGCCCAGAAGTGCGACAGGTACTGCGCCATTTCGTTTCTAAAAAATCAGAGCACCAGGGGAAGAATATTTCACGTTTACTTAAAGCAAAATGGAACCGAGTAATTTTGGTTGGGAAAGCCCCATCAGAGATTTTTTATTTGCCATATTGCCGCGAATAATCTTAATGTATGTTTGTTTGCGCACAAATCCTCCGAAACTCGACTTTACCATTTGAGTATGACGACGTGCAACATTGGGACAGTGGTACAAACATTTCGATTGTGATAGTGGCCTTTATTACGAAACTGGCTACAAGACATCACTTTTAGATCGCGCCGCCCACTAATATTTTTAACACCGTTCGGCGCATCCTGCTGAGGGTGAACTATATTCCTACCGCGTTTGCATTCGCAACCCACATTACCCGTTCCTTTCCCCCCGAACCTTGATGCCTAAGAAGGCCTCAGACCAGATTACAAACAAGCAAGCTTTTGTGACCGTTGATATCGATATCCTAGATGCCAAATCGTTCGTAATAATAAAGATGTTTCTCGGTCTGTCTCTTCCATTGTCGGCATATAAGTAAATATTGCTGCTTCGCGCATGTTTCAGACATAACGCGTTCATGTCGCACTTCATATCTGTAGAAAGGAACTATTGTTTCTCATATGTTCTCAATAAGCTTTCACGGCAAATTTAGGGTCCTCGTTCAAGCCAGCCACTGGAACTTTGTGTTGCTTGCAGCAATATTTCCTGAGTTATTGAGTTGTTACCATGCAGTGCGCTAAATGGACATGTTTATAGCAACACGTAAATTTTTTGTCGTCTTTAGTGAGGGTGTTTATCGTCTTGCTTTTTGATTTACAACCTTTGTCGGTAAAGTTTCGAGACTGATTTATGTTCTTCTCTAGAAATGATACCCCAAAACAAATGTTGGTGCGTATGTGGACCTCCATCTTTTCGGGCCAACCTGAGCTATTTTAGTTAATTACTGTGGCAGCCACTTGATGGCACTACATGTACAAAAATTCGTTTCCACTAGTCGTCTGCGCATTCTACTGTGAGTGAATGTAGAGATGTACGTCTGCCTCGAGCAGCATGTAAACATAAAATTCTGTGTGAAGCTTTTCAAGACAACTACATAGGCGTGTGAGCTCCTCCTTCGTGATGCTTATGGCAACGACACAGTATCGCGGACACGAATTTTCAAGTGGCACAAGAGGTCCGTTTCGGGGAGAATGTTGGTGGAAGACGACACAAGGCAGGGGCGCCCTTCAACCTCACGGAAGGAAAATACCGTGGCTCGGATCAGGGAAATCACACAACAAGACCGCATCATTACAGTCCGCATGCTGTCAGATACTCTCGACGTTTTTAAGACAACTTGCAACGGACTTTTGTGTGAAAACTTGGTTAAACGAAAGCTGAATGCCTTGATGATGAATCAATATTTATTGGGTCCGAAATAAATGGGTGGTGCACGCAGGCACCAGACGGGGTTGTTCTCTGGTTACGGGACTCATATGTTCCAAGCAGCTCCCTGGCCCCTGTCCGTCAGTGCGAGCTGAATCGGTAGGGCGGGGCTGAATAGCAAGGTCTCCCATCGCTCAAGGGATTGGGGATGGGGGGTGTTGGCGAAAAGGGGATGAGGCGGAGTCTTGAGTTCTGTGCACTCTGCCAAGACGTGCGGCAGGGTGCCCTTTTCTCTTTTGCAAAAAGTACAGAGCATATCGTGTTCCGCAGGGTACATGCGGACCATCAGACCGAGATGCGCAAGCGATTCCGCCTGCGCTCGATGCATGATCGTCTCTTGTTGCCTGGTGAGCTTAGGGTGCGGTTCTGGCAGTCTGCTCCTTTCCTCTCAGTACACCCGGGAATGCTCCGAAAGCTGGTAACCGGGTGTGGTAGCTATTCCAGCTCATTCTTGGCACATTTCTTGGGCATGGTAGTCGGCGATAATGTTGCCTGCTACCTGTGAGTGGGCGGGGACCCACACGAGCTTTATAGCACTTCCGAGGGTGCTGACTGGATGGGAGATGGACTTTCTTGCATTTAAAGAGATATCTCAGCATAGGTTTCAAGCCGTTCACGCCGTTGATTGGGCGGTGAACGAATTCAGGTGAATGTTGACCAGCGCTTCTGCAGGATGGAGGCTCACTCGCTGTGGCTCTAAATCCCGCTGTTGTTTAGGAGTGATGCTCTTACTGCTATGCAGAAAAACAGCACTCCTTTTGGTACGATTTCTCGCCAGCAGACTGCAACAAACGAGCATAGCGGGAGGCGAGAGCAGTAATGAAAAATATTGATCGAAAATTTCCACACGGAGCCTCGGAATGAGGTTTTTGTTAGTTTCACATTTATCCGCTGTACAACGGATACAACTACGCGCACGGGATAAACCAAGCGCATATTTGGATTCTAAACAACAGGCAGTGTTGGACCCTCTTTGAATGAGGCTTTGGAGTTCTTACCTACACGCTAACACTAATACTCTTTCAAAGTGGCTAACAGCTTCTCTACGCCCTTTAGACCAGTTTACTACGCATAACTTTCTCAATGCTTTGTAGAGCAGCTGTTAAGACAATGTTCGTGCATCGATTCCTAACCGAATTCCCAATTTGATTATAAATGGCTGCCTTGCGTAAAGAATCGCGAAAATGCCACTAAGTGCTCGAATAGTTCTGCAGAAGCATTGTAGGTTTAGAAAGACTTGCGATGACGAAGCTGTGTGCATCAGTTTTGCAGTTCGGATGACGCAGAACTATATTTTTCATGCGTCTGCGGAGGCAGTGCAGTACTTAACCAACCCAACAAGGTCTTACAGTTACCGTTTGAAATGTCAGTGAGAATTCTAAACGCTTCAGTCCAGGCATTTCGCAACACAGTGCGACGAAAGCCTGTTGGTGCAATATATCTCGAGAACATAACAGGAAAAATTTATTTAAGTTCTTCGTTTCCATCACAGAGCGGGAACGAGAAACACTTGTCGTGGCAGCATTTCAAGGGGATGGAAACGAAAAATATTGTGCGTCAGCGAGAAGAAGCTTTGGAGAAAAAATAAAGGGTTATTGAGAATTCACTGCGTGTATATACGATGCAGGTTTTCGCAGCATGCGGTTTTTAGCATGTGTATTGTGACGAACATTTCTTAAGCTAAATCGTTATTTCGTTAAGCTGCCGTCGAGGCGCTGATTCTTTTTTACAATGACTCGGCTGAAGGTTTTTTATTTTGTCCGTGGCTTTTTCAGCTCCCGCTTGAATAAATTTATCAGTGGACTTAAACACACATCACCAGAATTTATGTAAGAGCCTCTGTCCTTTCCGCCACTTGGGTTTATCGAAGGCAGTCAAAAGGACCAAATATACATCTTCAGAGTGAAATAGCAATTTTCTGAAGACGAGGAAAAGATGCTGTAATCGGTGGCGGGTAAAGGAAACACTTGACGTGAGCCGGCAGCGGGGGTTGCTTTTCGCTAACGCTCTCCTTTGAGCGCGACGCTTCTATATGTGATCTTGTCGGGGATTGTATTTAGAGAAGGTGATGGTCCGCCTTGTACGCGTTGTCCTGGCGCTGCTCTCAACTTCTCCGAGGTCTACGAGAACGTCCAATTCATGAGTTGCCTACCCGTCGACTGGTATCTACCTCGTCGGCGATCACGAGTTTTGGAGATATAACAGAGGTCATCAAAGTGCGACCTTTGCTGTGCACAGAAATTGCACATTGAACGCCGGCCTCCCTGCTTCCTGTCTTAATTTGGACTGACATCACCGTAGGTGTGGAAATCAGCAAAGGGATACATGCATTATCGCAGGTTCCTCAAGGGACCCAGAATGGTGGTCTCAATGAAGGCGCGATGTCTGGGATGTTAAAAGACGACGGTTCATGATTATCCCCCAGGCAGAAATATTTTAATGCGTTTTGTGGAAGCTGAGTTATATTCAGACAAAATTTGAACTTCCGCGTCTTCGCGCTTTTCCCTCTCCTGTCGAACGAGAAAACAGCGGCGCTCCTCCGCCGGCCCCACTCACTCGGCCCCTCCCCTACCTCCCCCAGCAGCAGCGCGAGCAGAGTGGCCACGCGTGACGTCTGTAAGAATTTGGCACTGTCAACGAATGATAACGCCCTGCTGCTGACGTAATTTGCACGACGTGACGTCGTCTGCCATGTTTTCGCGCGAAAGCCCAGAACCGCACGTCGCCGCGAGGTGCGAAAGGGGGTATTTTTAAAAGTGTATTGTAAATTTGCCGCCCGCTTTTGTGGTATTGTACGCGGCATGGACGCTCGCTGGCCTGTACTCTACATAGCGCAAGCATTTTAAAGCCGATTTCAAACACTCCTTTCTGTGGCCCTTACAGTTTCCTGAGTCTGGAACATAAGAGCGTTTGCTTTTCACTCCAATACGTTTGCCTTCGGGCCGCACCTCTGTCACCCCTTCCCCCTGTGCTTCACTCTTTCTTCGTGTGCTCTCTCGGATCCAACTTCGCCACCACGTGCTCCTCAAGGAAAGTGCAATTAAAAGCTGCGCTCTAAATTTTGGTCCCAAGGATAACATCTGCCTTGCGCACTTTCTACATTATTAAACGGACTGTGCAGCACTACTAGATACCTGGGTTTATTCGAAGCCCTTGCTTTGCGGACCACATCACGACACCGCCCCTCCCCCGGTTCCCCCATGGTTGTTTTTTTATTGTTACAAGCACTGTCCCCGAAATAATTGGATCTCAAACGAAGGCAGCCTCTCTGCCCAAAATATCAAGGCATCTCGAGCAGAAGAAAGCTTACTGAATAGAGCTCACCTTTAGGCGCCTCTATATGATTTTTAGTGTTGTAAATGTAGTTCTGCGAGAAGTGAAAAATCAATCTGGTAGTGTCTAGTTTCAGGTCGCGGAAGAGAGTATAATGGAGAGAGTCCGTGAAATCATTCACGTGCAGAGGAGGCCCGACTCCCAAACATACTTCAGGGGGGGGGGGGGGGAACACACGCTCAATAACACGTCAATGGGAGCGCCCGCCCCTTGTCAGTCTGGCCATGCGAAACATTCACACATTCAGATTTCGCGTAACCTCCGGACCTGCAAGGTGACACTCCACCGGGTGCTCATCTTGTCACCTTACGGTAATCGTGTACGTGCAACCTACGAGCTTTTTCACCATGAATCCAAAATTCTCTTTTCGGCGATGATGTTGCCTGCTACCTGTGAGTGGGCGGGGACCCACACGAGCTTTATGGCACTTCCCGGAGGCTTGCACTTGGATAGAATGGCTCGGGTCGCGGAGGCGATCACCCCCTTGCGGAAGCTTCCTTAGGCTGTCTTTGAGTCGATGACCACGGAGTCCACACTCGGCTGTGCGAGGGCCACGGCCGTTTCTTCGGACACTACGGGGTCTGTTGTCTTCAGGGACGCACTGACGAGCAGCCTGTCTTTTGAAGTAACCACCACTGCTGCAAGGTCGCTGTGTTTTTGGAGCGAGGCGTCCGCATAGAGGACCCTGGGGTTCTCTTCCAGCTTCCGGGATATACCTTTGGAACGCGCCCTGCGCCTCTCGTCGTCCTTGCCCGGCGTCATGTTCCGGGGAAGGCGTTTGGTGTGAATGGTCGTCTTGCACTCTACAGGAAAGGCCGCCTTGATGAGTACTGGCTCGATTGGCCATCCTATCTTGCGCAGGATGGCTCGTCCGTGTTCCGTGTGACTGGGCCAGATTTCTGATTAGAGAGGCGGGCTTCGATGAGCTCCTCCACCGTGTTGTAGGCGCCCATGTCTAGCAGTCTTTGCGTGGACGAGTATATGATCATCCCCAGTGCTTAATTCGTTGGCTCACGAAGCATCGTGGTTAGGTGTTTCTATTGGCCGTCGTCAGCTGGACATACGGGGCGGAGTAGGTAACCCGCGACACCACGAACGCGCGTATCAGGCGATTTGCATCGTCACTTTAAGGCCTCGGTTTCTGTTAGATACCCTCGGAATCATGCTAAGTATCTGTTCGGTTGTAGTCTGGATCTTTGTGACGGCGGCGTGTGCCTTCCCGTCGCTCTTAAGTCGATGATCCTAATCTGCTGCGTTGGTTTGATGACCGTGCTGTCGATGGTGAGGATCACGTTCGGCGGCAGCTCCTTAGATTTTTCCGGTTAGATCATGAGCAGCTCTGATTTCTGAGGAGCGCAGCTATGTCCTCATGACTTTGTGTACTCGTGCACGGTCGTTGCCCCCTCCCCCCCCCTGCAAGGCTTCCTCCATCCAGTCATCGTACTTTGCTCGGGCCGTCCACACCGTAATTTAGTCGGCGTAGAACGCGTGGTCAACGCCTTCAATTTGCTTCAGTAGATTGGGCAGGGACAGGAGGGCCAGAATAAAGAGCAGGGGCGACAACACCGATCTTTGAGGGGACTTCTCCTCCCCTATCCAGATGGTTGCCGTTCAGTTTGATAGAAAATCTTTTATCAGGCGGAATGTCTTTCGGCCACACCTGGTCTCTTCAGACTCTGCAACACGTTCGCATGGGACAGGTTGTCAAACGCTCCCTTCAGGTCGAGAGCGAGTATCCCGCGCTGCGCGTGCCTCGTTGCTGGCTTGACGACCAGTTCGTTGAGTTATATTATCACATCTTGGGTGCTGAGATGTTCCCTGAAGCCATACATTGTCTCCAGCATGTGATTCGTTTCTTCGAGGTGCTTCTGCAGCCGGCGAAGGACCATGCGCTCTATCACATTCCCCACACAGGACGTGAGAGAGATGTGCCGTATGTTATCTATCGTGAGGGCCTTGCCGGGCTTTGGAATGAAGCAGACTTCGGCATCCTTCCATTTCTTCGGCAATCGCAAGCTCCCCAGGCTTCGCTGATGTGCTCTAGGAGACCGCGGGCTGCTGTACTGCTCATGTTACTGAGTAATTTGTAAGTTATGGCGCCCCTGCCGGGTGTACTACTCTTGCTACTTTCATTTATTGCTGTGCACAGTTTCGTCATGGTTAACGGCCGGTCCACTCTTCGTTGCGGGTCCTTCGTACCACTCTGGCACCGAGTACTGGACCTTCTCTGTCTTTAGGTACTTCGCCTTCAGGTATTGCAGGAGCCTGCGACCATCTCCCTTGTACGTGTTCAATACTTTGGTGAGGTGGCGATGGGTCGCAGTTTTGCTACTCAGCGGGTCGATCAGATGCCTCAAGAGACACCCCGTCTTCCTCATCGAGAGCTTGCCCTGCAGGCCGTCGCAGGTCTTCAGCCAATGTACCCTACATAGTTTGGCCGCGTGCTCGGCGATCTGTTTGTTCGAGACTGCTATGCGCTTGGCCAGCTTTCTGTTGTGTCTCTGACGTTTCCACCACCGCGTTAACGAGTGCCGGGCCGCTCACGTGTGGATCAGTCTGGCGTAGATGTACGGTGTGTGCGACGTCGTTGCAATTTCTTGGGTAAATTTTTGGAGTTCCGTCTTCTGGTCCCTCAACCATTCGGTGTAGGTATGTTGTGTTCCAGCTTGTCCCGATTCTTCCTCGGACGCCTCTTCTTGTTATTAGAATACATTCTCATCTTGTACCAATCCGTGATCTGCGCCGTCCCCAGCACAGCCCGATATCAGGGGCCTCGGACCGTGACGCCGATTGCGCTGTGGTCAGACCCCAGGTCCACTTCGTTTCACCAGAAGACGTCTAGCGTGCCCAATAATTACGACAGGTCTGGCGTGGTGTCCTTCGTGGCACTGTTGCCTCTACTGGTGGTTACGTCCGGTATCGTTCAAGGGGGCCACCTTGTGATCCTCCATTGGTTTGGCCAATGCTTTTCCTCTCTTGGACTTGAAGTTATAGCCCCACGTTGTGTGAGGGGAGTTAAAGTCGCCGACGATCAGGAGTGGCCTGGTCCCCGCCAACCCTTTCGCCTGCCTCTCAATGCGGTCAAATTTGTACTGTCCATGTGATGGCCGGCAGTGCGCGCTCATTACAAATAAGTTGCCCGAGCTGCTAATTTCTCTCGCACGATTTTCGACCAGCGTGTGCTCCCCCCGCTTTGCACCGTGACATGTTGAGTTGCCGCTACGTTGCTGCGGACGAGCACAGCCGTTCCGTTCTCCGTGGGATCCGTGTAAGTGACGTACACCGGGAGTCTTGGTTTCCCTTTTGTTTCCTGTAGAGCAATTACATCGGGTTTGTTTTCTTTCCTGACAATGTTTAACATCAGTACCTCTTAGTTGTAAATCCCGCGGCAGTTCTATTGGTAAATTACGGTGGTGTCCCCCCTGGTATTCTTGTGCTTCTTACTTGGCTTGATCGTGTGATAAGATGTATTGAAAGGAAGAACTGGGAGGAGTTTGAAGGCGAGTACGTGAGGGGAGAACGCTGATTGAGGGTGCTGGTAGAATGGGACGGGGACTTTTCTCAATTTTAAGGAGAGATCACAGCATGAATTTCAATCCGTTCATGCGGTTGATTGGGCGGTGAACGAAATTCGGTGCATGTTGGCCATGCAGGATGGAGGCTCACTGGATGTGGCTTTAAAGTTCCGCTGTTTTTTAGGAATGATGCTCTCACTGCTATGTAGAAAAACAGCACTCCTGCTGCTACGATTTCACGCCAGCACAGACCAACAAACGAGCATGGCGAGAGGGGAGCGCCGTAACGAAAAATACTGATTCGAAACTTTCCACTCGGAAGCTCGGAAGGACGTTTTTGTTATGTTCACATTTATCCGCTGTACAATAGATACGACAACTACGCACACGAGAGAAACCAAGCGCATATTTAGATTTTAAACAACAGGCAGTGCTGGACCTTCTTCGGATGAGACTTTTGAGTGCTGACCTACACGCTAAAACTAGAACTCTTTCAAACAGGCTAAGCCAACCGCTCTGCCCCTTTTACAGCTGATTACTATGCTTAAATTTCTCAATGGCTTGTAGAGAAGCTATTATAACAGTGTTGGTTAATCCATTCTCACCAAAACGCCCACTTTAAAATAGAAATTTCTGCCTTTCGCAAAGCATCGTGACAATGCTACTAACTGCTAGGATAGTTCTGGAGAAGCATTGGAGGGTTAGAAAGACCTGCGATGTGGAAGCTATGTGCATTAATTTTGCAGTTCGGATGACGCACAACTTTTTTTTTCATGCGTCTGCGGCAGCAGTGCAGTATTTTAACAACCCAACAAGGCCAGACTTTTGCGGTTGGGAAATGAGAGCGAGAATTCTCAACTCTTCAGTCCAGGGATCTTGCAATACACTGCGACGAAAACGTGTTGGTGATATATATCTCGAGAACATAACAGCAAAAATTTTATTTGAGTTCTTCGCTTCCATCACAGAGCAGAAACCAAAAACATTTGTCGCGCCAGTATTTCAAGCCGTTGGAAACAAAAAAAAAACGGCGTCAGCGAGAACAAGCTTTGGAGAAAAAAATTGATTGTTATTGAGAATTCACTGCATGTATTTACGGTGCATGTTTTCGCTGTATGCGCTTTTGGCATGTGTATTGTGACGAACTTTCCTTCAGCGAAATCATTGATTCGTTAAGCTGCCATGGAGGCTGTGATTCTTTTTAGCAATGACTAAGCTGCAGGTTTTGCATTTGCACGTGGCATTATCAGCTGCCACTTGAATAATTTTATCATTGGACTTAAACACATCACCAGAATTCATGTAAGAGCCTCTGCCCTTTCCGCCACGTGCCTTTATCGAACGCAATCAAAAAGACAAATATACATCTTCAGAATTAAATAGCAATCTTCGTAAGCAAAGCAAAAAGACGCTATAATTGGTGGTTAGCCAATGATAATGATGTTAAAGATCCCCAGGCCAGTATTTCAAGCCGTTGGAAACAAAAAAAAAACTGCGTCAGCGAGAACAAGCTTTGGAGAAAAAAATTGATTGTTATTGAGAATTCACTGCATGTATTTACGGTGCATGTTTTCGCTGTATGCGCTTTTGGCATGTGTATTGTGACGAACTTTCCTTCAGCGAAATCATTGATTCGTTAAGCTGCCGTGGAGGCTGTGATTCTTTTTAGCAGTGACTAAGCTGCAGGTTTTGCATTTGCACGTGGCATTATCAGCTGCCACTTGAATAATTTTATCATTGGACTTAAACACATCACCAGAATTCATGTAAGAGCCTCTGCCCGTTCCGCCACGTGCCTTTATCGAACGCAATCAAAAAGACAAATATACATCTTCAGAATTAAATAGCAATCTTCGTAAGCAAAGCAAAAAGACGCTATAATTGGTGGTTAGCCAATGATAATGATGTTAAAGATCCCCAGGCGGTCGAGATTATTCCGGAGCCCTCCACTACGGCACCTCTTTCTTCCTTTCTTCTTTCACTCCCTCCATTAACCCTTCCCTTACGGCGCGGTACAGGTGTCCAAAGATATCTGAGACAGATACTGCGCCTTTTCTTTTCCCCCAAAACCAATTTTTATTTTATTTTCAATGATAATGACGGCTTGCTAATTCATGCTGCACCCCCCTTGTCAATGTGATATGCCTCGACTAGTTACTTACTATCTGATCTTTATGTTTGAAGATGACGGATGTCTGATGAAGCAATGGGGCGCACGTGTGCTTAGGTTGCCGGCAGTGCAGCTTCAAATTCGAACCGGCTGCCCTGTCCAAAGAATTGTGACGCTCCGTCAGCCATTCGTTAAGAGATCGCCCAGTCTGGCCAACATACCACCAACCGCATGAAATGGTGATCTTTTATACTACCCCTTCGACGCACTCAACCCTCCTCTCTTGGCGCTGCACTGCAGGCAACCTAAGCACACGTGCGCCCCATTGCTTCATCAGACATCCATCATCTTCAAACATAAAATTCAGATAGTAAGGGAACTAGTCGAGGCATATCACATTGACAAGGGGGGTGCAGCATGCATTAGCAAGCCCTCATTATCATTGGCTAACCACGAAATCACCGGTTTGGAGCATGCATTTGCAGCAAAGTAGATTTAATGTATTCATTCATGATGCAGAGTTTCCTGAATATTTTTTTGTTCTGTTTAGTGTTTGGCGGGAATAGTATATGTACACACGTGCGTAATCAATCACCAGTTGAAAGTCGTGTCGTCGTCTTTGTTCCGTCCTCGTGTTTTTTCCGCGCTGTTTTACCATGAACAATATTAACCAACTAGCACAGCTTTCTGTACTGCTATAATCGGTGACCGCTCAGGAAAGCACTCGAGAGAGCCGGAGGGAGGGCGTCGGCAGCGGTGGCTGCTTTGCGCTAACGCTTCTAGCTCTTGTTCGAGCGGGACGCTCCTATCACTAATCTTGTCCGAGAGGGCAGTTGCAGCAGTTTACTGTCAGCCGTATACGCGATGTCGACGGCGCCGCTATCAACTTCTGCGAGCTCTATGTGGACCTCGTTTCTGCATTTTCCTACTGCTCGATCGGTATGTCCCTTCTCGGCGTTCGCGGCCATACCTTATCGATAACGAGAGCAACGACAGTCCCCCGCGTCACACATAGCAGTAAGGAAGGCTGCGCCTCGATATTCGGCGCATGACATTTTCGCTTTGTCAATTGATTCCTTCGTCTGTCGGGGAGAGAATCTAGGCGGAACATTCAACTCCGAGCATTGGATGCACAAGGGACAAGAAATACACAGAACCGCTTGGACCACCAGACGTGGCCGATGGTCTTCGCGGCTTCGGTAGCGAGTGACGGGCGGCATCGCTGCCCATGAATGAGATTCAAAACTTTCTATGTATGTCCGGAACAGGTTACCCTTTTCTCTACCCAACCTTGCGTAACTTTCGCCCCAGGCCACCCGTTTTGTTCTCTTCTTTCTTTCTCCTTCCTCTCCTGGACAGCTTTCTTTACCTCTTCATTTAAGCAATTTTGTCTCCAGCAGCGTTCCTTCATTTTTTCCCCTTGTTATTCCTTATTTCTTTCACCGCTGTCCCACCATTCGTTACCCCGACTTCTTTCCTGGCCGCTTCGATCGTATACCTTGGCGGACTTCATTTACTCTACCTCTCGGGCCGTTCTCTGGATGACGGCTAGCACCGGAAAAAACTGACAACGTTTACAATTGTTAGAATTTTTACTGAAGAATGCAGCCCGCTTAAAATATTCCTAGTCCAGCATCTTGCCTTTGGCGAGCAATTTCAAAGAGCCCTTGCCAAGTCGGAAACAACCCTATTAACACACGTGAACACCACTTGTACTTGTCCTGTCACGGCTTCATCTGCTGGTCTCCTCAACCATAGCGACCATGATGCCTATCCAGTGTGTGAAACGCGCTCAACATTACAGACGCTGAATCTCATTGGCTCGGCTAGATTACGCGGTCATGCAGCAGCCGCTCCATGCCTCTGGAGCCCCGGCACAGACAAGGCGAAGACTCGGCTCGGCGGCGTGGAGAAGTCAGGTGATGCGTTGCTATGGCAGCGGCGCCGCAAGGATGTTCAACTTCAAACTTCAGCCTACGGTGAAATCTGTACTGCGACGGAGGATTAATATTTTGCATTTTCGTAAAGCAAAATGGAGCAGAATAAAGCCGGTTTGGAAACCGCCCCAGGAGATGCCTCATTTGCCATATTGCCGTGATTCAAAGTGCTGTATGTTTGCGCACAAAGCCGCCGGAACTCGGCTTCATCATTTGAGCATTATATTTTTTATTTCGACCCACTGCAGGCCAGTGCTTTGGCCCAAGCGGGAGGGGCTTACATATATAAGGATACAACAAAAAGAACACATACAACGAAAGGAAGAACACGTGGGAAACAGCACAATTCTGAATGAAAGAAACGATAAAAGTTCCTAGGCAAGAAATGGCAACAGCCGTTCTCGTGTTGCATTGTAATGCGAGTTTCGTGGCAAATTACTCTTATTTAAGGAAAACAGGACACATTAAGCATGCAAACTGGGGCTTGCTTATTCTTGCACAGCATCATTGCCTTTAAAAATGTTACGCGCAAAAAGAATCCATTTTGTAACTCTGCGAGAGAAAACAACAATATTTAAATGTGTTAGTGCGAGAAAAAAAAAGGAGCTAAAAGTGTTCATGGATAAGCTGCGTTGTCCTTGTCTTTGGATGATTAACGGATTCTGAGATGGTGAACTTAACCTTGCCAGAAAGACGAGTATAATGAAATATATTGCGCCTAACCCTATTCAGGGGATCCTATCGTCGGCATATTACTTTTCATTAAATTATATGGGTAATCTTACCGCTTATATCATTACAAGCTGGAAAGCCAAGGAACAGTACGACAGGATATCAGAAAAAAAAAAGATTTAGCGGCTGCGGGCATAGCGCGAGCGCTCCGTCTCGCGTCAATGCTGTCTTCGTTTTCGTAACATTACCCGGGGCCACCAAGCGTTCTCCAGATCGAGAGATCAAATTCTGAATAGTGAGGTGACGAAGGGCATGACCAGAAAGAATCGAAGAAGATAAATGACCTGCCACTTAGACGAATCTGATGAACGGTTGCGCCCGCAGCTTTAGGTCCAGCAGTCAGTCGCCCAGAGCCGAAGCTCAAGAGTTACGGACTGCCAGGAAAGCTTGGGCAAGGGTGCCGTCTTGGTTCGTGTCGTCTTCGGGTCATAGTGCGTCTCGTCGTGGTCGTCGTGTGTTGTGGCCGGGGTTGGGGACGGGGCCGGTTATAGCGGCTGGTCGGTTCAGGTCAGGTCGAGATGGAGTTGAGCCGGGCGGCAGAGTCCAGGTCCCCTCTGCCGACGACAGAAGCGAGCAGAAAGCGCTGAAGCTCCAGGGACCAGGAAGACGATGTGGCACCCAGCCCCTGCATCATATGTTACGAGGTGGCAAGCCAGAGAACTTGACGGCGTGATGAGAGATGAAAATGTGATTTAATGACTGCGGGCCTAGCGCGACCGCTCCGTCCCGCTCCCTGCCTCTTCCTCTTCGTAACTATATTTCCAAAATTAAATCTGACTGCTTTTCTCTGAAACCTTTCAAGCTGCATAATCTCATTTTTACATTAGGGATTCATACAATTGAGGGATGTTATAGTTTTTAACTTAAGCAAGCATTATAAGCTAGGATCTTTTGTACTAATTCATGCACTTTGAAGTTGTCTTTACAGGAAAGAGTTTTCTAAGGGTGACTACACAAATATAGGTATACCTTCGGACTAGGTGAGCTTGTTAGTTGGTGCAATGCCATGTTATTTTTGCTTAACCACTGCTTAAATAGGACTGTTACATGAATATGGGAAAGCAGTAACTGAAAAGTTTTCCTAGTAACACGCAAAAGTACCGTTTTCTCTGTGTTGACATCATTCCCCAGCAACCACTCCGTCGTTCTATTGCAAGAATACTGTTCTGTGCGCAAGATGTGGTCATTAACAGAGGATATTTCTCTGAGAACAAGGCATTTATCACCATACATTTGAATAAATACATCACCGGTGACCTCATCTGCTAAATCACAAACATAGATATGAAACTACAACGGCCCTAATACACTTCCTTGTGGTACGCCCGAGGTAACAGGAAGCACATGAGATGAAAAACTTTCTATTTCTACAAAATGGCTTATATTGCGGAGGCATGGTATGCTCCAAAATTTTCCAACACGTACCTGTTATTGCAACAGGACGATAATTGTCTATACCAAGCCGTTCACCGTCTTTATGAATCGGTGTAACATGTGCAAAGCGCCAATCACCTGGTACGTCGCCTTCAGCAGTGACCAAGTGGAACATATCGGCAAGAAACCCTGAAATCTGCTCGGTGAAACGCACAAGAAATGCGCTCGGAATGCCATCAGGGCCTATATACTTCTTAGTATTTAAGTTAACTAGGCAATGACCACTTCGCGAGTTATTAATACAGGTTTCGCAGGGATCGTAGGGAAACTTCTCATTCATATCTCGGAAAAAGCTGTCCGAGAATACCTAATAATATTTTCTGTAATATCGATTGGTTCATTGATAATGTGATCTTGAAATTTCATTTTATGGATGTCCTCATTACTTTCGCTTATATGGCGCGAAAATTTTGGCGGTCACTCGCGATAAAATTTGCTAACGTTTTAATGAAAAATTGCTTCTTGCATGTCCATTATTTTTTATTAAATCAATAATTATCTCACTGAACAATGCTGTGCCCGTTTTGTGCTGTTTTCTAAGGAGCTTAATTTTACTTTTCATGTGAATATTATCTTGATCCAAGTGTTAGTGCGACCATTGGGAAATTTTTTGCGCGAACAAATTGGTAAACGCAAAATTCTGCCGTTTCGCGTAAATATTGCCATGAACACCCAACGTCATGACTTAGACAATCATGATGCATATCTAGGTAGTGTATTACGGCCGTGTCATCTGTATTGGCGTAATCTTTAATTACAGTTGATGGGACACTTTTCCTACTTTTCTTAGCTACCTTACTCCAGGAAAAGATACTAAACCATGGTCAGAAATTCCACTTTCCACGCGAACTTTTTGGTTACTGAACATTTTGGTATGAAGCTCTAGGAACTAGAATTTAACTACTGCGAGTACTGTTTTTATCTCTTTGTTCCAGGTTATGTCTTACTGATGATGCAGAAATCAGGATCATATAACAGAGGAATTCGCGAAGTCTTCCGCTTTGTTAACAATGCTTCTAGCGTTATAACTGTGGACGTGGAGTTGACTCGAATTTGTCCGGTAGATTTGGGGAGGTGTGTTGCTGTGAGGCGAGATGCGGCATTGCGACACTGGTACAAACACTGCGACCGCGATAATGGTATTTATTGCAAAACTGGGTACTAGACATTAGCCTCAACTTGGACCAACAAGTAACATTTTCAACACCATTAGGCGCATTCTGTCGTAGGTAAACCATTTTACTGCGGCGTTTGCAGCCACAACCCTCATTCGTTTCATCGCGTATATGACATGCCTAGGAAAGCCTCAGACCACCTCGAAAACAAGCAAGATTTTGAAACCGTGGCTTTCGATAGCGTGGCGTAAAAGTAAATACTGTTATTTCGAACACATTTCGCTGCATCACGCGTTCATGACGCCCTTCGTACATGTTCATGACGCATGTCGTACATTTTTGCTCTGCTTACTTAGCAAATAGGATACTCATTCAAACCAGCTGCGTGAACTGTGTGTTGTTTGGCGCCACTTTTTCCGAGTTATTGATGGGCTTACAGTTGTCACCATGCATGCTATGTATCACACGGTCATGACGCACCTCGCACAATTGTGCTCAGCTTACTTAGCAAATAGGACACTCAATCAAACCAGCTACGTGCACTGTGTATTGTTTGGCACAACTTTTTCCCTGTTATTGATGGCCTTACAGGTGTCAGCTTTCGAAGCTTACTTGGAGCGCATGTGTATCAACGCATAGAAATATTTCCATCGTGAGCACGGATGTTTATCGGCTATTTTCGTAATGTATATGTATGGAAGTCAGGTCTCTAGATGCTTGAGGTCACTGTGCGCTTCAAGCACTCTGGATTCGATCTGACATTTTTTCCTCACATATCAAAGATTCATCCATCGAGTCACCGCAAGGGCTTAGGCAGAGAAAGTTTTTTTCAAAATTCTAGCGTGGACAGCCATAATTTTACAATCGCGCTGGAGGGTAGTACCGGCATCATCTGAAATAAAAATGTGAAATAATCGTTGTGAACCAGGACAGAACACCAAATCTGTTTGTATTGCATCATATCAGATTTTAACCGCTGCCTACAGTGCTGGGCTCACCTTTACTGTGGCTCACGAATTACACTTTAGCACATTGACGCCGCAAGCAACATGTGCTGCTAGAAAGGTCTCCAATGATTGAAATTATCGCCTAGGAAAATAATCGGAATGTCTGAATTAAGTTCTGACCAGAGGAAATGACAATATTGATGAAATTACCAGGCGAAAGCTCTGACCAGAAAAATTGATGATATGAGACCGCAGAGGATACAGACAGAGGACATCTTTCATAGAAGTTAATGACTATGCGCAACCAGCTTCGGCCGACTTACGCGCCCAGAGTGTATTTATGGAGAAGCACCACTTCTTCCGCGTATGCGGTGTAAAGCCTAATTGCATAAAAAAAATAAATCAAAGATCATAAAAAAAGATCAAAGGCATAAAAAAAGATCAAAAAAGATCAAAAAAGTTCACCTTCGAGCACCTTCTTACAGTGCCTATATTGGACAGCGAAAGTACATCCCTCTTTTGGCAGGCAGTAGGACCAGGTACGCAGACACTCTTCAGGAACGAGCGTTCGCAAAGGCCATTCTGCTTTCTTTGTTTATATAACATAGAGTTACACCGCTACCCGTGACCTCCAGCTCTGGTGAAGTGCTTCAGTCAATAATTCTGTAGAGCTTTAATAAAAAGATTTTGTTAGGGGCTGAATAAAGTGGTCTACTTCAGAGCCATTTGTCACTGTACTATTAAGCCAAGGTGCACGACTGGCTACGCAAAAAAACAGCACTCATTTTACTACGATTGCGCGTGAGCACACGGCAACAAAAGATCATTTCGAGAGGCAAACGCAGTAATAAAAACTGTTGATTAGAAAATTTTCTGACTGAAGCTTGGAACGGCGCTTTTGTTAGGTTCACGTTTATACGCTGTTCAGCGGTCAAAACAACTGCACAAGAGAGAAACCAAGCGAATATTTGCAATTTAAACAACAGGCAGTGCTGAATCTTCTTCGGATGAGGCTTTGAAGTGCTAACCTACACGATAAAATTACGACTCTTTCAAACAGGATAAGCCAGCCGCTCTGCTATCTTTACAGCTGTTTAATATACTTAAATTTCTAAATCGCTTGTAGAGAAGCTTTTATAACAGTGTTGGTGGATCGATTTCTACAAAAAGGCCAGCTTTTGACTAGAAATCACCCTCTTGCGTAAGGTATCGCGAATTTGCTAAGTGTAAGGGTAGTTCTGAAGAACAATTGTAGGGGTAAAAGGACCTGCGGCATGGAAGCTGTCTACATGCATTTTGCGGTTCGTATGATGCGGAAATTTTCCCATGTATCTGCGGCGGGGTGCAGTGCTTTAACAACCCAACCAGGCCACAACTTTACCGTTTGAAATGAGTGTGACCATTCAAAATTTTTCAGTCCTGGCATTTTCCAACACACTGCTAAGAAACCCTTCTGGTGCAATATCTCTCGAGAACATAACAGCAAAAATTTTATTTTAGTTTTTCACTTCCATCACAGAACAGGAACATAGCCTGAGTGGCTTTGAGACGTTAAACCCCCATAAACCTAATCAAACCATAAACGAAACAGAGCAGGAACCAAAACTATTTGTCGCGACAGCATTTAAAGGCTTTCAAACCCCCCCCCCCCCCAAAAAAAAAAAAAATTGTATATAAGCGAGAACAAGCTTTGGAGAGAAAAATAAAGGGTTATTGAGAATTCATTGCCTCTATATACGCTGCATTTTTTCACTAAATGCCCATTTTGACATGTGTATTCTGACGAACATTTCTTCAGCGAAATCATTATTCCGTTTGGCTGCCGTAGAGGCGGTGTTCTTTTTTACAGTGACTAAGCTCCAGATTTTGCATTTTGCCCGTGGCTTTCTCAACTGCCGCTGGAATAAATTTATCAGTGGACTTAAACACATTACCAGAATTTATGTAAGATCCTCTGCCCTTTCCGCACATGGGTTTATCGAACGCAGCCAAATGAACAAAACATGCTTCTTCTCAATGCAATAGAAATCTTTTTAAGCAAAGCAGAAAGATGCCCTAAGCGGTGACCGCTCAGGGAAACACTCGAGTGAGACGGCGGGAAGGCGTCGATAGCGGTGGCTGCTTTGCGCTGACGCTTCTAGCTATTGTTCGAGCGCGACTTTCCCATCAGTAATATCTTCCAAGACGGCAGTTTCTGAAGTTGATGATCAGCCATATGCGCGTTGTCGCCGGCGCCGCTCTCAACTTCTTCGAGGTCTACGCGAACCTCGTCTCTGCAGTTGCCTACCGCGCCGATCGATATTTCTCTTTGAGGCGTTCGCGGCAATATCTTATCGATAACGAGAGCCACGATAGTCCCCCGCATGACACAGAGCAGTAAGGAAGGCTGCCCCTTGTTATCCGGCGCATGACGATTTCGCTTTGTCAATTCATACCTTCGTCTGGCGGGGAGAGAATCTAGGCGGAGCATTCAACTCCGAGGCGTTGCTGCTCAAGGGACAAGAGACACAGACGACGGCTTGGAGCGGCAGACGTGGTCGATGGTCTTCGCGGCTGCGATAGCGAGTGACGGGCGAGAACTCTGCCCATGATTGAGATTTGAATCTTTGTTTGTGTGTCTGGAACAGGTTCCCTTCATTTCTCCCCATATTCGTGCAATTTTAGATAATAAACTATGGTCAGGAATTCCACGTTCCATGCGAACTTTTCCGTTACTGAACGTTTCGGTATGAAGCTGTAGGAACTAGAATATAACCACTGCGAGTGCAATTTTTAACCCTTTGCTCGAGGTTAAGAAAGCCCATTTTGCTATTAGTGAGTCATCGGCAAAGGAATATTTATAATGTGTGCGATTGCAAGGCAGATTTAAATGTCCAGTAATGATAAAGTTTTCCAAAAAAACTTAGCATATGAGTGTATAAATATTTCATAACCAAATCATCAACATCTTCTGGTCGATAAACTGGTGAAAGGAAAATATGTTGCCAAAGAATGACACATTTAGGTATAGCCTTTTGTGTTCAGTGATTTAGTCTGCGATCATCACCTTAGTACCCTTCTTCGCAACAATGGCTATGCCCCCATGGCAAGATTCTATCTCAGCGGTACAGTCGGTAACCTGGCTGAACAATTTCGTCATCGCTAGTCAAGGCATCCCATCATGTCTCACTGATCATGCAGAAATCAGAATCATATAACAAGAGGAATACTTCCAAGTCTTCCGCTTTCTTAACAATGCTTCTAGCGTTCTAACTGTGGACGTGGAGTTGATGCGAATTTGTGCGGTAGCTTTGGGGAGGCGTGTTGCTGCGAGGCGAGGTGCAACACTGTGACACTGGTACAAACATTGCGACCGCAATAATGATATTTATTACAAAACTGGGTACTAGACATTAGCCTTAATTTGGACCTAGAAGTAACATTTTATCACCATTGGGCGCATTCTGCCGAAGGTAAACCATTTTCCTGCGGCATTTGCAGCCACAACCCCCATTATCCTTTCGTTTCATTGCGAATCTGCTATGCCTAGGAAAGCCTAAGGCAACCTCAAAAACAAGCAAGATTTTGTAACTCTGGCTTTCGAAAGCGTGGCGTAAAAGTAAATACTGCTCTTTCGAGCACATTTGTTGTTTGGCGCAACTTTTCCCGAGGGATTGATAGGCTTACAGTTTTCACCACGCGATTCTTACTGGGAGCCCATGTGTAGCAACGCATAAATTTATTTTCATTGTTATCGCGGATGTTTATCGGATATTTTCGTACTGTATATGTATCAAAGTCTGGTGTCTAGATGCCTGTGGTCACTGTGTGCTGCAAGCACTCTGGATTCGGTCTGACATTTTTTCCTCTCATGTCAAAGACGCATCAATCGAGTCACCGCAATGGCTTAGGCAGAGAACGTTTCTCAAAATTCTAGCGTGGACAGCCATATTTTTACAATCGCACTGGAAGGAAGTACTCTCATCTTCTGAAATGACAATGTGGAATAATTGGGGTGAGCCAGGATACAACACCAAATTTGTTTGTATCGCATTATATCAGATTTTCACGGCTGCCTACAGTGCTGGGCTCACCTTTACTCTGGCTCGCGGATTACACTATCGCACATTCACGCAGCAAGGAACATACACTGTTAGAAAGGTGTGCAAGGAATGAGAATATCGCCTAGAAAAATATTCGGAATGTCCGTATGACGTTCTGACCAGAGGAGATGACAATATTCTTGAAGTGACCAGAGGGAAGCTCTGACCAGTGGAAATGACGATATGAGACCGCAGAGGGTACAGAGAGGGACACTTTTCAAAGAAGTTAAGAACTATGCGCAACCAGCTTCGGCCGGCTTACGCGCCCAGAGTGCATCGATGGAGAAGCAGCAGTTCTTCCGCGTATGCGGTGTAAATCCTGGTACTATAAAAAAATATCAATCCGATTGCATTTCACCTCCGAGCAGCTGCTTACAGTGCCTATATAGAACAGCGACAGTAAATACCTCTTTTGGCAGGCATTATGACGAGGGGCGCACAAATTCTACAGAAACGAGGATTCGCCAAGACCATTCTCCCTTCTTTGTTTCTATAATATAGAGTTACACCGCTACCCGTGATCTCCACCTCTGGCGAAGAGCTTCACTCGATAATTCCGCTGGGCTTTATTAAAGAGATTTTGCTAGGGGCTGAATAAAGTGGTCTAGGTCGGAGCCATCTGTCATTAGTACTATTAACCCAAACAGTGCGACTGGCTGTGCAAGATTTAATCAGCATTGTCTCCTTAGGCACGCAGCTTCGATTTACAAAATACCTCTTTATCTGGAACGTAATATTTATTTCCCAACATAGTGGTATTCGGGAGTTTTTTCGAAATAACTCCAACCATTGACCTCTGCTAAGATGTTACGTGGTCCAAGGCGGGAATGATGCTAGAACGCCCCGGGAAAAGCACGCAGGCCGAGAGCACAGGGCCCGTTCAGAGCACAGAGCACCGAAGCCAAGAACACGCCCACCTCCGAGACACTTTGCTCACCTCGTATTCACCAAGAATATTCGTTGCATGGCCCCCGGTCGCAAAAACACCGTTTCCGGGTAGATCAGGGCATGGCAAGGGATTGCAAGAGGTAGGGCTAGATTCGAGAGACGTTTACGTCACTCTGAGGTGCATGAGAGGTGGTCACCGGAATGGCCGCGGCGATCTTGTAGGTGACAGCGGTGACCTGTACGAGCACACGGTATGGGCCAACATACCGGGGCAGAAGTTGTTTTGCAAAGCCTGACGTGGCGTGATGGCTACCAAATCAAGATGAGTGCTCCGGGGATGAAAGTGACCATGCGGAGGTGGCGGTAGTAGTAGTGCTGCTCTGAGGCCTGCTATGCTTGTACTCGAGATCGCGCCACTGTGTGGGCGTGGTCGGCGCGGGCAATTGCTTTGTTTGCGTTTTTAGAAGGCTGTGAAGTAGATGTCAGGAGCAGCGTGCCCAAAGGAAACTGGGGCTCGCGACCGTACAAAAGATAGAATGGTAAGCAACGGACAGTGTCATGACACGAAGAGTTGTAGGCGAAAGTGACATATGGAAGGGCGATATCCCAGTCCCTATGATCCGGGTAATCATACATTGCGAGCATATATGCGAGAGTGTGGTTGAGGCGCTCTGTGACGCCGTTGGTTTGGGGATGATAGGTGGTTGTCAGCTTATGTTTAGTCGAGCGGGAACGGAGAATGTCGACAACTTTACACAGAAAGCAACGGCCGCGGTCGGTGAGAAGTTGGCGGGGTGCACCATGACGGAGGATGAGGTCTCACAAGAGAAAGTCGGCAACGTTAGTAGGAGTACTGGTGGGGAGGGCTCGCGTGATTGCGTAGTGAGTGGCATAGTCTGTAGCAACGGCAATCCACTTGTTGCCGGAGGTGGACTCAGGAAACGGACCAAAATGTCCCAGCCAACACATTAAAAATGTTCAGGGGGCACATCAAGAGTTTGGAGCATACCCGCTGAGAGAGTGGCAGGACGTTTCCCGTGCTGGCACTTTTCGCAGGCACGAACAATGCGGCGTACGGACTGGTAGAGGCAGGGCCAAAAGCAGTGAAGACGCACGCGAGCGTAAGTACGCGAGACACCCAGATGTCCAGCAGCGGGGAGGTCATGGAGCTCGTGGAAGACATCGTTGCGCAGGGGCTTCAGCACAATGAGCAGGAGGTCGGGGCCGGCAGGGTTGAGGCTTCTCCGGTATAGGCGTACGGCGGTTGTGCGGCTTCTGCGCACAAAGCAGGGCAGAACAGGCTCAGAAAGGAAGGAGTTTAGGCGGTCAATAATAGAGTGGAGCTCGATACCCCGCCGCTGCTCATCGCCAACGTGAGCAATAGCTAAGAGCGAGAACAGATCGGCGGCGCAGTCACTGTCAGGATGGTCAGAAAAGTCAACGGGATATCGGGAGAGGCAATCCGCATCGGTGTGTAGGCGACCGGAACTATAGACCACAATGTGGTCGTAGTCCTGTAGGAGTACATACCAGCGACCTAGCCGGCCAGTGGGATCTTTCAGTGAGGAGAGCCAGCAGAGCGTATAGTGGTCGGTTACAACAATAAAAAGACGGCCGTATAAATACGGGCGAAATTTCGCGACGTCCCACACGAGGTCAAAGCACTCGCGTTTTGGGATGGAGTAAATGCGCTCTGATGTGGAGAGGACGCGGCTAGCGTAGGCGATGACACGGCAAGACCCAAACTGCCGCTGAGAAAGGACAGCGCCTATTCCATGACCGCTGGCGTCAGTGCGGACTTCAGTGCGAGCGGCCACATCGAAGTGTGCCAAGACGGGCGAGGTGGTGAGCTTTGAGATCAGAGCGGCAAATGCGTTTTCTTGTGGGGGACTGCAGGTGAAAGTCATGTCCTTTTTAAGCTGATCGCTGAGAGGGCGGGTGATGTCAGCAAAGCCGTGGCACGAATCGGCGGAAGTAGGAGCACAGCCTCGAGAAGCTCTGTACGTCGTTGCAGGAACACGACACCATGAAGTCTTTAGTGGCTCGGATCTTAGCTGAATCAGGGCGAGAACTCGTAGCATAGACGACATGGCCCACTATTGTGATCTGACGGCGCGAGACGGCATTTGAAGCTGTTGAGCTGCAGGCCGGCATGATAGAAAAGTGAAAAAATCTTGGAAAAGTCATCATTGTGGGAAGGAAAGCTGCGAGAGAAGGCAACGGCATCGTCGAGATAGCAGAGGCACGTGGACCATTTTAATCGATGCAGAAGGGCTTCCATCATACGCTCGAAGGTGGCCGGCACGTTGAATTAGCAAAAAGGCATAACTCTGAACTGAAAAAGCCCATCAGGTGTCACAAACGCGGTCTTCTCACGGTCCTGCTCATCCACACCTCTCTAATAATAGCCGGAGCGAAGGTCTATGGAGGACAACAATTTGGCACCGTATGGTGAATCAACATTTTTAAAGCCCAAAATAAATCGTTGGTGCACGCAGGCGCCAGACGGAGTGGCTAACTGGCACCGTAGAGGGAATCAAGGGCGTCGCCGATTTGCGGGAGGGATTGGATGTTGTAAAATTCGCGGTGCTGGTCGCACTCTCCGTTGTAATCTACAGATAAGATTGCCCCGCTTGCCACGATATATTCATTTCTTTTGCCACTCCCTGATTGGCTGCTTAGCGCTCAAAAAGCGCGTCGCCGAACGAATAAAGGTCATTGTCTTCCTGGCGCTGCGTGGGTCGTCTGTTCCTTGGGCCGGTCGTCCTGCCGCCCTCGGCGTCTAGCCGTCGAATACGTAACAGCTGGTGACAGCGGACAGCGGATGGAGCGCACGTCGGCGGTGGCCTTGGCGTCCGGTTTGGTGAGAGCACGGCTTACTTGACTTCATTGGGAGCATTAGCGGCATTTACTTGGTAGTCGAGGCTTTTGACTTTGCTAAATATTAGTACGTGTAAGAGTAGCACTTGTTCTCAGCAGTCATGAACCTCACATCGTTAACGAAACCCAACCTAGTGTTGCTAGCAGAAGAGTTAGGTATCCCTGTACAGAAGTCGATGCGTAAACCTGCAATTATTGCAGCAATATCCAAATACGAAGCGAAAGACGACGAAGTCGAGGAATGTTGGAAGACAATTTCCGAACAGCTAAAAGAAAGAGAGATAGAACTGAAGTTAAAAGAGATGCAGCTGCATAGCCTTGAACGAACTGACAGTTTCGACATGCGCGGATACATGCAACCTTTCAGTGCTGGTAGCGACATCACTTTGTACCTTGCAACTTTGAGAGGACGTGTACTAGAGCAGCACTTGCAGAAGGGACCTGGTCGCAACGCCTCTTTACATTGCTTGCAAACGAAGCAGCGGACGTAATCGCGAGAATGCCAGAGGAAGATGCGCGTGACTACAATAAAGTAAAGATTCAGCTGAGGCGAAGGTACAGCTTGTCTACAGAAGCCTTAAGGATGAAGTTTCGTAACACGAGGCGCAGTCAAGGAGAGTCATTCTCGGAATTCGCCTATAAATTCATGTGCTTGTTGGAAGAATGGCTTAAAAGTGCCAACGCATACGAGAACAAGCAAAGTCTGATTGAAGTGTTCGCGCTAGAGCAATTCTATGCTTCTATTCCGGAGCAAATGCGCCTGTGGATTCAGGACAAGTCAAACGTAGCTACGTTGCAAATGGCAGCCACTTTGGCTGACGAATACTGTTCCCGCAGAATGCTAACTTCAGAAGTGCAAAAGAAACCGTCGGGAGCATTCAAAAAGTTTCAGAAAGGAGAGAGAGAGAAAGCAACCAAGGGAAATCCGAGAGCGTTCCCGCCCAAACGCATGCGGCCAACTCGAGTGAACCAAAAGGTTCGAAGTTTGAAGAAAAGCGACCGTTAGTCTGTCACAAATGCCAACAACCAGGCCATATCGCAATAGGGTACCGACAAGCAACTGTGTCCGTTAACTTGCTAACTGAAGAGAGTGATTTACTTTTGCCTTACACCTATGACATGACGGTGAATGGCGTCAGTTGCAAAGTTCTACGTGACACAGGAGCTACATTTGATATCGTCCACCCGTCGTTTGTTAAGCCCGAAGACTTCACCGGATCGTGTGTATGGGTGCGTCAGGCACTAGAGCCCGACACGAAGTGCTTGCCGGTAGCCAAAGTTGAAATGACGGGCGCCTTCGGCAAATTTCAAACTGAAGCCGCTGTTTCAGACAAGCTGCCGCAAAGAATCCATTATATATTTTCTAACAGATCAATGAGGGACTTGCAAAACGCTGGAATGGAACTACATGCGAACCCTGTAATGGTCGTCACAAGGTCCCACACAAGAGCGCAAGCTACTAACGCTACTCGTGCCACCGACGTTCCAGAGCAAAGTGATTCGTCACAAGCTGCCGCAACGAGCGAAGCCGTTCCAGCCACACCATCCGTTGATAACTCCCCGGCCGCTTCCGCGCCCGGAGACGAAACGATAAGCCCAGTCAGTGACAGTTTCCAACTTCTTGCAAAAGTAGACAGAAGCGTTCTCAAAACGAATCAAGCGAAAGACGAGTCACTACAAACGTGCTGAGAAAGGTCAAGACGGAACCAAAAGGGACCACTATCGTTCACTGTAAAAGACGGCCTCTTGTACCGAGCATTCAAAAACAAGAAAGGCCGCTCTTTCGAACAGCTGGTATTTCCCCAGAAGTATCGTGCTGCACTTCTCGATCTGGTTCATACCAATAGCTGGGCTGGCCATTTAGGGATAAATAAAACTAAGAGCAGAATATTGAACGACTACTACTGGCCGATGTTCTTCAAGGAATCAGAGCAATGGGTACGTTCGTGCAACGTTTGCCTAAGGACCGGACGAGCCAAACGAAAAATTCAAGGCACCTTTGGTCCGAGTGCCTTTGACTGGCGAACCTTTTCGCAGATTGGTAGTCGACATCGTTGGTCCATTACCAGTAACATCGGCGGGCAACAAATACTTGCTAACACTCATTTGCCCTGCCACAAGTTCCCAGAAGCAGTGGTGTTACCGGAATTAAGCTCCACAGCTGTAGTCAACGCGCTACTCGGCGTCTTTTCCAGAATTGGATTTCCCAGCGAAATCCAATGCGACCAAGGTTCTGTGTTTACAAGCGCGCTTAGCACGACATTCTTGCAGAAATGTGGCATATCCATTCACCACAGCTCTGTCTACCACCCGCAAAGCAATTCAGTTGAAAAACTTCACTCGGTAATGAAGCGCATTCTGCGTGCGCTCTGCTTCGAGAAGGGCACCGACTGGGACGCAGCTGTTCCCGCAATGCTCTTTGCTCTGCGCTCAGTCGCTCACGAAGCAACTGGATTCACCCCGGCGGAACTTGTTTACGGTCGAGCTCTTCACTCCCCGCTCACCTTGCTAAAAGAAAAGTGGGAAGACAAATTCGTAGACAAATCCGTTGCCGAGTACGTGCTGACCTTGTTGAAACGCCTTCGTGAATCGCAAGAATTGGCGCAAATAACCATGGCAGAAGCGCAACAACGCGCGAAGGTGTATTACGACAGATCTGCACGAACTCGAACCTTCAAGGAAGGCGACAAAGTGCTAATTTTGAAGTCGTCGAAGGCAAACAAACTGGAAGTAGCATGGGATGGCCCGGTCACGGTTAAGCAAAAGCTTTCAGACACCAATTACCTGGTAACGACGCCCGGTAAACGCAACGACGTGACAATCTACCACTGCAATCTAATGAAGCCATTTATCGAACGTATGGAAACGCTGAGCATCGTCCTAAACGAACCAGAGGAAATAAATGTTCCAGTCGCTCAAGTACCGACCCCTTGCTCTTCCCCGTCAACAGAAGAAATACTCGAATCTGTCGCTAAACAAGCTTCTTTGACAATCGAGCAAAGAAAGGAGTTAAAAGAGCTTGTACACAACTTCGAGCAATTTGTTCAGTCCCTATCCCGGTAGGACAAACCTTGTGGAACACGACATTGAGTTGACATCTGACCAACCCTTCCATGCAAGGATGCACAGATTTTCGCCCTGTCATGAGAAGCTCTTGAACGATTCCGTTCAGAACATGTTGACACTGGGTCTAATTGTGCCAGGGGAAAGCGAATACGTGTCACCGATGTTTATCGTAGAAAGTCCGGGCAAGGAACCCAGACCCTGTATTGACTATCGCAAGCTGAATGCGATAACAAAAACGAAGACGTTTCCCATTCCTAATGTTGAAGCCTTGATCGAGAAAGTTTCCGCGGCACAGTACATTTCTACGTTAGATAAGGTACGCGGCTTCTGGCAAGTGCCACTGACGGAGAACGCCAGTAAGCTCGCCGCTTTCATGACTCCGACAGGCACATATCGCCCTCTGGTGCTCACTTTTGGCCTCAAGAATGCACCGTTCGTATTTTCAAAACTAATGAATCAAGTACTCACAGGCACCGAGTCTTTCGCTGCGCCCTACCTCGATGACATCGCTGTTTTCTCGAGCACTTGGAAACAGCATTTGGACCATCTGCAGCAGGTATTCCTTCGAATCCGCGAAGCAGGGTTGACTCTCAAACTGAGCAAATGCTTCCTTGCAAACACTGAAGTCCACTACTTGGGGCACGTTATTGGCCAAGGGAAGCGACGCCCTTCCGAATTAAAAGTTGAGGCCATCACTAGCTTTCCTTTGCCAAAATCAAAGACTAACTTGCGTTCCTTTTTGGGTTTAGCTCACTATTACAGAAGCTACATTCCAAACTTCGCACATATCGCTAGTCCTCTTACAGATGCTCTGCGCAAGACCGAGCCTACTATTGTGCGTTGGAATACGGCGCGTAAAGACTCATTTGCTGCGATTAAAAAGATTCTTGTCAGCGCACCAGTTCTCGCGGCACCAGATTACTCTCTCCATTTCTTAGTTCAGTGTGACGCCAGTGACCACGGAATGGGCGTTGTTTTAAATCAGGTGAACGAAAAAGGCGAGGAGCACCCTGTTGTCTACGCAAGTCGAAAGCTAACGTCACGCGAGCAAGCCTACAGCACAACAGAAAAAGAATGCGCTTGCTTAGTGTGGGCTCTCGAAAAGCTCTCATGTTACTTGAAAGGTTCTTCCTTTATTTTTGAAACCGATCATTCCCCCTTAGTGTGGTTAAACCAAATGTCAAACAAAAATGGTCGCTTGATGAGGTGGAGTCTAGCGCTTCAACAGTTCGATTTTCTAGTGCGGCACAAGAAAGGCAAACGCCATGCCAATGCTGACTGCCTTAGCCGCATTCCCTAGTTTCCTTTTTCTTTATTTGTTTTTTCTCGTGTGCATGCCAGTAAATGCAAGTCTTTTCATTCTCGTGTTCAGTTTTCGCGTGTTCTGCTCCCAGTGAATTCAACTGCCCGGCTTTCCTAAACTTGGGCGCGAGGTTACTTCTGACGTTGTTACTGCGTTTCTTTCGCTCGTTCCCTATGCCACTTCAGATCCTATCGTGCCGGCTGACGGATGAACCCTACGCCAGAGGTCTGCGGCCCGCTCCCTGTCGCTACGTGCTCGGCAGCCTTCCGGCACTCGGCGAGCAGTGCTAAATATGAGCGTCACCTCCTCCTGGACGTCTGAACCCCTCTCCACGGGCCTGTTGTTCGAGCCTGAAGACGCTTGGTGCCTTCTCCACCATTACTCCGATGTCCAGCTCAACTTGCCCGCCTGTGCCACCGAGCACCTTAACGTCTTTTCCAAGCGCAAGGACCATATGATCTTGCAAATGCTTCAGTGCTGTGCTTGGACAATCTAGTTGCCCTCCTGTCCCCGCCTTCAGTTGTTCAAGAAGCGTCATCCTCTTGAACGCCTTCCGAAACGGTAGCTTTGGCCGAGCTGTAACATTCGCGGTGCTGGTCGCACTCTCCGTTGTAATCTACAGATAAGATTGCCCCGCTTGCCACGATATATTCATTTCTTTTGCCACTCCCTGATTGGCTGCTTAGCGCTCAAAAAGCGCGTCGCCGAACGAATAAAGGTCATTGTCTTCCTGGCGCTGCGTGGGTCGTCTGTTCCTTGGGCCGGTCGTCCTGCCGCCCTCGGCGTCTAGCCGTCGAATACGTAACAAAGTCCTATTTGGTTGTCTTGTTCAGGTGGCGACAGTCAACACAAAAAGGCCATGAGCCACCCTTTTTCTTCACAAGGACGAATGGCGAGGCCCAGGGGCTGTAGCATGGTTCGATAATGTTCTTTTAAAGGATCTTCGTAACCTTGGCGTTAACGACTTGGCGCTCAGCGTGGGAGACTCGGTATGGTCGACGACTGATAGGAGAGGCATCCCAGGGTTCGATGCGGTACTTTACAGAAAGAGCTTGGTTCAGCGGGATGTTATTCAGATCGAAAATGTCCGGAAAAGATACGAGAAAAGCTCGAAGTTGCGCAGTTTGGGCGGGACGTAGGTCGGACGGCCATTATGGTCGCGAAGGCGTCTGTAGAGAGAGAGGTAGGCTGGGGATGGCCTGCGTGTTCTTGAGAAGGGGTGGTGACGAATGTAGCGACTTGGCACAGTGCGAGGGGGAGATCGTAGCAACGCAAATGCCGGATGAAAGACCTTGAGGAGAGAATCCGAAGTTGAGGAACGGCAGACAGTGCGTTTGCTTTTACTGAGGCGAGGGTATCGGGCAGAGCAACGTTGCGGGTCAGCAGGAGATCGGTACTAGGCGCAACGAGGTAGTCGTCATCGGGAACGGGGGGAGAGGGTGTCAGTGCAACGAAGGAGGTGGCTTGAGACGGCAGACGAGCATGGTCTGCGCTGAACAGGCAGTGAGAAGGATCGACGTGCTCGGATCGGAGTTGTGGGAGCGCGATTTGTAGGACACCCTGTGAGCAGTCAATCAGAGTTGAATGCCCGGAGATGAAATGAATGCCGAGAATGAGGTCTTGGGCGCAAGTGGACAAAACGGTGACATGAACAGGGGTACTTTGGCCGGCAACAGGGAGGCGAGCAGCACATAGTCCGTCTACAGCAGGTGTGCCTCCATCTGCCACGCGCACGCGGGACGTTGCAGGCGCGAGCACTTTGCAGAGGTGACGGTGAAGGGCAGAACTCGTCACAGATACGTGCGCACTGGTTTCAATGAGGGCGCGCACAGGGAAACCGTGGACTGTGACGTCCAGTATGTTCGCTAGGGTGGTCAGTAGAGATTTCTGGTCGGGGTCATTGATGCAGCATCACCTCCAGGAGCTGCATCAGCTAGTTTTCGACAGTGCAGCATACGTTGGGTGCAGTGCCCGAAAGACGGGGCGACTGCGGTGAGCGTGAATGACGTCCTTAGGGCGAAGGAGAGCGGGAATTGCGGAAGGAGGGTTTAGACTGGTCGGGCTGGTAGCGGGGCGAGAAGCGGTACTGAGGGTCAGGACGGTAGTTGGCGAAGCCACCACGGGAAGGCAGCGACCAAGGACTGCGGCAATGTCGAGAGACGTCTCCAAAGCGGGAGCAGAGAAAACAGATGGGTCTGTCGTCAGCCGTGCGCACATTCCGCCGGATTGCGCTAACGGGACGTGGAGTAGTAGATGAGGCGGAAAGCGCGGGAAGGAGGCTGGAGGACGGCTGAGTAACCAATGTAACACACCTAGGGAGAAAGGTCCAGGTTTTTCAGTTCCTCCTTGACGACAGCCTGAATAAGAAACACGATGGGCAGCGTCGTATCAGGGACGTACGGTGGAGGTATGACAGGTGTGAGGGCCTCCAGTTCACGCCAGACGATCCGGGTGACTAAACCGGTGACAACAGGGGCGTCCGAGGGCACGCGAGATGGAGATTGTTGTGTCCTCGCAGGAAGATGTTGCGGCTGCGTTAGGAAGGCGGGAAAAGGTCTGCGAAATTCGGCGGCCTTTCACTTGCTCAAATGGAGTCAATATAGGAACAGTCTTTACAAACAAGCAAGTTGAAAGCATCGTCTGAAATCCCTTTGAGCACGTCGCCCACCTTGTCTATCTCACTCATGGCAGCGTCGACTTCATGACAAATAGCCAAGATATCCTGGATGTAGGAAACATATTTTTCGGTCGAAAATTGGGCTCGAGACGCAGGCTGTTTCCTGGCAACGAGCTGCCGATCACCAGGCCTACCGAATAGCGTCCTCAACTTCTCCTTAAATGTGCCCCGCTTGTTAGGTCTTCCTTGCGGGTATCGTACCGCACTCGTGCCGTGCCATTGAGATAAAATAAGACATTGGCGAGAAATAAATTAGGGTCTTGCCTGTTATAGGTGCTGACGCGGTTGTAGAGGCTAAGCCTGTATTCCACAACTGTGGTATCAGTGCAGGAATAGGAGCGGGGGTTGCGAAGAGGATGATCACGAAAGAAGCTGCTGTGTGGCTCCTTGACTCGCCGGGTGTAGCCATGGTGATAGACCCGGCCTGGCGACCACTGCGAAGCTGCGTGGTGTGCTCAGCGTAAAATCCGCAGCTCTACCAAAGATGCCACGTGGTCCAATGCGGGGACGACGCAAGAACGCCCTGGGCAAAGCACACAGGCCGAGAGCACAGGGCCCGCACAGAGCACGCAGCACCCAAGCCCAGAAGGAAGGAAGGAAGGAGGGCCTCAGACGCTGCTGGCACATACCCACTACGGGGGACTCGCCAAGACAGAACACGCGCACCTCCGAGACACTTCGTTCACATCGTCTTTATCAAGAATATCCGTTGGAATATTTTGAAAAGCTGTTTCATGCGAAACACTTGTTGCACCAGCCAACACTACAACGAGGTGACGCTCAGTTTGGAGCTCCCAGATGCGCCTTGGTGCCAGCGACGCAATGCACCAGAAGATCAGGGTAAATTAAAGCGACGCGTGAGCGGAGCACAAGCCAGGCATGAGCAGTTCGGTCCTAGAAGCCTGCTTGGTTGCACATCTAACTTTGGCGCTCCGCTATAAACCCGCGATGCTCTCGACAGTGATGATTCTGGACAGAGAAATGACAGACCCGAGCAGCCTGCCGCCCTCAAACGACCTTTTACCTTACGCTACATCGCGCTCATGGGACGTTGCAGAAATTGAGCTCCGCCTGCTATCTTTCTGGCGCAAGAGCCATCAGGGGTTCTTTGAGCAGGTGGAAGCCATCTTCCATCTGCAACGCGTCACCTCGGAGGCTTCTCGGTTTAATCGGCTGCTTTCCATCCTACCTCCTGAGGTGGCTCAAGAGGTCGCAGACGTCATCTCTGGACCCTTGAGAGATGCAAGATACGACGTTAATGTAGTTTTCTCTGCTCTCTGCAAGCTTGTTGAATTGTGTCCGATGATGATACAGCGAAAGCAGCCGTGGTGTATGAAGAAACACGCAATTAGATACTCAAGAGTGAGAAAACAGGTTTTTTACTACTCTATATTTGTGGCTGAGTTTACACCTTACGAACGGGGCATTGATTCAACGAAAGGGCAAATGAACATGCATTGACAATCTGGAACAAGGCAGCCAAAAATCTCTCGGTGCAGTGCTAGAGTTGTGATCGCACGAAGACACCAAGGCAAATTTCGCAGATGCCTAGATGCCTGGCGCGGGCTTATGACAAAGCAGAGACAAAAACCGTCGAAGCGCTCTAGAAAAAAAAAAGCAGGCAGCGAGTGCCGCAGCACTGTCTCCATTTCTCTTTTTGAAAAAAAAACTCCACTATATTGAAGGCCACTTGTAGTGCCCTTCTTGATGCAGCCTTGTGCTTTTGATTGTTTCATGCTCGTCTCGTTCTTAATTTCTAACCCAATTTTTCTTCCTGACATTGCTGTGCTTTTTTTATACCCGATGGCTCTTTACACCCCATGCTTTTTATCGGTTTTACTCTTGTAATATCACGTTTCATGTTGCTGTATGTTCATCTTGTTTTGGATTGCACCCGTTTTTTACTTTATGACTTCGCTGTATTGCTTTTTATCCATCGGCTCCGTCCAACCCATGCTTGTTATGGTGTTTCTTTTTAATGCCACATTGCCCCTTCTTTCGCCTTCTTTTATCGAAATAAGCGTTTGTTTGTGTCAAGGATTTAGTTTTTTTATGCCTTTTTGTATCTGGCTCAGGCTCCACCCTTCGATTTTCACGAAGCCCTGCTTGCGCACGGTTCTGCTTCTTTAAAGATCTCGTGAGCGCGGAAAGGCTGTTTCTGAGCTGATTTTATTGATCCGGCCTTTCTCTGCATCCACCTTGTGTTTATTATCAGCCTTGGCCTTCATTATTGCGCAATAGAGCATGCCATGAGGTCAATAAGTTTATCATTTTATGCCTGCTTGGTTGCCACGTAGTGATGGCTTCCGATAAGCAAAGGCGCCCGTTCCTGCCAGATTGTGTCTTTCGTCCTTGTCTCTTTTGCGCTGTTAATTGAAGACGAGATTAAGAAGATTGCGAGGATACGGTGGCAAGGGTTAAATGGCGAGGCCAAGGACTGGGTTAATTAACGAGGCACGCTAGAGGCTTTTGCCCTGCAGGGGGCGTAGTTGTGCTCATGACGATGATAAGGGTTCTTATTAACCTAGTCTTGAAGCGGGAACTGAATACACTATTTTGGCGGAACCAAAATAACGAGCTAGTGGTATGTAGAAAAGAAGATGAACTCATGATATCACTTCATAAAAGATATTCGGCTTTAACGAAGGACAACGACCTAATTTCTAATCAATGAACGATGATCGCATAGCAATCACCAGCTTCTGCTGGCGAATGCGCGGCAGCGCATGGGTGGAGAAGCACCACTGCATCTGTATATGAGTTCTAAAGCTTGGTACTGTAACAAAAAGATCATTCCGAGCGGAGTACACTTTCCAGCAGCTCTTCGCATTGCCTATAATGCACAGCGAAAGAAAATCCCTCTTTTGGGAGGCAGTAGGACCACGTGACACCACTTTACAGGAAATAGGTTTGGCAAAGGCCGTTGTTCCTGCTTCGTTAGTATAATATAGAGTTATATCGCTTTCCCTGACCTCCAGCTCTCTCACCGTACTTCAGTTATTAATACTGTATTGCTTTAATACAGAAGTTTTGTTAGTGGCTGAGTAAAGTGGCCTTCTTTAGAGCAATCCCTCACTAGCGCCTATAAAGCGAAGGCATGCGACTGGCTGCACAAGATTTAAAAGGCATTGTCTACTTGGTTAAGCAGCTTCAATTTATAAAATCCATCGTTATCTCGAATGTAATATTCAATTCCCAGTATTGGGGTATTCACTATAGCTTTTTAGGGTATGTTTAGTTTAGTTTATAGCGGTTTAACGTCCCAAAGCGACTCAGGCTATAAGAGACGCCGTAGTGAAGGGCTCCGAGAATTTTGACCAACTGGGGTTCTTTAACGTGCACTGACATTGCACAGTACTCGGGCCTCTAGAATTTCGCCTTCATCGAAATTCGACCGCCGCGGCCGGGATCTAACTTTTTAGGATGTGGTTCAAACCATCGACTTTTCTATCTCGGCTGTATTTTCAAAAGCTGTTTTATGCGTTAACGTCTTCGGGGTCGGCACTTCATTTTAGAATTTTCTAGCAGAGTGCGTAATGAAAATTTCTTGGGACTAAATTTCGTTTCAAGGAACTGATAGAAAGAACACACCAATTCGTCATATGTTAAATGCGCTTTTTATTAGGCGGTGGATTACTAAGCAAAACTTTTTTTTGCTGACCGGCAGTTGATTGCCCCTATTCTCTTCTACAATATATACATATAAGCTTATATCATAACCTAAGGCAAGCGTCTTTGGCTTATCTACTCCTAATGTTTTCAGTTTGCTTCGCAGGAAGGTGAATCCTCTGAATCAAAGCAGTCCCGCGACCAGTGTGTAGTTTTATCGTCATAAGGTCTCGCCTCTTGATGGGCGCGTATTTGAGAGGAAGAACGAGTCGAGGGAACTCTTGTATATTGTAGTTACACGTAGAGTGTCGGCTAGAGCCAGAAACTTTGTTTATCGCTTACGGAGTTGACCTTAATGTACCAGCGTCAGGCTGTTGTGTGAGTGTCATCATTGTGGTCCGCAAGCATGATGATGATTGTAGCAGTGTGGATGAAATACCCAATTCATTCGGGAGGATTCGGAAAGGGAACAGCTTGGTTCGATCCCCAGTGCCGCCGGGAATCCCAACGGTGCAGATACGATAGGTACAAGCATTCCCTTTGCCTGGTTCTCGGCTTCTTTAGGGTAAAATGCTTTGGAAATGGGTCTTTGACAGCACGTTCGCAAGAAGAAAAGTAAAAAAGGTACTGCGCACAAAAGGACACGGATAAGAAGGGAACACAACAAGCGCAGTAACACGTCCAACTGTATTTGGAAAAACGACGCATCATTTATAACTTCACACTGTCATATCACACACTATGCGTAGTCCAAAAAACCTCCCTTCATATGTCTAATTGTTGGTGTTGACAGCCTTCGAGGAACTGCTAGTTATCCTCGGAGTACTAGGAGCAAGAGAACTTTGAGCCTGGAGACGTCAGTTAAAGAAGTTGTTTCCTTCCTCACAGACAACGGCTTTTACCTTCTACAAGCTGATAAGGAGGAAGGCTTCATTGTCCAGCCCTCAGGAGTGATTGGTGACAAAGCCACTCAAGCAGCCGAAAAGAACTTTGTTCAGAAGAAGGTGAAACCGTCCAAGGTAAAGACTCATGCTTCTAAGCTGTGCAAGGACCTCGCTTTAGATAATTGTTCTGGAGCTGCTATTAGCTGCAAGCGCGATAGCTGTAAAAACCCATAAGGTTGACAAGCCCTTTAGGGGCATAGTAAGTGAAAAATGCACATGGCAACGGGAAGCAAGCGGGGTTTCTTCAAAAGTGCCTAAAGTTGGGGTTGGTGGAAGACTCGTTCTTGACTAGGGCACTCTGGAAATATTGTCACATACTTACAGGGCGCTCCGTCTGTAGACTATGCCTCTTCAAGTGCCATCGAAAACCTGTTCTTTTCCATAACCCACGGTGTCTTGTTTTGCGCCGTCAGCTCTAGCCTGGAAGATAGGGGTGTGACATCTTTTCAGAACGCCTGAGATTGAACGCTGAACAATTTCTTGTCTTTAATTGAATTTTATCTTGGTTCAAACTTTGTGTCTTTTAACAATCAGGTCCTTGTTCAGCGCAAAGATATTTGCTTCGGTTCATGTGTGGCACCGGTACTGTCTGACATCTGCTTATTCAGCCATGACCGTGACCGTGTGCTCTTTTTAGACGGCGAGCTAACTCTTAAAATTTTTAGATATGTTGACGACTATTTGGGTTTTCTTAAATATCAACCCGGTGCGACGCACACTCTAACTGTGGAAGAGGTTGTGTCGGTCTTCAGACGACATGGAAAGGGTCTAACTTTTAATCACGAAATACTGGACCATGACAAGCAGTAGTTTTTAGATATTAACCTGACTATAACACCAGATCAAGAGTGCTAGTTGTACTAGCCGCGGGCACAAAAAAGCTTGTTGCCTTTAGGGTATGCACATTATAAGCCTAAAACGTGCCATCAGGATGTATTGCTGCGGGTTGCTTTGCCCAAGTACTCGCGCACACCTAGATGAGAGCCTCAATAATCAGTTCATTAGGATGACGAAGGCTAGTTTTCCTGTTGCGATAATCTATGCAGTGGCACAATAGCTTCTGCGTAAACTTAAAGATAGGACGTGCCGGGATAGTGGTCGTTCCAAGGAAATCATGCCAGCGGTTCTACCGTATGTGCACAGGCAAAGCGCTACGGTGAGCCGGTTGTTCTCTTTGGGCCCATGCAAGTTGGCCTCATTGTGCCCGCAGGAAATGTCTGTAAGGAAGAGTTAGATGAGACTGCGTGAAGCGGCATGCTACTCGTTTCGCCAGGTGCGTGACGTGTATTGAAGTCCGCTGGAAAACGATGAAGTGGATCTACACCAGAACACTGTCTCTTCGCCTCTTCTGTTTTTCCTGATTTACGACATTATAATAAAACCACTATTTCTTTTTTGGTGACGGTGATGAAAGTGGACGCTGTTGGGCTTCAGACCGCTGGGTCAGCCGCTGCCGGCCAGAGGATGCGTCTTGGCCTTGCGAACAACGCAAGCAGCCAGGCCATCTCTGTGTACGCGGCCACCAGTGGTGACTCTTTACTCTTTAGCTGACGACGGCTTCACCAAAGTCCTAAGCAAGACGGCCAAACAAAGACTGCGTAAAGGTGAGGACTCGTCGTCATCGAATAAGTCCACGATCACTACGGAGCGAGGAGCATCGCACATACAGTCTTCTTTGTGCCAGAGATCTCCCACAGACATATCAACAACATCAACAGAAAAGCCACCTCTGCGTTCCTAGAAGCTCGTGTCCCGGGAGCAATTAAAGATGTGAGGGGAATTGTTTTAGGAATATCCTCACCATTGATGTCAGGGACAGGAAAGCGCTTGAAAGTTTGAGCACCACCAAAACGTTCGGCAGCATCAGCGTTCATTTCGATGTTCCTCTACGCAGTGCCACTATGGCAGGCGTCGTTTACGACGTCGATGTGGCCACCCGCGACTCTGATCTTCCCATTTTGACCAAACTAGCTACCGACGGCATAGCCGTAATGCAAGCTCAGCGCCTTGGGAGCACAAAGAGCATGAAGTTGACCTTCCAAAGGGACTGTATTCCAACGTATGTGAAAGTTGGGCATTTTCGGCATGTAGTTCGTCCTTTCGTCCCAACGCATCTACAGTGCCGGGAATGCATGAAGATAGGACACCTGAGTAGTGTGTGCAATTTCTCCATCGTGTGCCCACTGCGTACTCAGCCAAACAGCGGCGATGCTTCCCGGGCAACAGTCATTAAGTGTGCCAACTGCCCTGGCCTTCAAGATGCTGCCTCAAACGACTCTCCTCACCTGAAAAGGGAACGGGCGAGACTCCAACAAATGACAAGAAACAATTCCACGCACAGAGAAGCCGCCGCTAAGGTGCGACTACGTCGTCACTCTCGTCACAGGCATTCTAAATGTGTAGTGAGCAATGGAAAGGATCGTCCAAGGATTTCCGCAGCTTCTCCTCCCACGGCGCATACTGGAACGGGAGCCATATGACTGGCGAGGCAGGAACTGTTGTCGCAGATGGGCTTTGGTCATCCCTGCTCGGGGTGCGGCGCTATATATACAATGATAAATACGCTAATGCCGAAGATACGGGTAAGTTAATCCTTGAAAGGGCTTTCGGTAAGAAAAATTGAATGGCATTCTGGAGACCAACGTGGCATGTACATAAATATATCACCAGAGGCGCCCGAGTGCTGTAGGTTGTGAGTGCACGTTAAAGATCCCCGGGTTGACGAAATTACTCTGGAGCCTCACACTTTAAAACCTCTCTCTCTCTTTCTACTTTCACTGCCTCATTACTCCATCCCTCAAGTGCAGGTTGACGTGTACACGAAATGAGTCCGGCACTGTGCCGTTTTCTTTCTTTCAAAATCTCTGCACCGATGGATGAAAATTTCGCATTTTCGTAAAGAAAAGTTGTACACAATAAAGCCGGTTGGGAAAGAACCACGGGAGATTTTTTATTTGCAATATTGCCGCGAACCGTATTATTGTATGTTTGTTGGCGCTGAAAGCTTCCTCAACTCGGCTTAATCATTTTCTTGTTGCTCGAGATGCCACCAGACTTATCCCAAATGATCGCAGCAGACGCGCACTTGCCTGCACTGTGTTCCAGATTGGTGTAGTTGCTTTAGCGTCATATCTGGATGTTCCTGTTTCAACTTTCAATTGAGGTCGACCGGGCACGGAAAGTTTTTTTTTTTTGATGACCGCTGATCTCGCCCGTTGCTGACCCACCGACGACTCTTTTTTTTTGTGGGCGCAGTTCCATCCAAAAGACACTTTTGTTTAAACCTCTTTTCGCTGCTTTTCTGATGGCTGGACCGCAGTTACAACTTCATGACATCTGGTGAAGAGGGTGACCATGCACTGCACGCTACTTCCAGCAGCCGCAGCTGAAGACCAGCTCCGAGACTTTAACCCGCCGCCGTCTACACGGGCTGCTGCCTGAGCTCGGAAACCTACTGGATCCCATCTGACAGCGAAAAAAAGCAGCGACGTCGACCATGAGCCCGCCAAAAGCGTCGACCGCGCCCATCCTGTAGGAAGCTTGTAGCCGGATATCTTCATCTTTCAACAGCTTCCTTGTTGAGGACCTAGAAGGATGCCTTTTCCCATTATAGCGCGTGTACACCTTCAATAGGTGGTAGGATGACATGAAGCTCCGTTATGTTTTTTTTTGCCTTCCACACCTCTAGTAAGACGTTGTGCGAAATTAACGAGACATCTTTGGCTACGTGGGACCTATTCAAGAGAGAGCTAGATATTTCATTCACCAGTGTCGTACGCAAGGAGAAGGCCGAAATTTTGCTAAACTGATACATTCAGCAGGCAAATGAGTTCGTTGCAATGTACGCTCAGGAAATAAAACGTATATTTCGGTGCGCCGGCTGTGACAAAACACATGAAATTAAAGCGAGTCTTTTAATGTTGGCACCAAGGAGCGACTTTTTTTTGCCTCGTTCGCAACCCTCCGAAAACCATTGGAATCCATGTTTATTTTTTATAAAGAAAGGAGAAGCCAAGGCAAGAAGCTTCTACCGTGAAAAAGACGCCGGACGCTCGAATACGCCATTACAATCGCCTGGCCCGAGCCTCTGTGAACCATTGAGAAACGATGCTTGCAAGCAGCCAGAACTTGCAGAGGATATCATGTGCAGTCTTCCGCGAACTGCGCCGACTTCTGCTGTTGTCAATTCAGTTTCAGGTCGTGTCGCTCACGGACGTCATACGTGAGGGTGTTCAACAGGCAATGGGTGTCCCATAAGCTACGTTCACGGCCACAGAACCTCAGACCAAGATATATATCTCCGCAATATGCAATCAAAGGCGCCCCTCCTGCAAACGCCTGGACCTCTACGTACCACCCATAAAAGGAATCTGGTAACACGCATTATCCAAAGGGAAATAGGTTATTAACTCATTATTTTCATATATTGCGAGTGTTCACTACGGCAATCAATATACCCGGTCATCTCTCGTCGGCAAGCTTGCATTTTTTTGCTTGCAATGTTTTTCCATCATAAAACCGCTCCCCATTGGCTATCTATGGAAGTCTTAACTGCTCGATGCGAGCGAAGGAAACGCCACCAAAGAAAGATTATGCTACATATCGGGAGAATCGGTTATTACCTTCAATATTTCTCTATCAATACCTTACAATTTTCTAATATTCAAAATGTTTATCCAAAAAGGTTGAACAAGCCAACAACTTAATCTCGCGCCCGTGACAATTTTTAGCACGCTCTCGGAAGGAAACTAGACCTATGGAGCAGCACTGAGATTCAAAGCCGCCCACTATGCTTCCCCTTCGGTGAGCCCAGCAACACTGTCTGGCATTCACCAAAAAATAATGGGCCTCCGAGCATTCGCCGGCGGCCCACCTGTACCACAACTCGGGCACCTACGCTGGAGGAGAGAGAATTGTCGCGTCACGCCCACAACATGCAGAGTCGCCCATCCGAGGTCCCCGTCGTAGTCATCATTGCGGTTTTCATCGCCATGTCGCAGCTACGCAGTGACAGCTCGAAGATGGTCTGCCCAACCCGTAGGGGGAAACTAAAAACACCAGCTTACGGATTGAAGCCTGCCCACAAAGGAAACACTGAAAATTCTCCACGCACCACGCCGCAGGTGGGCACCACAACCAATACGGCCGACGCAGCATACAGGAACCTCGACCGCTGTGCTACCCGAATTCAGATTGCCGCAAGCACCGAACAAAATCGCAAGGACCTACCCAGGCCAAAAATACTGCACCCGAAGAACCGTGTCCTCAATCCATGACGAACCTGCAATGGGAGGTTACGAAAAACCAACCTTAGTGTGGCTATCGACGGTCGCACGATAACTGCGTTAGTCCACACAGTACTGGACAATTCTGTCAGTAGTGGACAATTCACATCTTAGTTCATGGAAGTCACAAAGACTTGGTTTATTTTTAGAAAAAGCACCGTACGAGTTTTTATCAGTTCACATACCTACCATGCGACCGTCATAGTCCTGCAGCAATGTTCTCGAGACGTACTCTAAGTCATGGACTGAGCATCGAGCGAACATCATCCTTCAACCAACATCATAACGTTTTCGACGGGGGAAGTCCTACTTTCGAAGAAAACACCGAAGTATCCCGTCGTCTTGAGCGTGCTCGATCAAGTCAGCGTTCCACCCCACTCAAGCGCCATAGTGCCGCTGGGTGCCAGGATTACGGACAACATCGAAGGGCATCACCGATAAAAAAATTAGAAAACGCTTATACGTCATGTCTAAACCGCGCTGGATGTCTACAAACAAGACACACAAGGACGACAGACGAAGCGCCAACTTTCGACTGGTTTAAACTGGTTGGTGGTTTCCACCACCGACTAGACCCTGCAATTGCTCTCTTCGCAGCTTTAGCTCGGCCTTTAAGCAACACGTTTTTGGGGCACAAGCTTTAGTTGTAATCCCAGGCAGGGCTCAGCTGTGTTTTCGTTGTAACCGTGTGGCCATGTACGGCGTCAGTGTCGTACGCCTCGATTCACCCAGTGCCGACGCTTTGGGCACATAGTAGACAACCGTATTATGAGTTATGCTGAGAGGTTAAGCCATGGCAACTGGACACATGAGGAAGAAGCGGTGTCAGAACACATTATGGATGTGTCGCATGTTGTGGAAGCGTCGGGTGAACTGAATCATGAGGTCCCAACAGATGATGGACCAAAGGCTTCTGCACCGAATAACGAAAAGCGTCCGCCTTCAAGAGCGGAAAACAGGAATCCCCGTCTCCAGATCCAAAACCACCGGACCCGGGTCTGCCCGAGTGTGCTACTTTGAGTCCTGTGCTTTCTGCTCAGGAGCCACCTGTCACCCAGCGATTACGAGAGCAGAACACCACTTGTGTAGAGTCAGTGGAGGTGCTTCAGCCAGTGAATGTGCGCCATGCCTTCTGCGCCGGCGATGCCCTTTCGTCGCCGGAGTGCAGCAGTGTGTCGCCTAAAGTGTCAGCGTCTAGTGTGTTCAGTGCCCCGTCGGGTGTCAGCGTGGTTGCGAGCGACTCGGTCCACTCGGTTTCATGGGCCGAAGCCTTGTCTGTCACGGTAGAGGCGATTGAAAGCAGCGTACCTTTGAAGCAGTCGTACAAATGATGAGGTGTGTGCCGATGGCGATGAGCAGAAGGCACCTGGTGTGGTGGTATTTTGAAGGGTCACCTCAAGACTAAGAGCGATGTCTGGCTTACAGGCCGCCGACTTTCTGGCCGGCCGTGTCAGTTCAGGGAATGGCCTTCAATAAGACAAGCACTAAAATGACGGGCGTCGCAGCATTTCAGGCTGCTACCCTTAACATTACGGGTTTGCGTAACCATCGAAGGCAACATCAGTCACTGCATCTTTTACTCAAACGGGGTGTGAGTCTGGCAGCCATCCAGGAAAGCAAGCTGTCCTCTGATGAGGAGACTTAATCTGCGGTCGAACCTTTTTTGCCAGAATTCGATATTATCGTTAGTCACTCGAGAGGCTTATCAGGTAGGTGCATGGTATTCCTAGCCAACACACTGGGGATTACTTCCGTGTCTTATAGCAACGATGTTAACGGGTGACTCATCTGCTGTAACCTCGCAATTTCGGGTGTACAATGGCGAATTGTTTGTGTTTATGCCTCTGTAAAGCAGTGTGATATAAGGCTAATTTTCGTGTCACTAGTCGACCATTTGTCCACGGATCGGAAAATTATGCTGTTGGGTGACATCAATTGTGTTTGTAGCGATAAATACCGAGCAAGGTTGAGTAAGCGTTAGGACCAAAGTGCTGCTTTACTTACTGATTTCGCACGCAAATAGAACCTGGTGGATGTTTAGCAAGATAAGGGACATAACGTTTAGTTCACTTATTTTCAGTGCTCCTCTAGTGCTCGGCTTGACCGTATTTGCGTTTCACAGACATGTTATCCAGCGTTTGTGGTTACTGGGTGCCGCCCATATTCATCAGTGATCACTGCTTGGTGTCTCTTCAGATACGGAGGCACAGTCTGCGCTTACTCCACCCTCGATGGGAGCTGTGAAAGCTGGATAGCTGCCTGCTCTCAGATGAAATCTTCAAACGTGCTGTATCTACTTGCTTGAATGACACGTTGTCGCGCGTTCATCTCTCAGTTTTGCAAAAATTAAATTTATTTAAACAACAAACAAAAAACATTGCTATTGTAGCCTCAGCAAGAATCACGTTTTTGAAGAGACCACCTTCGAGAGCTCTCGCGTACTTCAGTTGAGCTATATGAGTTAGAGAGGATTAGCCCAGGTGCCTATGCAGAAGATGTCACTGCTGTAAAAGCAGAGCTTCATAAGTTTGATGCCGAACGATACAAAGGGGGCTTGATAGTATCTAGGACCCGTAAGTTTCGGGATGATCAGCCATCTCGTCGGGCTCTGAGTGATGTAAGGCAGACTGCTCTGGCTAAGGAAATATTGGAAATTTAGTATGGTGGTTGCACATACAGTGATGGTCCAGGTGTTATTGATGCTTTCTTTGTCTCTTATCGGAAGCTGTTTGATGGTTGTGCGGGCACAAATCTGAGATCAGATAACAGTCGCTTATTGGAAGCCTTTCCCTGACTTGATGACGAGCAGCGTGCTGTAGAGGAGGGGCCTATCACTTTCGACGAAGTTAAATCGGCCATTTCTGGCCTTTATATTAATTCCAAAAGCACAGATACAAATCGGTTGAAAAGAGTTGAGGGATATCGTCCAATTTTCCTCTGTAATGTAGATTACAAACTTTTTGCAAAGGTTCTTTGCAGTCATCTGCAGCTAGTTGTCGCTCAGTTAATAGAAACGCAACAGGTCTTCGGAATCAAAGGCTGCAGCATACAAGCTCATATTCATTTCGCACGTTAAGTAGCGGAGGCAGTATCAGATGAGACCGGAGAAGTAGCTCTAATTAAGGTTGACCTTGCCAAGGCCTTTGATAAAGTTCGTCACGATTTCTTGTTTGCGGTCTTAGAGCATGCAAATATTGGAGATGTTTTGCTTAAGAACATAAGAATGTGCTATACGGAGTCCTGTACAAGGCTAATTGTTAACCAATACCTAACCAAAGCTATTCCATTGAAACTACCTGTTCGCCAAGGCTGTCCATTATCGCCTTTGTTGTTTTCCCTACATCTTTAACCCCTTTGGCTCAGTATTATTAACTGCGCAGCTATCCGTTGTTTCTCCCTGGCGCAATGTGAAATTAAGATTTCAGCCTGCGTTATATGATGTCGCCCTCTTTTGTTCTGACAAAAATGGTGTGCTTGAGGCATTGCATTTGGCTGAACAGTTTTGGGAGGTATCAGGTGCGGCTGTTAATTTAGATAAATGCAAAGAGTTTTGGTTAGGTCATTGGGGTACAATGCCAAGTCATTACGTTGGCATAAGCTGGGACCGCGGGGCACTTCACAACCTAGGGGTTCCTCTTCGCCAAATTCGAACCATTGGCGCCTACAGGGATTCACAGATAGTCTCTATGAGGTGACAAACCCAGCCTTGGATGTGCAGGGAACTGTCAGTGTTTGCTCGGGCCCAAGTCTGCAACGTTTTTTATTTGCAAAACTTGCCTATGTGCTGCAGGTTCTCCACTGTGCGAGGAAGAAAGTGCAGGTGATGCACATAATATTTGCTACATTCGTATGGCGTTTCAAATGGGAACCCATGCATCGCACTAACCTATTTCTTTCTCTAGAGTCTGGTGGAATCGGCCTTGTTCACTTATTTACGCCATCAGCTTGTTTTGCGTTATTTCTTTTTCAAATCGCCAAACCACCTCTCTTTAGTTGCTGTGCTTATTAGGCGTCTCAGTGCTCATTTGCCTTTGCTATTCGCACCGACTGGACGCTCTCGTGAGGGGCCTTTATGGGGATTCCATAAGAAAGTTGCTGATAGCTTCAATTTCTTCACTGTGCGCTTTCCTTTATACTATATCCTCTTCAGAAAACAAATGACTCAGGCATTCACAGAGTATTTGTTCCCTGTAACGTTGTATCGGGAACCATTTCTGGATGTCCTTGATACCAGTGTCTCAAAAATTGTTAGGCAAATGTGCATTTCTTCTGCTGCAAAAAACATTCTTCTTTAAACTACACACGTCTACGCTGCCTGTGGAGGAATGACTTCATGCTAAGGAGATGCTTGCGAAATGATCGGTGAACTGCCGCCTTTGCAGTACACCAGAGACAATTGACAATTGTTTTACTCTGTGCATTGATGATGTGTTCTTCTGGGATATATTAAAACTAACAATTAAGAAGTACATTGACATCCCACTCTACAGTATTCGTTTTTTGCCAATGGAGAAAAACTGTGTTGTGCATATGATCCATTCATGTTGCTGAGAATACTATGTCTCTGGGAGAGCCGCATGATGGACCGCCACGCCGAATGACCACGGTCGTCGAAATCTTTGTTTTTTGAGCAATGCGCTTTAGTGACGGGAGTACTTGCTGCCCTGCAAGAGCCGTCTTGCTGGCTCCCCTATCTTGTTGCATGTGTGTGCCTCCCAGACATTTGATGTTTTGGAAGGAGGGATCATGCAGGGGTATGGTGGCCTGGTGTTTTGTGGCCAACAATGCTTAGACTTTTCTTTTCGGCACTGTTTCCATGCAATAACGAAAAAAGAACCACCGTGGCTGAGTGGGTGCGTCCCCATCTCGAACTCCAAAGGCCCTTGCTTGATTCCAGGCCTATATCCTGTTTTTTTTTATTCATTGAGTGTGCACCTCTCATTTACGCAGCTGCAGAATGCTTCCGACGCGCAGTGCCGACTGCAACTACTACTACTATGACGCAGACGGCTTTTTGACCGAATGAGCTGTACAGGCTGTCGCGTCATACCCCATTGCTCTTAGATCTAGAACTGGCCATCGCTTGATGCATCATCCGTTTCCAAACTCGTTGAGGTGATGTGTTGGCGACACCCTTCAGAGAAGAATGCCGACACCTGAGCAGAATCATGACGATTGCCTTGTCCGGACTCGTAGCCTGGCCTGTGTTTTATGCTCCCTAACCTCGCTGATCTGCTCGTCGCCAGTTCCCTGTGTGGAGAACACGCTGTAGATTTGCGCCTGCACTTTTCACGACTTGAAGAGCGTGGCCTCGTCATCAAACCGGCCAAGTGCCTTTCCGGTATCAGCGACATCGAGTTCCTTGGCCATCACGTAACAGTGCAGGGAATGCGGACTATGGCCTCGAGGTAGCGAAAAGTTCCACCGCCAGCTTAACTTCAAACGGCATTTCCCGCCCGACAGGCCCCGCACAATGCTGCCCCTCACCGATCTCAAATCCCTGCAAGCTACCCACGCCGCTATCGAGTGGACTCCAGCCAGATAAGCAGCCTTCCAAGCCGCCAAGAACACCATAGCCCACGCTCACCTCGTGGGCACTATGGCCGACGCCCTACTTTGTCTCATCACTGATGCCTGCGGCGTAACTGTAAACTCTCGTTCTGCCGCAGCTTCAGCAGCACTGCTGGTACCCGCTGGGTTTCTTCTTTCAGAAGCTGATGGACGCATAAACGCGGTTTAATATGTTCGGGAGTGAACGGCCCGCCGCCGACTTCAGCAATCGGCACTGCTGCCCCGTATTACGAGAAATCGTTTTTTGTATGCTGACGAAGCAAAAACTTTTGTTCTTTGCATTTCAAGAGAATAAGAGGTCATACATCACACGATAAATGCGGCACCTCAGATACATCGAAGGGCACGTGAACACCGCTACCAATGCGCTCTCTCACTTCGATGCTCTTGCATTAGGCACGCTTGACTTCGAAGCGATGGCTGCCGACCAGAGATCAGAGAGTAAGCTAGAAGCCACCCATTCCGCCACTTGCTCCCTGTTCTTTTCACAGGTTCTTCTGCCCTTCTGCTCGGACAGCATAGTGTACGACGGGTCATATGGTTATCAATGCCTTTTAATTCTGCCGTTTTCTGTTGCCGAGCTCCACAGCGAAAGCCATCGTGGTCCAGATTAGTCTGGCGAAGCTTCAATCGAGATATGCGTCAGTTGCTTAGGTCGCGGTGGCTTAAACTCTCAGAGTGCGAAAGCGACGTGCCACATGAAGTCGCGCCAACAATATCGGTCTCCCAGCTGTCGCTTCAACTATGTCGACATCGACATTATTGACCATTTTCGTCATGAAGATTCCGCTGTGTTTTTACGTGTGTCGACCAGTAAACCCAGTGGCCAGAGGCCTTTCCGTTATCTGGCATTACGGCATCTACTGTGGCTTCCGCATTTGCACTCATATGCACTTTACACTTCGGCTGCCCAAGAACGATCATGACAGATCGTGGCCGCCAGCTTCAATGTGGTTTGTTTCGTGTCCTAACTTCTCTACTTGGCGTGCGTCACATCCACAGCACCGCGTACCATCACTCAACTAATGCCATGGTTGCATGCTTACACAACCAGCTCGTAGTTCCTGCCCCGATGACCTACCTCTGATCTTCCTCGGCCCTTGTTCGGGTTCAAAGATATCCAGTGCACGATGGCTGATCCGGTCTCCGGCACTACTCTCCGCTTTCAAGCGAGTTACTCGTTTCGGTGCAACGAGGACATTTTTGGACTTTTTATCGGAATACTAAATAAGTACCTTTTGGGGCTGCTGTCAGCAATGCCTGTTGGGATTCCTATGATCGGGCACAGTCATTCTTTATGTAATAAATTTTCCCTTTATTCTTTTCTACAATAGCAAGGTACTAGTTTGGTGATTTTTTTTCTTTATATGATATACCACTACACCTGATATTTCTTTTCACCGATTGGGGTTATTACAGAGCCTCGTCTGCATTCTAGATATATGCGCTAATAATACTGCTTCCAAAATGGATTAGAGAGAAAGGCATGCTTTTCTCACGCACTTAGTCCGTGAAGAGAATGGTCGTTGCTATTTGTGCTCTTATTTATTTTAAGCGTACTTCTTCACGCAGGTGAATACACTGAATCAAACAAATCCCACGGTCTGTGTTGTTTTACCGACTACACTCTCGGCTTTCAGTGGGCGCGCATCTAGAATTAAGAATGGGTAGAGGAAGCGATTGTATTGGTGGTACACGTAGTGCAACTTCTAAGACCAGTGACTTCGTTTATCGAAACGGAAGTTGACCTCAAAGAATCACTACAAGGATCATTAGGTGTGTATCATCGTTGGGTGCTGCAAGGATAATGACGGCTGCAATATTATCGATGACGTGGCCAGGGAATTACTGGAAGAAATTTCTGGCTGAAATGCCCCAAGGAATTCAATCGGGAACGTGGAATGTATGCAGATATCCCCCAAAGAATTATATTTTGCGTTTCTCTGATGCAAAATATTAGAGAATATAGGCATGTGGGAGTTAAAATGACAGAATTCAATATATTAATATCCCAAATAAATTTATTGTTTCTGTATTCTGTGTGTACAGTGACCACCTGCACAATGCGTCGTTTAATTTGCATATACTGTCACTTTTCGTTCTTCTACGTCGGCTTCTCATCGGTGAAAATTGTAATTATAAAATTTAAATGGCGCTGTAACTGCCACACTACTCGTTTTATCCTAAGCTTTGCCATGAGGGAAGGGTTATAAGCAAAAATGAAAGCACGAAGGCAGCACCTGGTGTTGCGTACGGCTCGGGACCATTTTTCCAAGTCACGAGGACGTTTGATATGCTATACGATTGCCTGGTGGGTGCATGTTTCTGCTTTGTGGAGATGGGTGATAGCAGTAGCTATTTTAGGATTAGGTGGTTGCGTGGTCGTATAACGCTGTTTGATGTACTGGCAAGGTGGCAGGTGGACTATCCTTACTTTATGCAGAGATATCGGCTTCGGCTTTGAACCGATTTTTTTTTCATTCTTGTAAATGGCGGACGCATTTAGGTGCATGCCGGCCAGCGCTCCTTCAGGGAGGAGGCCCACTCGCTGAGGCTTAAAACGCCGCTGTTTTTGCAGGTTTCAATCACTGCTAAAGCAGAAAAGCGGCATCTATGATGCTACGATTGCGCCCAATCACACAGAAACTTGTTAGCATAGCCAGAAGAGAGCCGTAGTAAAAAAAAGAAGCACTGAGATTATATGAGAGAAAGCCAGACGTTGGCATCCTGAAAGAAACTCTCAGAACTGGCAGTCTCTGAAAAAAACCTAATCAGCTGCTGTGTTTCCTTTAGAAGGTATTTACATTCCCTAAATTTCACAATGGCTGTAGGGGCAGCTCTTGTCCATATGTTCTTCCATCAACTGCTATCACAATTTGCCCACTTTTGAATAGTAGAAATCACCAGGTTGTCTTAGGCATCTGAACGCTTGTAATAAGTGCTCGGATAGTTGTTCGACCAACCATTTTCGTTTTCATGGAGAAGTATTCTGGAATTTGTTATTCCTGCGGCATCGAAGCTGTACGCATAGAGCGTAAAGGTATACGGTTGTGACGCAGTAAGCTTAGCGCTAAAACCATTCGGTCCTTCTGGGGCGCTGAACTTTACAGTAAATGTAGCAGGCTCTTTTTAAACGAGTGACGAACTTCGTGTTTGAGCTCCATGCGTGGCGTTGGCTGCCCCCCCCCCGCCCCATTCACTTACCAAGGATTGCGTTATTTCTTACCATGTGCTCGAAGAACCATTTATCTGTGAAATATGTTGAGAGCTTGGGTGAATGCTGGCATACACAAATGTATTTCTTCATTGCACAGAGTCAATAACACAATGTATATTATTAAATTGCAATGTTCCCTTCGAGGGAATGCACAACAGTTATTGTTTCTTGGCGCTCTCACGATCACACTCTTGCCGAATATACTGCACGGCATTAAACATCAAGGGTTTGGGCACGAAACACTATTCACAGAATATACCGAAAAAAGGAAACTGCCAGCAATGAAAATATACTACAGATGAAAAAGCCTAGGCCTTTCTCTCCTGTCCAGGTAAAAAGGATCACAGAGTACATCACGATTTAAAGAACATGTGCCCAAAAATTTCCACAAACTTTAAGCCCTGTCTCGGGATTACGATTAGGGAGTTGTTAGCTGCACAGAGTTTATTACTGCGGCTTCATGGGAACGCAAGCACGTGTCAGCAACGGCTATGTACTACGTCGCAACAATGGACGCACAGACAGCACAGAAGCACTGCGCGGATAGGTGGTCATCAATTACAGCGCTTGTGCCTCATACGTCTGTGTCAGCGGTGTAGTGCTTTAGTAAGAGTCGCCAGCATGGACACACCAATATCGTTTTTAAAAAAGGCGAGAATTCTATCCTCTTCGCTTGACTTTTTGCAACACAGCGACACATAATCATGTTGGTGCTGCATATTTGGAAAAAAATAGAGAACGTTTAAGCTTCGGCTTTAAGAGTGGAACGCGATAGCGTTTTGCAATGCTGCCAGGGAGTCCACGCAACGCCGTCGCCCGTTCGGCGCGACACTTTTGTCCGTTAGACAAATCTCTCGGAGTCCCTCAGAGGCCTTTTAAAGCATGGTTGAGGTGTCCACCGATATGTGAGACAGTTAGCGCGCTTTTGCTTTCCTATAAAGTTTCATTCACTACAGCGACGTATATCGGCGAATTCAGGGAGCAGCGTCCCTGCAGCCCGTTCATGATCTCTTCGGGCAGCGGATGGGCTGTTTTGAAAGGCCTCCTAGTGACTCCGACCGATTTGTCTAACGGGCAAGGCGTCGCTAGTGGACTCTGTGGGAGCGTTGCAAGACGCTGTTGCGTTCCACTCTTAAAGGGCGAGTCTTAAACGTCCTCCAATTTTTCATTTCTTTTTATAAAATAAGTCAATTAATTACAATTGTTTCATTAATTCTTCATGCCCTACCAAATACCAATCAATCATGATTCACTAGAACCACAAATTATCATTATACGAAGTTTTTACGCAGTTCCCGATTATAGGTCGCGGTTCGAATCCTTGCCGCGAGCTCGGCTCTAACATACCTAGTAAGTTTATGTTTGCATGAAACGCTGAATCGTATGATACCATACGGAACATTGTGCGGCGAAGGCTTGGCACGATGCGATTTTTGTACGCAGCCCCGATTATATCCGAAACGCAGTGCCGACTACGCCGACAGCTTTTTGATCGAACGAGCCGTATACGCTGTCGCTGAGAAGTAATAGAAAAGACATTGTCTGAATTCTTGCTTCCTTGAAACAGCAGGAGTCGAAATTATTATCCGCGACAGCACTTGAGGCCGCTAAGAAAGAAGGAAAAAATTCTTCTTGGGAGAGAAAAAGCGTTGGAGAGAAAAAAGAGACTTATTGTGATCCGCAGGGTGTATATACCCTACGTTATGTTCGCATTTTGCCCTTCGCGCCAACTATGTTTTTCTTCAGCTTTATCATTATTCCGCTAGGCTGCCATCGAAACGATGGTTGTTTTCTGCATTCACTATGTATATTTTTACTCTTACGCTGCTCTTCTCAGCGGCTCAGGGAGTGAACTTATCATTTCGGTCAAACACACCAGCAGAATTTATGTAACAGCCTTTGCCCCCTCCATCACATGCCTCTATCGAATGCAGTCAGAGCGCCAAAAGTTTTATCTCCATAGTCAAATGAACACGTTGTAAAGCACAGAAAGAAAATTTTCTGCCAACAATGCCTCAATGTTCGATATATAAACACACACACACACACACACACACACACACACACACACACACACACACACACACACACACACACACACACACACACACACACACACACACACACACACACACACACACACACACACACACACACACACACACACACACACACACACACACACACACACACACACACACACACACACACACACACACACACACACACACACACACACACACACACACACACACACACACACACACACACACACACACACACACACACACACACACACACACACACACACACACACACACACACACACACACACACACACACACACACACACACACACACACACACACACACACACACACACACACACACACACACACACACACACACACACACACACACACACACACACACACACACACACACACACACACACACACACACACACACACACACACACACACACACACACACACACACACACACACACACACACACACACACACACACACACACACACACACACACACACACACACACACACACACACACACACACACACACACACACACACACACACACACACACACACACACACACACACACACACACACACACACACACACACACACACACACACACACACACACACACACACACACACACACACACACACACACACACACACACACACACACACACACACACACACACACACACACACACACACACACACACACACACACACACACACACACACACACACACACACACACACACACACACACACACACACACACACACACACACACACACACACACACACACACACACACACACACACACACACACACACACACACACACACACACACACACACACACACACACACACACACACACACACACACACACACACACACACACACACACACACACACACACACACACACACACACACACACACACACACACACACACACACACACACACACACACACACACACACACACACACACACACACACACACACACACACACACACACACACACACACACACACACACACACACACACACACACACACACACACACACACACACACACACACACACACACACACACACACACACACACACACACACACACACACACACACACACACACACACACACACACACACACACACACACACACACACACACACACACACACACACACACACACACACACACACACACACACACACACACACACACACACACACACACATATATATATATATATATATATATATATATATATATATATATATATATAGGTGCATAGGGGAATGTTTTTATTTTATTTTTGTTTTTTCAAGTTCAAATGCCAATCAATTGGTTTTTAATTAAAATTATAAACCAGCAGAAAAAACAACCATGCCGCCGGTGGGATCCGAACCCACGACCACCGAATATCGCGTCCGGTGCTCTACCAACTGAGGTAGAGCGACGGCTGTCCAATCTGCTGCTCTCATGGGTATTTATGTTTAATGGGTGTAAGCGAACCTTGAGAGCGTTCACCAGCGCCACCGTCGTCCATAGCGGTGGACGTAGCACGTCCTGTAATACCGTTAGATGACGTTCTACGTCATCTAACGTTCTACGTCATCTACGTCATCTACGTCATCTACATCTATGGACGAGGGTGGCGCTGGCGAACACTATTATGGCTCGCTTACACCCATTAAACATAAATACCCATGAGAGCAGCAGATTGGACAGCCGTCGCCGTAGCTCAATCGGTAAGAGTACCGGACGCGATATTCGGAAGTCGTGGGTTCGGATCCCACCGGCGGCATGGTTGTTTTTTCTGCTGCTTTATAAGTAATTTTCTTTAAAACTAATTGATTGGCACTAGACATTTAAAAAAATAGAAACAATCCCATACGCACCTTCGTTTCGTTGACTTTTGGCTTCCTTAATATGATTGTCAAACGAGCCCCTCACTTCATTTGCCTTGTCTGCTAATAGCTTAACGGGGGTCTCGGTTTTGGCAGTCTTGATGTCATAGGAAGCATAAGAGGGCTCTCGCACAGTTTCCGCCCTCGTTAGATGAAGTTCTACCTCACACTTGCGGTATTACAGGGCGTGCTACGTCCACCGCTGTGGACGAGGGTGGCACTGGTGAACACTCTCAAGGTTCGCTTACACCCATTAAACATAAATACCCATGAGAGCAGCAGATTGGACACCCGTCGCCGTGGCTCAGTTGGTAAGAGCACCGGACGCGGTGTTCGGAGGTCGAGGGTTCGCATCCCACCGGCGGCATGGTTGTTTTTTCTGCTGCTTTATAATAATTTTCTTTGAAACTAATTGATTGGCACTAGATATTAAAAAAATAGAAACATTCCCCTATGCACCTTCGTTTCGTTCACTGTTGGCTTCCTTAATATGATTGTCAAACGAACCCCTCACTGCATTTGCCTTGTCTGCTGATATATTTATTTATTTATTTATTGTACCCTCAGGGCCCGAAGGCATTACAGAGGGGAGTGGGAATACATAAAAATTCAGCCTAAACAGCAACAACAAGGAGGGAAAACAAAAATAAACCAGGAATACATAAAAAGTGAAAACACAGGAAAGCAATAAGATTAGAATGCAGTGGGGATATATTAAAACAGTGTGTAGACAGTAAAAAGGCAATTTTTATACAGTAATAAACGACACATACTCAGAAAGAAACATTAAGGACTTTACGAAATGCATTGTTATCGGAAATACCTGCGATCTCGTGGGGAAGGTGATTCCAGCTGACACAAGTTCGGGGTATGAATGAGTCATGAAAACATTTGGTGTGACAAGATGGGATTCCAACTTTATGACGGTGATCAACGCGTGCTGATATGTAACATGGTCTAGACAGTAACTTAGGATTGAGAAAGCTGTTGCGGTAAATTTTATGAAAGAGACACAATGAGGCTATTGATCTGCGGTGGGAAAGAAGTGGTAGGGACAAACTTGATTTCATGGCGGTTACACTGCTTGTTCGGTTATAATTAGAAAGAATGAAACGGCATGCGCGGTTCTGTACAGCTTCCAAATCTGAAACGAGTGAATCGATGCCAGGGCTCCAGACAGATGCAGCATATTCTAACTTGGACCGAACCAATGTTTTATAAAGTAATAATTTTATTGAAGTAGATGAACGTGAGAAATTTCTGCGAAGGTACCCAAGCATGCGATCAGCGTTATTTATTATGTATTCAACGTGAGTTTTCCAAGACAGGTTACAAGAAACGTAAACACCCAGATATTTATAACATGACACGGTTTCGAGAGACACGTTGTTAATGTGATAAGAAGAAGGGGCATTAGAGAGACGAGAAATGCGTACATGTTTACACTTATTAATGTTTAGTTGCATGTTCCAAGTAAAACACCAGTCAAGAACCTTGTTAATATCGGATTGAAGACAAGAGACATCATTACCATCTTTAATTTCGCGGTAAATAACACAATCATCGGCAAAAAGATTAATTGAAGAAGAAATGTTAGCCGGTAAGTCATTTATATTGATGAGAAAAAGGAGGGGCCCAAGAACTGACCCCTGAGGCACGCCGGAACGGACAGGCAAAGAATGAGAGTTTATATTGTTCGCTGTTACGAATTGTGAACGGTTAGAAAGAAAGCATTGTAGCCATGCAAGGACATTAGGGTCTATGTTAAGATTGCTTAATTTAAGAAAGAGAAGCTCATGTGAAACAGTGTCAAACGCTTTCGAGAAGTCCAAAAATATGCAATCTGCCTGAGACCCGTGGTCAAGGATGCAATGAAGGTCATGTGTGAAACATATAAGCTGAGTTTCGCATGAAAAAGACTTACGAAAACCATGCTGGGCAATGCTGAAAAAGGAGTTAGATTCTAAAAAAGAGATGAGATGAGAATATATGACGTGTTCCATGATCTTGCACGGAATACTAGTGAGTGATATAGGTCTAAAGTTATCAGGAGAATGTTTACTTCCGGACTTATGCAGTGGAATCACCTTCCCAATTTTCCAATCATTGGGAATACAACCTATTGCAAGAGACTGCTCAAACAATTTAGTAAGAATTATGGAACAATAGTACTTTGTATTAATTAAAAACTTCGAATTAATGTTGTCAACACCGCAGGAAGAGGAAACCTTAGGATTTCCTATGATGCACTGGATGCCTGACGCGTCGAATATAACTGGATCCATAGGAAGAGCATCAAAAACAGGGCACACGCGATGAACAAGAGAAACGTTGGTAGAAAATGCCGCAGCAAATATATTGTTTAGAACAGAAGCACATTCGTATGGAGGAAAGGCAACACCATCAGAAGAAGTAAGTAGTATTGTGGAAGGGTCTTTCTTGTTAACTACATTCCAAAATTGTTTTGGATTATTGACCAGCATAGCAGGCAGTGTGTGGTTAAAAAATGTGTCCTTTGCGTTTTTTAGCGCACCTTTGTACTCTGCAGCTGCGGAAAAGTAGGCCTCCCATAGTTGTTTAGAATTCAACAACTTCGCAGAGCGGAACAAGCGCTTCTTTTTATTGGAGAGTCTTTTTAAAACATTATTAAATCAAGGTGATTCCCGATCGCACTTCAAAGATCTTAATGGTACAAAAGTGTTAATGAGATGTTCAACGATATCCTTGAACAAACACCAGTTAGCGTAAAGAGAACGCTGTGAAAAGTCTGGTAAGTAATCATCCAAAAAACCAGCTAGTTCGCAGTTAATAGCACAAAAGTCAGCCCGTTTATAATCTCTAATGTGTTTAGTCTGACTAACTCGGATAGATACAGGAATTTGTACATCAAAATGCAGCAAAGAATGATCACTGAGACCAGGTAGGTAAAAAATCGAAGGGATATGATCAGGCACGTTAGTTAGAACAAGATCTAAAACGTTAGATGAGGATAAAGTAGTTCGAGTAGGTTTAGAGACTATCTGCGAAAGATTGAAATCCATACAAGTTGACAAAAACTTTTTACACTCAGTAGAAAAAGAGCTGAGATAAGGTGATGTACTAGTCCACACGATACTAGGGTAGTTAAAGTCACCAGCTAAGACAATAGGTGTACTCGGAAATCGTACAGTGATCATGCTAAGGGAATCATGCAATTCATCAACGAATGTATGGCTCGAGGACGGGGGACGGTAACATATACCCAAAATCATTCTCTTAAAACGTACACTAAGTTCCACCCAAACCAGTTCCAGGCTAGATGGAATATTAATAGGCGATGCTACAAAATTATCCGCGACAGCTATTAAAACACCTCCTCCAGATCTCTCACTTCTGTCAGATCTAAACACGTTATAGCGTTTTTTGCAGTCAAATAGTTCAATGTCCGCTATCTTGGAAGAAAGCCATGTTTCGGTTAGTAAGACGACATCAGCATCACACGAATCAATGATAGGATTAAGTTCATCGCGCTTGGGTAGTAAGCTTCGTATGTTGGAAAAAAGAAAAGAAAGCGAGTTGCCAGTATCGGACACTGGTCCACTGCCCCTCGCGCAGCCCTACGGCGCGTAGGTCGAGCCAGAGGTACCGTCATTTGACTGCTGACATTGGACTGGCGAAGGAGACAATCGATCAGTCGGCTCAGCATGTGATGAAGCAGCGATACCGAGACTTGAGTTACTATCAAGAGAAGTTGCTGATGCCCGAAGATTAGCCTCCATGAAAACGCAGTCGCGAGCAGGGTTATAACTGTAGCATTTGTTCTTAATGTACAGTTTGTTGTGCCTAAGCTTGTAAAATGAGTCCTGACCCTTAGCGAATGGAAGCAGCTTTTTCCTGGCCTGACGCGTTTCCAACGAGTAATCTTCACTTACGGTGATACCTTCATCTTTAAGTTTCGCTGACTGGGATAGAATTTGTTGTTGAAAGAAGGAGAACTTCACGATGACCGGGCGACATTTATCATCCGTAAATGTACCAATCCTATGGGTACGTTCAAACGCATCCTTCATAAGCGCCGGACTGAAGCAGTTAGAGATAACGCTCAAAAGCTTGTCTTCCGTTCCTTCCCATGTTTCCGTTGGACTGTCACGTAAGCCAAAAAACAATAGATTGTCTCTTCGCTGCCTGTCTTCAAGCTGTGACTGACTAAGCCGCAATTTGGCATTCTCGCTAATCAGGTTATCAGCGAGTTCGCGCAGGGTCAGCAGCTCTTGTTGAGCTGCGTCAGAAGCAGAAGCTTGAAGTTCAACTGCCGACAGCCTCGCATCGATATCGGAGATATTCTTTTTCATAGATTCCTGATTTTCCTTTATTTCAGATATGGAAGCAATTAAGCGTAACTGTTCGGTTTCCATTCTAGCAGTGCGTGAGTTAACGTTCTGTAATAAAGTTAACACGTCATTAAGCTTTTCCTGTACAGAGTCATCCGTTTCACTGTTCTTAGAACGCGTACCAGGGCCAGGGTTAAGTTCGACATCACCCGACTGCAGAACCAGCTGAGCACACACATCAAATGACTGCACAAGCAAACCTAATAGCACTTGTGGGCGTGGGAACAGCACAAGACAAACATTGCTAGATTTCTTTGCAAACATAGGAACGTCATTACTAACCTGCATGAACAAACGCATGCTGTCAAGCAACCGTGCCACGATGCTGTTCACACGCCCACTGGAAGGCGCGGGCCGCTGGCGTTCGTTTATATCCAGAGGAAATGGTGATGTCGTAGGCGATGAGCTGAACTTCTGCGAAGGAGCCACGGTCCAAGAGGGTTGCCAGGACGGGTCATATGAAGCCAGGTCAGCATAACAGCAATAAGGTGCAGGTGCAATCCATGCGGTGTCTGTTGGAGCGGTCGATGCCACGTAGATCTGAAGATATCCCGCTATCTGCATGAACAAACGCATGCTGTCAAGCAACCGTGCCACGATGCTGTTCACACGCCCACTGGAAGGCGCGGGCCGCTGGCGTTCGTTTATATCCAGAGGAAATGGTGATGTCGTAGGCGATGAGCTGAACTTCTGCGAAGGAGCCACGGTCCAAGAGGGTTGCCAGGACGGGTCATATGAAGCCAGGTCAGCATAACAGCAATAAGGTGCAGGTGCAATCCATGCGGTGTCTGTTGGAGCGGTCGATGCCACGTAGATCTGAAGATATCCCGCTATCTGCATGAACAAACGCATGCTGTCAAGCAACCGTGCCACGATGCTGTTCACACGCCCACTGGAATTGATTGATTGTAAAACATTTTATTCGCCGGGAAGAGCTTGGCAAGAGGTCGCGTTAAGTGGTCGAGAGTACATAGCCCTCGACGACTTTGTCAGCCCACTCCTCCGCCAAAACTTGCGTTCTGGGGTCAGAGCTAGCCAGCACGGTCTCCCACCGCTCGAGAGAAGGAGCTGTAATTAGATCACCCGGAGGTGGCTCTATTTTGCAGTCCCACAGGATGTGATCGTAGGTAGCACGTTGGCCACAGTGTTTGCAGTTTGGGTTGTAAAGATCTGGATAAATGTGCGCGAGGAGCGATGGGGTGCGTATCGATCTCGTCTGTAGACGACGCCACGTAACCTCTTGTTCTTTAGTAAGTCTTTTGTCTGGAGGGGGTAAAATTCTCCTCTCTAGTTTAAAATGACTGGTGAGATCATGATATGTGATCATTGAGTCCTTCGTGAAATTCAGGGAGCCAGACTCCTCCACTGCCCGGTCGACAAAACCTCGGGCATTATTGTGGGCTGCCTCGTTCCCCGGATTCCCCGAATGGGCTGGGACCCATATCAATTCGGAATATTTTGGTGAGAATTTGGTTGCGTTAAGGATTCTAAGGGAGGTGTTTGTAATTCGCCCTTTAGCGAAATTATTGATACCCATTTTGGAATCGCTGAGGATGATGCTCCCTTGAGTATGTGCTAGGGCGAGGGCTATAGCCGCCTCTTCTGCCGTTTCAGAGGATTTCGTTTTGATTGTCGCCGAGACGATGTGGTCACCATTCTCGTTCACAACCACAACTGCAAAGGCATTAACATTTTTGTATTCTGCCGCATCTACATAAAGTGTTGCAGCGCACTGTCTGTATTTATGTAAGGCTTTGGCTCGTGCTTGTCTTCTACCCTCATGGTGTAAGGGGTGCATGTTTTTGGGGAGTGGTTTGATTAGTAGGGCCGTCCTATAGGCGCGGGGTAAGTCTACTTTAGCATCGTTATTCGTAGGTTGAAAGTTAATTCCGAGCCTGGTAAGAATACTCCTGCCAGTTCTGGAATTGGCTAATCGCGCTGTTTGAGCCATTAAATGGGGTTCTTTCAGTTCATTGTAGGTGTTATGTATTCCTAACCTCATAAGCCTTTCGGTTGAGGCATTTAGTGGGAGTCCTAACGCAGCCTTATAGGCCTGCCGTATCATGCTATCCAATTTGTCCTTTTCTGCTTTCGAAAATTTCAGATAAGGGGTGGCATAGAGTATCCTGCTCAGCGCAAAGGCCTGCACTAGGCGGCATAAATCTCTTTCCCTCACCCCTTGTCTGCGGTTAGCTATGCGGCGGAGTAATCGCGCCGTCGCTTCTACCGTGCGTTTTAGCTTAGTGAGTGTGTCAGTATTTTTTCCATTTGTTTGTAAATACAACCCCAGTATTCTCATGGTCTGTACCTCCTTGACAGATCGTCCATGAACATAGACGTTTATTTGCGGGGGGGATGTCGTGGTACGCCTACCTCTTTGTTTACGACGGATCACGAAGAGTTCAGATTTTTGCTCAGAACAAGTGAGGCCGGAATCCCATGCGCATGCCTCGATGATGTCCACTGCTGCTTGGAGTGTGTCTTCTATGTAGCCTTCGCATCCTTTGGTTACCCAAAGTGTGATGTCATCTGCATAGAACGTGTGATGTAGGTCTGGTATTTGTGCCAGTTTGGGGGAATTTTGATGAGGGAGAGGTTAAAAAGGAAAGGGGACAGGACGGAGCCCTGTGGCGTTCCTTTACTTCCTAGTTTGATTGGGGCAGACTCTATTGTTCCGACCGTTATCACTGCTGTTCTGGTAGTGAGGAAGGATCGGATGTAGTTGTACGTCCTTTCTCCGGGGTTTATTTCTGACAAGTTTGTCAAGATGACTTTGTGGGTGACGTTGTCGAAAGCTTTAACAAGGTCTAAACCCAATATTGCTTTCGTTCCTGTTCCCTCGTCAGCTTCAATTATGTCCTTGTTAAGCTGCAAGAGAATGTCCTGGGTAGATAGTTGGGCCCTGAATCCTAACATTGTTTCAGGTAGGAGGTTCATGTCCTCCGCATAGTTTTGGAGCCTATTGAGGTTGACATGCTCCATGAGTTTGCCTAGGCATGATGTTAATGAAATTGGGCGTAGATTCTCAGTGCTGAGTTTCTTACCCGCTTTAGGAATAAAAGAGATTTTCGCCTGTTTCCACTCTGGTGGTATGTTGCCTGCATGCCAGTATTTGTTCATAAGGTCTGTAACCGCCGCGATCGACGTTGCGTCTTTAGTTCCTGAGAGTCTTATTTGTTACTTTGTCTGGTCCTGCCGCAGATGTTGTCCGCAGTTTTCCAATTGCGTACCAGACCTCTGCATCTGTGATGTCTGTGTCTAAATTTGGATTAGGAGTCCCCCGGTAGTCTGGTTGTGTGGTACTATCATCCGTGTTTAGATAACGTTCTGCTAGCTCTTTGATTAGGTCTTCAGTTGTACCCTCATATTTATGTATGAGTCTGTACAGTTGACTTTGTTGCACGGGACGTGTTTGTTCTGGATCGAGCAGGTGTCTTAGAAGACGCCATGTCTTCTTATTTCCGAGCTGTCTATGGACGCCTTCACATATTTGGTTCCATTGTTGTGTTTGGAGAGTAAGTGTATGTTCCTCGATTCGCCTCTCGATTTCAGCGATCTTTTTGCGTAGTCGCTTGTTGTGTTTTTGCTGCTTCCAGCGTTTTTGGAGGCCTTTTTGTGCCTGCCACAGGTGTAACAGTTTTGAGTCTGCAATCGCTCCTCCTTCTCAACTGGCACCACAACGCTAGTGGAGCTGACATCCTCATTCAGGGAGATAACCCAGTCGCTAAGGTTAGAGATCTCCTTTGGAGCTGTTTTGTCGCGAAGTTGCCTGAACTTGTCCCAATCCGTTGTTCGTATTTCTTTTGCTTTGTTTTTAAGTTTTGTCGTGGGGAAGGTGATGCTAAGGATGAAGTGATCACTACCAAGGTTTTGCCCGGTGTTGACCCACTTTGCGTCCTTGACGTTTTTAGAGAGGGATAAGTCTGGAGATGTGTCTACACATACACTGTTACCCATGCGTGTGTGGTCGCTCGGGTTGTTTAGCGTTGTGAGCCGTAGTGACTGTATGATTTGCAAGAGCAGGTTCCCTTTCGGAGTTGCTTTGGTATATCCCCATGCTGGGTGTTGAGCGTTGAAGTCTCCCACAATTAATAGTTGAGCCCTAGCAGCCAGCTTTACTGTGTTTATCAACAAGTGTGGGAGTCCATTGCCTTGGTTTCTGGGAGGGTTGTATACATTAAGGATGAAGAGATTTGAGCCTCCTTTTTGCCTTGGTACTACTTCAAGTAGGGTGTAATCTTCTTCCGAATCATTTATAAAATGTTGAATTGCGGTGATATTTCTATGCACCAGAGTGGATGTGAAGGAGCCGGCTGCGTGACTAGTATCATAATAAGGTGGCAGATATGCTTTATAGCCTGGCAGTGTAGCCCTGCCGCTAGCTTCTTGCAATGCAATCACGTCTGGGGTTGGAACAGACGGTGCTTGTTGGATGTGGAGCTGCAAGTGAGCCCGCTTGCGGCGGAAGCCTCTGCAGTTCCATTGCCAAATTTCAAATTTTTGGCGTGGTGCCATGTTGGGTTATAGATGGTTGTGGCGTCGTGGACAGATCCAAGGTGGGGGGTAGGCGGGCCTCGATAGTTGTAAGCCTATCCATTATTTGCTGCATGCAGGTGGCTATTTGGGATACCTGTCCCTCTAGTGTTGCAAAGCGAATATCTATCTCTGCAAATTTGGTAGTAACGAGGCCTTGGAAGGTTGCTTGTTCTGTTGATATAGCGCTAGTTCTCTCTGACAGAGTATGGATGTCTGCCCTGAGTTTGGTAGGCGCTTTCGACGGCTGCGGGGTGTCGGCTTCCGAAGCCTCGGCCTTTCTTTTGGATTCCTCGCCTTCTTTTGTAGGATGCGGTCTTTTAGTTGCTATTCTGGCGTCTGTGTCCGTCGCGTTATGGGGTGAAGACTGGGACGCGTTGGAGGGAGTGTGGCAAATAGCGTCTGTTTCCATCGCATTATTGGTCGAATCCTGGGACGCGGTGGGTAGCATTCTAGCCGCAGTGGCATTCTGTACCTGATGCGCTTGTAACAGGCGTTTAATGTCAGCCAACTCTTTTTTAAGGCTGGCAATTTCTCTGTCTCGGGATTGTAGTTGGATCTGAAACTCCTTCTCTCGAGCGTCAATAGATTGGGAGGCCTCTGCTGGCCAGCTCACCTTTTTATTGGAATGGCTATCGCTGCGTCCGCGGCTTGAGCTTCTCTTGTCGTTCCCTGCAGGGTTCCCCAGGGGCGGGAAGGAGCTGGAGTTGTTCCGGCTGTGGCTTCCTCCCTTTCCGGTAGCACCGTGTTCCTTCTTCCTGGGCCTAGACTGGTGTCCGTGTAGTGATGAGTCGTTGTCCCCTTGCTTGGGTGTCTGGTTGCCATGGGGCGTTCCTTGTTTGTTCTTGTTGATCAGCCGGAATTTGCAGTTCCGGCTGCCTGTGTTGTGGCCCCCGTTGCAGAGGATGCATACGGGTCGGCAGGTTGGCTGTTCTCCCTCAGGTGGAGGCGAGTGATTTTCTCCGCAGCGGCGGCAAAGGTTCGTTGTAGGTTTGTAGCAGACATCAGCCCGGTGTCCTACTCTCCTGCAGTTGTAGCATACCTCATGTTGCTCCCTGAAGGGGTGGACCCGAAAGACGCCGCACTGATAGATTACTTGGCTGGGTAGCTTCTTTCCAAAAAAGGTGATTTGTATTGTTCTGGATTTACCGATCCTTCGGGCATCCACAACTTCTATTCCTTCGTTTCGGTTTCCGAAGCCTTGGCGAACCGCTTCGAGGGAGTCTCCCGCGTAGGCGTTGTAAATGACCCCTTTTACCGAGTCTTCGGGCGCCGCCACGTACGACGTTACGTTGTAGGTTTGATCTTGGAGGTTCAGTTTTTCAATATTGGCGTATGCAGTCGCCCGTTGGCGATCGGGCGTGCATAGCGTAAAGGTGTTGTTGGCCGTATTGACTCTGATAATGTCTTCATTCTTCACCGTATCATACGGCAGCCTGGCCACCTCGCAGGCGCAGAAGAGTAGTTAGTAGTCCGGGCGCAAAGTCCCTCAGATTCCAACCTTGTGGTCGGCAGACGATTTTGTAGTCGTCGGTCGGTAAGCGCGGCAGAACGGCTTGGCGCGGGCCGCTGGCGTTCGTTTATATCCAGAGGAAATGGTGATGCCGTAGGCGATGAGCTGAACTTCTGCGAAGGAGCCACCGTCCAAGAGGGTTGCCAGGACGGGTCATATGAAGCCAGGTCAGCATAACAGCAATAAGGTGCAGGTGCAATCCATGCGGTGTCTGTTGGAGCGGTCGATGCCACGTAGATCTGAAGATATCCCGCTATCTGCATGAACAAACGCATGCTGTCAAGCAACCGTGCCACGATGCTGTTCACACGCCCACTCATATATATTAGTTATTATATTTATTTACGCCAGGTATCAAAGTGCTAAACGTGTGTATCTCAACACGACTAATCCATTGACACCACCCACAACCGCCTGCGACCAATGGTTCGCCCGTAGTGGTCGTCTGAAGGTTGTCGGAATGCACGGTTTGGGGGTGGAAAGGTCGTCGTTGCGAATTCCGCACATATTTTGGGCTGAATCTTCATTATTTTCTTTTATCATCAGGATATGCAATGTGATCTGACGCCACTTCGAACATTCTGCGTTAAACGGATGACCCTGAAATTTGATGCAAATGGTGGTCCCGGCGGCGTCTGTCTTCGAAAGCCGCCATACTAGCACATATACAGGATGTTTCAGAGAAGCCTTTAGGTAATTTTCAAAAATTGGTTCTTGCGGTAAAAATATGGGCTTTACGGGATGGAAGTGCAAAGGCTGGCGGGCACCAGAAAACCAGTGAATCATATTAACTAGTAAAGTGGCTAAGAAGTTCCAATTATTATCTTTTTAACAATTAGAGTCAGGTGCCTAGCTGCAATTAGAGATTTTTAGCCGGTTGCTAATAATAGCTGTTTGAGTTATTATAATTTTGAAAACGCGATTACCCTTGGCGCTGTGACACAAAATTTAGCCTTTTCAACTAGTTATGTGCATTGGAGGGGTTGCTTTGCCTGCATGCTTTCGAAGGCGCGTGGATTTTCGCACGATGGAGCCAAAGTTTGTACAGCCAAAGCGGCGAAAGTAATAGCGTTTTCGAAATTCCAACAACTCATATGGCGGTTACTAACGGCCGGCCACAAATCTCTAGTTACCACTACACGCCTAAATGTGATAGTTAAAAAAGTTAGTTATTTTAAATTAGTTGACCAGCCTACCAGTTAAGATGAATCACCGGCTCTCTAGCGTCCGCCAATTCTATGAATACTGTGATGCAAAATTCATCATTTTGCATCAAGAATCGTTTATTTTATCATTTGAATTCCTGCCTGAAACACTAGGTATAACGGATAGAAGGCGTAGGTATCGATTAAGGCGCTACGCGCCCACTGGTGCTATGTGATACAGTGGTGGTGGTGGTAGAAACATTTATTGCCAAATACCGAGGGGGGCAAACCCCCTAACATGGCACGAGGCAACCCTTAGGGGGCCGCCTTTACAGGGCAAAAGACAGCCCTTGGAGAGCTATCCGCTTCAGGGCGTCGGTAAGTATCCGGCGCTGGCCAGCAGCAGCGGACCTGGCCAGGAGAGTCTCCCAGTATGACTCCGCCGTGGTGGAGGATGGAGGGTGTGGGAAGGCAGGACATGTGAGGAGGACATGAAGGAAGTCTCCCGGTTTCTGGTCACGTTGTTATTGGTTTGTTCAATTTGACCTTCACTCCAGGCAGACGCGTCCTTGATAATCGTAAATAGTAAAAGCTAACACTTTCAAAATGCCAAAACTTGGTGACCGCTTAGTTCCACAGTCGGCATGAACGGCCCGTAGGGTGTGGCAGCAGTAGATGGTTAGCGCTAACGCTTCTTAAGGTCTCGTTCCAGCGCGAACCTCGTCCGACACAACCGTTTCCAAATTTGAAGGTTTGCCCTCTACACAATGTCGACGCCACCACTCTCAACTTCTGCGAGGTCTACAGGCTACGCCACTAATTGGCTTGCCGCTCGACGGCGATCAGAACCTTTAACATCTTGATGGCGAGCCTGGCGAGATATACGACAGTCCTCCGCGACACACATAGGACAGCGGTAAGGAAGACAGCTGCTCAATATCCACACGGATTAGTTCTTCACTTTGTTAGTTTGTTTCTTCGGCAGCCTGGAGAGGGAATCTTGAAACATCTTCCTCTCGCCGAGCATTCAGCTCCGAGCTGCAGCTGCTCGGTGGGCAAGAGATACACTGAACGGACTCGGCCACCGCACGTGGTCGCAGGTCTTCGCGGCTCCGATAGCGAGCGACGGTCGGCATCGTTGCCTGTGCTTGAGATTCAGATCTTTCGATATATCTGTCAGAAGCAGTGTCCCGCAATTCTCTCTTTCTCTTTCCTGTGTTATTACTGTTGTTGTCCACCCTTCTTGTTTTCTTCTTTTTCTCTCCTTTCTCTGCCAGACAGCATTTTATTTATCTTCTCCGTCACCCTCATTGTCTGCAAGGCGTCCATTCGTTTCCTTCGACTAGTTCTTCCTTTTTTCCCCTTCGCCGTCCCACTATTCATAATCTGAACATTCTCTCCTGAACTCGGATGGGCCTGTAGACCGGGGCAGAGCACTCGGGGTATGCCTGCCTCGGTGATTAAAAAACCGACTTCATACTTGTGGTCTCCGCTGCTGCTCTCTCCACGACTCCTTGGTCCGTGACAATATTATATGTCATCGGATGTGCGGTGCCACATGTCTACCCTCTATGCCGCTTGCTGCATCCAGCAATGAAATTCACGTCTCCGTTTGATGCTAATGCAGTATGACAACCATGAGTGATAAACGAGGTCACTGGCAATAACCATTGTTTTATTGTTTTTGAGCACTTTGCTATTGAAATATTTTTTGGTTGACACCCGGGAATCCGCGATCATGTGTATTCTGAAACTGCCTTCGCCCGATGAACGCGCAAAGACAACAGAAGCCGCTGCTGCTTTGTTCACATGGTTCGTGCGTCATAACCACGCGACGAGACATGTGCGCAGATGCCGCACTAGATTCACTGCATTCAACGTCACCTTATTTTTATATAAAAAGGTTGTACGCTTGATGTTACCCTCACCTCTTCAGCAACACTGGTACACACTGCACACCTTAACTGTGTGGCTTGCAGAATTATGGTGAGTTACTTCTACTTTGTTTTAGGCGTTCTTGTTTAACTGCCGAAGAACTTTCCGTCTCCGGCTAACCAGCTGATGTCTTGTGAAATTACTGTACCATGGGTGCATTTTGCCCGATTGCTGGCGTGCTTCAGCTTCAGTAAGAAGCTGTATGACGGCTCAAAAAGTATTAAAGGGTCCATACGCACAAGAGTAAATATAAAGCTACTTTTTCGCTATCCGTAATGCGCAAACAATGCGCCACGCGAGATTATTACGTTTACACGCAATACTTTCTTATTTAAAAAATAATATTGTATTTGTTTAATACAATCTGGTGTCAGTACTGTGATGCACTCACAGCTGCCTCACTGCATCACAGCTAGGCACAGGATAAGCAGTCGCGGCAGGAAGAAGGGAGACGAGTGGAATAAACATTGTTGGCGTGAGAGCCCGTGTGGTTTGAAGTTGTGTGGGTGTATCAGTGCCAGAGCACCACAAGTGGGGGCTCGTCGGCGAATCAACGGCGACGTGAACTCCATAACATTTTCCGAGGGTATAATGCAGCTCTTAGTGAGCCAGATGGTCGGATTGAGCCAGATGGTATTTCGCTTAACATTTTTCCGAATACCTGTTGGTGATATTCATTCCGGAAACTCTTCTAGAATATCAACATATAAGTAATTAATACTGCTCCCAACATGTTTCAGATCGTCACGCTTTCGGCACCCTCTTAGTTCGTGAAGAAAAGCGCCGTAGCTTCTTGTACTCTTAATGTCTTCAGCCTGCTTCCCCTCGAAGGTGAACTCACAAAATGAAATCAGTCCTTCGAACTGCATTTAATTTCAAGTATTACGAGCTCCACTGTTGATGGGCGCGTAGTCGGCATGAACAGTGGTTGCAGACAACGCTTGTACAGGAGTCGCATGTAAAATACTTGCTAATGCCACTGACTTCGTTTATAGCCTATGGAGTTCAACTCAATGCATCAATGTCAGATTGTTATGCGAGTGTCAGCGTTGTAGTCCGCAGCATGATCCCAGTTGCTGCAGTGTCGATGATACGGCCAGTGAATCAGAGGGATGACTTTCGGGATAGAAAATGTCTTGCATTTAAATCAGGAAAGTGGAATCTACATGGATATCGTCCTAGTGAAATTTCTATTACTCTTTCTAATTTCAAAATTTTAGAAAGGAGTGGCGCTAAAACTGAACCACCAGATACATATTTTCGATATACAGGGGGCTTCGCTTAAGTCTTCAAACAATTTTACACCGTAAAGGTGGCGTGTAGCTAACTGTAATTAATATCGTCATAAGTTTTAGAATTATGAAAGGGCGGTTAACCGCGATGCTGTGGCACAACAAACTATGTCTACATCGCGCCATAATACATGCGCTTTCGAGAAGCTTGTAAACAAGGCAATCTCTCCATTGCGCGTCACTCTTACAAAATAGGCAGAATTAGTTGGGCCATGCATAGCTCCGAGGGTAACAGCGTGCTCGATATTCTAAAAACTGATACGGACATTAATTACGGTCGACTACATATTTCTCAATGATTAAGGAGCCTTAAAGTATTAATCAAAATTTCTCCATTCCGCTAGTTGTCTCGTTTTAGCTGTATTCTAGTCTACTGAAGCGCTGAGATGCTATGCCGAAAAAGTGCTATTTTAACAGAAGACTTATTTTTTAAAACAAACGAGCAAAACTTTAAGTTGAATAGCCTGTATAGTTATTGTACATGTCGCTTACATATTCATAAATTTTCCAGTGAGTTTTTCAATGTGTATTCCCTCACACGTTTTGTAGTGCTGCTGCCTGGGCTTCTGATCGGAGGAAATTACTTTTTTGTTAATGAAAACGGAGCAGTTACTGCTTCAGTACTCGGGACGTGTCTCAGCTGTGGCGTGATGGTAGGTAAATAGGAAGAAGTAAAAGAATGGAGCAAGGAAGAGGTTTGGGGAGGGCTCTGGAATAATTTCGATGGCGATGGGATTTTTACGCGCTATACCATGGCCAGGATGGTCAACATTTCCGGGGTGTGGAGTGGGGGAAATGGGATTAGGTATTTTGGAAGGAGGAGGCGGGTGCAAGTTGGGATAAGGGCGCTTGAGGATGGCGGCTAAGTGGCAGGTCAAGTTTCCTTATTTCAAGCAGATACGTCGGCTTCGACTTCAAATCATTCACGCTGTTTTGTGGACGCTGAATGAGTTTTGCTGCATGTTGACGATAGCTTTTTTCACAATGGAGGTTTACTCGCTGAGAATTGAAATGCGACTGTTTTTGTGGAATGATAGTCTCGCGACTCAAGCACAGAAATGGCATTCCTTACGACACTATTACGCTCCAACACACAGGAACATACGCATACTGCAAGAGGAGAAACCAGTAAAGGAAAATGGTGATTCAGAGATTACTACACCGAAGCTCGGCATGAAGTTTTCGTTTTCTTCCTGTCTATCGGCTACACAGCGGCTGTTGCAACAGCGGACAAGATATAAACTGAGCGTATATTTCAAATTTAAGCAGCAAACAGTGCTAGACTCTCTTTAGCCGTGACTTTGGCGTCTTTACCACCTAACCGCCATAAACTGCTGCTCTCTACTACACCTATAGTATAAAAGGACTAGTTCGCGAGTCCTTGCGCCAGTGTTCTTTCTTCAATTCCTATTATAATGTCCGCGTTTGAACAGGAGAATCAAATGCCTTGTCTTAGCTATCCATGGGATAACTACTAAGTGCTCGAATAATTCTTCAATGAACCATCGGTCGTTTTCATGAAGAAGCATTGTAGGGTTTTAAGGCCTGTAGTATCGGGGCTGTGCACATAAATCGGAAGGGTAGATATTTGTGACGCACATCGCCTAGAAATAAAGCGCGTGTCGCTTTTGCGGCGCTAAACTCTGAACTAAATGCAAAAATCACTTCCCAGATGAAAGAAGTGCTTTGTTTCTGAGCTCCAGGAGCGGCATCGTGTCTCCTCGAGTGAGTGCAAGAGTGCAATATTTGTCACCATGCGCTCACGAAAGCACACTTGTGAAAGCTCTCGAGAGTTGGGAGAGATTGACAGCATTCGAGAATATCATTGTTTGACCCACAGCGTTGTTAAAGCTATATACACTGTTGAATTCCAATGCGCACTTCACGGGAGTGCACAACAAGTATCGTTTCTTGACGTTCGCTGGATCACTCTCTCCGCGAATATACTGCAGGAGTTACCATCAAGTGTTTGGGCACGAAATGCCATTCTCAACATTGCCGAGAAGAACCGTTACCGATGAATACAGCGCATCAAAAAAAAGCCAGTGTGTCTGTTTTTAAGCCGATATTAAAAATTATTGTAGTGCACACCTCGTTTCGGAATGACATAACACTAAAAATGATAACATATATGAAAACCTCTCTCGAGAATGCAATTCGTCCGAAGTCAGCAACGCAGAGATTATTATTGTGGTTTCAAGAGGCCGCAAGCACGTACCAGAAACAGCTGTAAGTCATGTACTGCACCGCAATAATGAACGCAGATAGAAGGCAAAGGTGCAGTTCGCGGCTGCCTGGTTATTCATGACAGGGCTTGTGTAGGATATGTGTGTCATTGCTGCAGTACTTTTGTAGCAGTTAGCAACCATTCTACACACTAAGGGTGCATAAAGAGGTCAATTCCATGCGATTCATTGCGGAAGACAAAGGGACATAGAAAATGCCTTTGGCACGATACCTGCACCAGCATCCCACTGCTTTGAACGTAAACGACCCGTACAGGGATCGAAAAAGTAGTTTAATTCTTAAAAGCAGCCCATGCCGTGAATTGCCTCTCCGTCGACGTCCAGGATATGTATTACAACATCCCAAAACGTTCTGCCATTGCCACCGTAGAGAAAGCTGTCGAGTGCTTTCGACCAACAAAATTTTATAATCAATGTAGCAGCATTGTGTGTGCTTTTTTAGACTTGCTTCTGTTCTACTTGAGCCGATGGTCAATGAGTACTACACACACTTTGGAGGGGTTTCTGACGTCTAACTTACGGTGTGGGCAGGCCAACACAATCCAGCTCTTACTCTCTACCCCGATCCTAATAACGAGGACTGGGCGGCGGCTCTGCTTGGATGCTCCAGCCTACTAGCCGAATTAGAATACGCTTCGGCTATTTGGAGCCCTAAACAAAATTATCTAACAAATTCCCTACAATCAGTACAAAGTCGAGCCACAAGATTCATATATTCGTGCTATTCATATAATATTAGTATATTGTCATTAAAAGCAGGGGCAGGCTTAACATCTCTAGCTTGTAGACGTCGTATTACTAGTATGTGCTTGTTTCATAAATTTTATTACAGCTCACTTCGTCATCCGCCCTACATCAATCCGCCGGCACGCATCTCCCCCCGCATTGGTCATCCCCTTCAAGTTGCCAGGCCTCGTACGTGCATTACTACAATTGCATCGTCATTCTTTCCTTGTTCAGCCACGAAATGGAACAGCCTTCCACATGAAATCGCCGCAATCACCTGTCCAACAACATTTGTGACTTGTTTAGGGACTATATTTAACAGCGAATAATTTATGTACCTTACGTGTTTTCTTTGTTTATTAAATCTGTTTTACACATGTAACCCACCACTTATGTAACACCCCCAATCCCGGGGGCCTTTAGGGTAATAAAGTAAAGTGAAGTGAAGTCAAGGAATTGATCGCGAGGGCATGGGCGGCGGTCTCATTCATTGCCGTCTCGAACTAAGGATGTCACCTAGTGTGTAGAGCCTCTCGTGTGGCTCTCCCCTCCAATACTCCGCAACAAATGATTTTCATCACCACCACCGTCACGAAAATTCATCAGAGCGCTGTTTGCCTGCACTTAGTCGAGTGATGTGGTGAAGTCTCAGGTGCGCTTGTTAAGTACGGCACATTGACCGCTTGTGTGAAACCACGGATGCTGTCTATCGCTGTGCGCGTACCCAGAAGTTTAATTAGGTGGCCTCCAGCAGTGTGAAAGCGGGTCCTAGTCCGGTTTTAAAACTGTTTTAAGTTCTCAGATGAATGTACTCCTCATTTCCAAATATTATACGCCGGTACCTACTACCGCAATTTCCTCAGCATCGTCAAAGTTGCAAGGAATATCGGCCGCAGCATTTTTAGTTCTTTCGCTGCCAGACTGTCCACGTATCGTTCACGCGGCACTTTTGCGATTCAGGATCTTTGCACCTCCCGACGCAGCGGCCTTGCCCAGAGAGGCGGTTGGTACCAATTTTCTCGAAGGGGTCAGGGTGAACGACAGCAAGCGGGTTTTGTCGGGTTGTTAGAGAGGCTTTGTGAGCCTTAGCGCAGCGAAAAAGGCGCACAGACAGTCCAGAGTAGAGAGGGCTGTCTTGCACACAAAGGTGCTGTTGAAATCTTGAGGCTGTTTCTTCGTTCTGAGGACAAAGTGTTTCAGGTACGAAACCACAAGAGCCTCTCGGTGATGCGGACATGAGCTGAGAAAGAAGTCTATATCTTTCTCGGTAGAGGTATACGACCTTCCTATAGGAGGGGTTCCTGAGACATGTGGTCCGACGTACGCCACAAATTAGACTGATGGTGTGACACAGCGCGAGAAGATGCATAGCAGGGACCTATTTATCTCAAGGCGGGGTCGGGATAATGGCGCCGAAGCCAGGCATTTTGCGCACTACGGATGCGTACGTTGGTCTGCCGTCGAACTGAGGCTTCGCATCGGGATAAGGATGTTCTTGCGCAGCCATATGGACTTTGTCCGCGAGTACTTCGGCCAGCGATGCAAGAGGCGCAATCTGAGGCAGATGCTACCGTGCCAATTTCTACACAGCATCGTATCGAATAATTGCGCGCTAGGCGTCCGCACTATCAAATAGAGTTCAGGAAAAGACATCTAGTGCTGGCTGTTGGCATCCCGATTGTACTGCTTGGCCGTTGTTGCGCCGTCTATCTATAATTGCCACCTTCCTTAGGAATTCAGCAGCAGTTCGCAGCGGGCTGCCCTCGACGCACGCGTGCAGCTCCTGCTTAACCCAACGTATAAAGTAGCGAAGCTACTCCTATTCCGATATCTTGAGCGGCGAGCGCTTGAATATTGTGGCCATGTCTTCAATAGAAGCGCGTGCACTTTCGCCGCCAGTTGGTTCCAGCCGGGTGTCGGCGTAGGGGAAAGTGGTCTGGAATTTGCGGCAACACGTCTCCCAGGCGGGAAGTGCGCCTTCATGATTTTCAAGCCACGTCCGAAGAGGCTCTTCAAGGGCATAGTCGACGCTATAGGGCTTGTGCTCACTATTGAGCTAACGCGTTTGAAGTTCGGGAGCCAATATTCTGCGCATTCAAACACATCATCGTGACATGTTTGTGGTGGTCGCAGTCGGCTGCAGTGGATAGGCGCCGGGAGCCTGGTATCAGTAGCCTTGTGGCTCGTCGAGTCCGACGACATAGGCCGGCCGCTTCGTCATGAGGAGGTGGAAAGAAGACGAAATTTGGCGACTCCACGCTGATGCGGCGCTGGGCCACTCATGGATCGGTGTGTGACAGTTATTGAGTTTTGAAAGGCGTGAGCAGGTCGAGGATCGCAGGAACGCCAGCGACCATCATTGCGCAGGCCGACACTGTGCCTCACAGCCGTACAACACAAGTAGACGCACACAACGCTCCCTCCTCTCGCGGCCTTAGCAACATCGCACTTCTTTCCCGCAATGTACTGAAAGCTGCAAGCTAACGGGCCACTGTCACCCCGGAGGAAAGTGTCGGGGCGGCCGCGAAACGTCGGGGGTTTAAAGAAATGTTTTTCTTTGAGATGTCAGGAAGTTTACAAAGAAAACACAAAACGCTACCAGGAGGGGTATTCTGTCAAATGGTTTACATGTCAAAATGGCAACTGTAAAAGCTGTATTTAAAGCCGCAAACCTTCCTGCATGCCTATACCAGGTGAAATTTTTTACTCTGTACAGAATTGTGTTTTAAAAACTGTCAGATATGTTGCGTCTGTTCGATATGTTAACAAGCCGATCATTAAACACAGCACAATTAATCAGCGACTCAAGGGCTAAAATGAATGCTCAAATTCTTCAAATTTCAATTATTGCCCCAACGATATTCGCCGTAATTTAAAGGCACAAACTTTGTAGCGAGAGCACTTTTAGATTTTGTGAACATGATGAGTAGCTTAAAATACTTATTTTCAACAAAAAATTCCGTTATGAAAGAACATCGCGCCGCCTATCTTTCCAGTTTAGTGAATAATGATGCCGGTGTTATAAATTTGTGCCGAGGATGCAGTTAACGTAATTTTGGCAACAATCCCAACGACGCCATTTCAGAAATGTGCAAGGCAGGAAAACCAACTCAACAAGGTTTCATAAGCGTGTATTTGACGCTTGATAATCTAAACTACAAAGCAGAATAAGAAAACTTAAGTGACCGCTCTTCTAATTTGGGTGGACTCCAATTTTCAAATATTATCTTTTGCCCTAAGACAAAAATAAGTAAGTTTCTTAGTGGTTATAAATAATTATCATATAAAAAATTGAGCTTATCACGTGCAAAATATCCCATTCTCTTACAATCCACCAACACACAGTGACCTGACATATTTCAGGAGGGCATTATTATAAATATCTCTAAGGAGAAAAACAACCTAGTATTGCTAATCAAAATCAATGCCGTCGGCAGTGGTATGCCAGATGTGTTACCTCTCTGATGATTGCTGTACCGAGCAGTGAAATTCACGTCTCAATCTGATACCGATGCAGTATTGATCACCACGGGTGATAAAGAAGGTCATTGAGATAAACAACCATTGTTCATTGTTCATGAACGCTTCCCGTATAGAATATTTTTTCTTTTTTGCTGACAGAAGGAATCCGTTCATCGAGTGTATGCTGCAGCTGCTTTCGCCTGATGAACGCATGAGTTCAACAGTAGACAGTGTTGCTTTATTCACATGATTCGTTCGCCATAAGCACGTGACAGTTAGACATGCGCACAGCTGCCACACTAGTTTTACGTATTCAACGGCACGTTCTCCTTCTTTAAAAAGTAGTAGGTTTCATGTTACCATCAGATCATCTCAGCATATGCAGAGGCAGCGCCTTCGCTGTTGGATTGCTGAATTATGGTGAGCAACTTCCAATATATTTTCAGTATGCCTTGTTTCGCTCCCAGCGAACTTTCCATGCCCGCTATCGAGCTGGTGCCATGTGCATTGGCTGTAGTATGGAAGCATTTAGTCCATTGATGGCGTTCTTCAGCTGCAGCGAGAAGCTTCAGTAAGAAGCGAGGAAGAAAAAGGGAGAAAGGAGCGCATGTGCACAAAACGAAATATGCAGCTACTTATTCGATATCCGGAACCTCTAACCATTGCTCTGCAAGAGGGTTTAACGTTTTCTGGGTTTAACATTCCGTCATTTAAACAATATATATCATATTTTATTCATGTAACCAGGTGAAACTACTGCCATGTAGTCATGCATGCCTCACTGCATCGCAGCTACGCGCATATAATATAATTAAACCAATGTTGAATAGGGGCTGAATATCCCTGACCAGTTTTGCCCTTAATAGGCTCCCCACTAAACCCCAGTATTCTCATAGAAGAAGAATCATTTATGTTTTTAAAATATTTACCCTGTTAAGCTCCCAATCACGAACAACACAGATTGTTTAAAAAATACATCCGCTATGCTTCTTGGCTTCTGTAACTCTTGGCTTCCGTTAGGTATGTCGTAACGTGCCCCTCTTTCCCTTCCACTGCCTCCTCAATCGCTAACGAGGACCCCGATTTTGGCAGCTTCTGATGCCGTAGGTAGCATAATAGGGTCCTCGCAAAGCAACCGCCCCCAACGATCAATCACGTTCCTAACGTGTTACTGCAGGTATTAGAGGATGTACTACGTCCGCCGTTGTGGCAGACAGTGAAGCTGGTTATCACTCTCAGGGTTCGGTTACTGTACACATAAATACCCCCTAAAGCAGAAGATTAGACATCGTTCTTGTAGATCAGTTGGTAGAACACCGGACGAAAAATTCGGATTTCGTGGGATCGGATCCCGCTGGCGGCATGTAGTTTTCTCTCGTGCATTCTAATCAGTTATCTTCAGAAATAACTACCCTATTACGGTCACGGTGATGATCACCAGAATTTAATAAAAAATACATCCTCTATGCTCTTTGGTTTCAGTGACTCTTGGCATACGCAATGTATGTCACAATAAGGCAGTCTGTTCCCTTGCCTTGTCTGTATGTTCTGTGGCCATTTCGCACTAATAAGCTATTGCGACAATCATAGGCATGAATCTTTAGAAATTGAACAGATATGCTCAGAAATAATATGTGAATAACCTAGAATTGAAACCTATTGACATGTATTTGAAAAAAATTAAAAATAAAACGATTAAAACGACAGCGTTCTCGAGAGCATAGATGCACTATAGTGCTTTCATTCCCGCAGCGCCCCATTCAGGGCCCACTGCGTCACTGCAACGGCATCCCCATTTGGACAGGCCATGTTTTTTTTTTTACAGCGAGCAACATGTTTTTCTGTTATATATGCACCTGAAATTATTATTAAGGGGCAGATGAGGACTGCATGCGGGTGCGCCAGATTTCCAGCCCCGCCACGGCGCATGAAGGGTCTAGGGCGGTTTCACGCGGGCAGCCTAGGTTCTTCCCGCATAAAGTCCCACACTTGCGTGGCAGCTGCCCTCTACAATCCCAAAGGCGTCCATTTTGGTATGGCTGCGTTTAAAAAGCCCCACCTCAGCCAAAGTGACACCTAGAGACACCGGCTAACCTTGGATCCTCCTGCATGAAGCCTACAGTTGAGGGGCATCTGCCCTAAAGAATTAGACAACAGGCCGATGTAGGCAGCTAGCAGACGCGCCCGCTTTCAAGCCCGATAGGGGCCATGTAGGCCCCAATAGAGGTTTTGTTCGGGAAGCCCTATTTACGTTAGCCAGGTTTCCTTCGGGATAGAGTCCACACACGTCGTGGCCTATCTCCTTAAGCAGGTTGCGATTTTAAGCACATTGCATGGAAACCATAAGGTATTCACGCTTGCATGCCTGTTTTTGAGCACTTCATGGGACCTATAGCACTTTTGTGCGTTAAAAACTGTTTGGGATAGCCAGAATTTTTCCTACAAAATCCCAACATTTGCATGTTGTCTACCCTACAGTTCCCGAGAAGAGGCCCACGTGGGCTGGAGGTAGAAATTTGGAGCGAGTTAGCCCTTACAAATCCTAAACATGGCACAGGCTAGAACAAGAGGGGCAAGCTCGATTTCGGGCTGGCCACTTATTGGTGCCAAAGCACTACTGCAGACGTACCAGCCCCTAGAAAATAATCTTGTGACCGTGTATTGTCTTCGTGCTTCGCACTGACGCGAGTTCAGCAGATTTAGGTCGGATAAGTTCTGTGGGAGCAACTCACCAGCCGCAGGCAATGGGGGAGCAAGGCCGTGTAAATTCCGAGGAGAGTCGCACCAGCTGTAGCTAGTGGGAAGGAAGGTGGCGATTAAATTAATGCTGGTCGCGAGAGGTTCGTTGGGAAGAGCAACATGTGGTCCCACAACCCCTGCCAGTGGCTGCGACAGAGACACCCACCTGGCATTGCACGGGAGCATTGCTTAACCGATGCGCCATGGCGCTGGCATTGGTAAGATGACTCGGCGCGAGTCTAAGAATGTTAAGTAGAGAAAGACCGGTTCTGCACCCATGGCCATTGACCCACTAAGACCATCGCATCAGATCCTTACGGCGGTCCTTAGAGCGTATGCTTGGAATCAGGGATGAACGCCTGCTGTCGCACGTCTGCTCAGTTTAAATACGTTAAGCCCCAACGACGTTTTCTCCACAAGGGCTCGACGGATATTTAAAAGGGTTTGGGGCCCAGCCTCACATGGATATGTGGGAGCCGCAGGGGCGACCCATCGTGTGCCACTTGGGTTTCGACTTGTTCAAAAAAATTGAGAAAAACCTGGAGGGGATACCTAAGCTCAAGAAAAAGTGAATGACGAGATAGCGTTATATATGTGTTAATGCCCGTATATGCAGAGTTGGTCAATGTTCTAGTTTACATTCATAGATTGCAGTGAGTCCTCTACCACTCGTGGTGCAATCGTGTAGCTGTTAAACGATGCCCCACCGCTCTGCGACGGCAGCTGCTGCCACCGGTGGGGCATGTGAGACCGAGGCTGCTCTAGCCGAGGAAACTCTCACAAGCAATCATCAATTTAGCTGCTACCTGTACGCCGTGAGCTTGTGGTGACGGCGACAAGGTCAAGTCCCAGGATGCCCGACCTAGGTTGCTGGAGCAGCAGGTTGCTTCGGTCGCTCCGGCTGCGAAGCCTGAAACGGTCACCAACGACGACTCCGAATAATTTTTTTTTCGACGGTAGGGTACAAACGCTCTCGCGTTAAAGGACTTCCAAGTGGCATCCTGAAAAGAGTAGATATTACCGAGGGCTGCCAGTGGAAGCCTACAAAAATACCACAGTTAATTACTACTGAAAAATGATCCATTGTTGTCCTTACAGTCATGCTCCTTACAAAAACGTTAGACCAAGTTTTCCTCTTATAGGATTGTTATTCTGGACTGAAGCGATCATACACAAAAAGGAACATGAAGACCAATCAAATGTTTAAAATTATATTGATTACATCGGCACGAGGTATTGAAAAAAAATTAAAGGGGTCCATATGTCTCCTTGCGTGCGGAAGTGCGAAAACATTTATATTACCGCTGCATCCTCTGTTACTCCATCTTCTGAGCGTCTTTTCGCCTTTTTCGTCTTGATTAACTCGTCGACAACTTTTTGTTTAGTCATTTTTTCTATCACATGACAAGTAGAGTTGCATTACGTGACTGGTGGACGACAACAGCCTACTTTTACTATCATTAACTTTACTGTCTCTAACTATCAATAACACAATTTATTACTGTCACTATCATTACTGCCAACAACTGTAGCTGCCACTATTTTTGATTAGTTATTATTTAGCTGTTACTATAGCATTGCATTTAATTTTTCCTGTTAACTGCCTGGTTGTCATCACTTAAAATCGTTTTTATTGTTGTTTTCTCGTGTACACATCTGATAGTCACACGATCCGTGAGGCAAGAAATGCTTTCCCTTAAAAAGACAGCAGCAAAGTTAAGATGGGACGAAAGAATTCCGTATTAGATAATATAAAAAAAAATTGGTCGTGGTTTAGCTCTGGTTAAACCTGGATTAATGCGATAGCTACAGCTTGCCGAGTGGAACTTGGTCACCTGACGAACCATGTGGCGAACCACGTGATCAGCCACGGCGCCGCGCCGCCGGCAGTTGCTCGCTACGTATTTGATGCAGCTCTCGCTACGTATATGATGGCATAGCTGAGCTAAGCCAAAGCCATTTTTTATTGTTCATTACCTTTTTAATACATAACCTAAACATAACTCACCCTGAAAATCTCAAACTTATAGTCAAGAAGAACGCGTCAGTCAGGAAATCACTTGCTTCAATCAATCTGCGAGGACAGAGTTATTCGAGTAATTTTTTTTCCCGCAGACCGTGTCTGGCTGAAACTCTTTTTCGGAGCTTTTTTCCAGTCAGCTGGTTTTACTAGAGCTCTTGAAAAGCCTTTGTTGGAGTAACCTAGTATTTACATTTTCATATTATTGGCTGTTACCTCGCGAACTAGCTTTTCTTGTGCATTGTTTGTTTACATCATCTTTGCTTCTCCCTGCATGGGCCAAAATACTTTCCTGCAGTATTTGGAAATAAATACTTAACTGCTGCGAAGATAACCACTGAGCGGGTTCTCGCCGTTGCTTTGCCAAAGAGCTAATGGGAAAGTTTTATCTTCTAGAATTCAGCTTTAAGACCGCTTCAGGCATTCCTGTAATGACTACTTCTGGCTCTACGATAAGCGACAGTGCGATAAAAATATTTTAGGCAGCTAATATGCCTCAGCAGGTGACCTCAAGTGTAGCTTGACTATTTGGTATGGGATCAACCAGTCATGAGGAGCCGATCAGGCATTAGACAAAGCACTGTACTTTTTTGCAGTTGGTCACCTTCAGCTAGTGGGCTTGCAATCCAAAGGATGAGGTGGCTAGAATATACTAAATCATCTCCCTTTCCGCGCTATTACGAGTTTTGCTTGTCTCGCTTGAAAGGTCATCATCATCATAATCACTAGCCTGACCACGTCCACCCTAGTACAAAGGCCCATACTATATTTCTTCAATTAGCCCTGCACAGTGCCAGCCGCAGCCACGTTACCCCCGCAACCTTTTTAATCTCATCCGCCTACCTGACTTTCTGACGCCCTTTGCTACACATCTCTTCCCTTTAAATTCAGTATGTTACATTTAAATACCATTGGTTGTCTTGCCTTCGCATTACATGTTCTGGCGAAGCCAATTTCTTCCTCTTTATTTCGACTAAGATATCATTAACCCGTGTTTGATCCCTGACTTGTTCTGCACTCTGCCTATCTACAAACATTACACCTATCGTGTTTCTTTCCATAGCTTGCTGCGCTGTCGTTGACTTAAGTTGAACCCTTTTAATTAGCCTCCAGGTTTTTTTGTTTGAAGCGATGTTTATTGCCTCAGGGCATAAAAACTATGAAGTGAGAGATGAGTAAGATGCTTAAATAAGTGAAAAAGTTGAGCTGATTTGATAAAATCAAGAAGTGAACGATGATATGGACCCTGTGTCCATGCAATATATGAATCCGGATTGTCCGGCGGGAGTCCCACTGACGCCAGATGCCGAATTCTCGTCAGCTTCAGCGCCGGGCAGTCCCACAACAGGTGGTGGATATCCGCCTCACAGTCTGTTCTTGCAGACTGGACACCCGGGGCGGGGATATAAATCTTGGATGTGCGGCCACTTTCGTGTCGCAGCTGGAGTTAGGGCAACCTCGAGCCGTATACTCCGAAGTGCAACCTCCTCTGCACGCGTAAGACCACGGGGGAGGGTTAGCGCACACGCAGGGATTAGAGCACGTGTGCGGCGCCGGAGGTGTTCCTTTCTTGTTAACAGGAGAGTGGTGTCATCCAGAGTGAGGACTCGAGGCAAAGACGAGGTTGGGGTCGAAAGGCGGGTCGCAGAATCTGCGCGGTTTTGTGCGCTCAAGAGGTCAGGCGGGACCCACTCAATACGGATTTGTTGCGGAATGCGTGCCGCTAGACGATGGATGTCTTGGCAGATTTCTGGAGTGCGACTGACTCATCGTAGTAGGCGTGTGACTTGAAGGGCGTCGGTGCGAATGACAATGCGGGCCGTGGGTAGCATGAGAACGGCGGAAACAGAGCAAAGTTCCTCTTGAACCGCAAGCATCTCCGCACAGAAGGAGGAAGGAGGTTCTGAGAGGCGTAACCTTGACGTTTTGTTCAGAGCAGGCTTGCAAGGGCCGTAAAATACTGTTGTTGTTTCGCAGGCCTGAATGCTTGCGTCAACATACATAACGATGAAGCCATGCGGCAGATTGGCGTCTTTCTCTATAATTCGGTCGCGAAACAACGATGCCGTGTGAGTAGATGAGGCCGACGTAGATCAGTTGGCTTGTTGTCGCTTAGCTGCACAAAACGCCAGGGAGGACGAACTGGCGGGGGCGGCTGTAGAATGGAGTGCGATGAAGCATATGCCCTGAGTGCACACGTGGTGTGTGTAAGGCTTGACTTTAGGCGGCGAGCATCGCGTCGTTGCTGCATCAGCTCATCTAGTGTATTCAGCTGCGCATGTTCTTGGAGCGCCATGATCGCGGTAATGCAAGAAAGGCAAGTGATGACCCTCATTGCCTCTCGAATAACAGCTTCTATACGATCCCATTGAGCCCTCGTCAAATGCTGGAATTGGGCTTGGTAAATGAGGCGCAACTGCACAACCGCCCGCACCAACTGTCGCGCAACATGAGACCGGGCTCCGCCTGTTTTATGAACAATGCGTCTAATCAGACCCAACGCCTCAATTGCTTGCTTTTTAGCCCGAGAAAGCCAAGCAGAACCTGTTCCTGACTCGTCTATTGTCAAGCCCAACATTTTTACGGTCGAACTTTCTTGAATTGGAGTTCCGGATAGATGGAGAAAAATTCGTGTAGCAGCCAGTTCAGGGTGCCCCCAGCGGTTGGCGGCTGACTCGAACGTGGTTTTGCTCACTGAAAGCTGCAGACCAATTGAAGAAGCAACAGTCGAAGTAATATCTATGGCTGAATGTAGGCCTGCTGCTTGAGTCATCAGGTCGTTGTGAGTGCTCCACATCGTTATGTCATCAGCATACAATAAGAATTTAATCTCAGAGACATCTTGCAAGCGCCAAGCAAGGGGAAAAAATCAATAGTAAATAATGTTGGCGATTACACTGATCCCTGGGGAATGCCGCGAAGAGGCACAAATGATCCGACGGCTTCACCACTGAGGCGTATGTCAAGGTGTCGGCCTTCGAGGAAGGATTTATCAAAATTGCGCACTGTAACGGGAAAATGCAGCATGTCAAGCGATTCCGGGATGCCAGCATGACTGATATTATCGCACGCCTTTTCAACGTCCATGGCCAGTAAAGTACGTACATTGTGGCTGCGAGTTGAGGCCAAAATTTCTGACGCCAAGACAGCTAGTCCATCTTCTGTACCTATGACCGTACGAAAGCTAGTTTGGGCGGGATGGCAGAAACCATGGTGCTAAAGCCACCAAGACAGCCGTGCGGCAAGCATTTTTTTCCATACCTTGTTAATGGTGACGAGGAGTTGAGGCAGTACAGCGGAACTTAAGTTCATGTAAGCCTCGTATGGAATGGAGTCCGGACCGGGCGCAGTCTTCCGACGGGCCTCGTCTATTGTTGCAAGCAACTCCGGCATTGCAAATGGACTTGCGATTCGCTCGGCGTCGGCTGTAGATGGGAGCTTATCGACATATGCTGGAATAGCAGCCAAGGGGGCTCCTATGACCCTTGGAAGCAACACATCATACTTGGGGGAAAACGTCCGCACTCCCTCTCTGGCGAAATCATCCAGAGCTAAGGTAGCTGCGAAGCATGTTGTGACCGCTGCTTCAGGACGACGGGAACCATGTTTCATTGTAGAACCGTTCGCCAGAGAGCAGCATTCGATGATTTTGTAGAGAACAGCTCCCACCACGCATGCCGCTGCCGTCGCAAGAGACCGCGTTCGTATCTGGCAGCCATGGCAGTAAGGTAATTCGGCCTTGTTCGCAGAAGCCGGGTCTCGGGAAGCTGCCACCTCCGCTTCTCGGCAAGCAGCTCACAGGTTAAGCAGACCCACATCCAGCGCCGGGCGATTCACGTCCGTCCAGGTGACAGCAGTAGCCTTATTCGGCGCAGTTTGTATGCAGGCCACAAGTAGTGTAGATGATTGCAGGGAGAGATTGTCGACGGTGGCGGGAAGCGTGTCCCAATTTACCACAGAACACCTACGGCGTAATCGACGGAACCTTGATGAATGGAGACCGATGATGATAGGATGGTGGTCACTAACCCAGCAGTCTGGCTCCAGGTGCCACGATGGAGTCCCGGGTTCTGACCACCACGTAGCGTCCGGAGCATATGTTGGACTGCGAGCATGGCGCACACTCCGCGTTGCTGAATCTGGATGGTTGAGTAAAACAAACAGCGCATCCGCGAATGCGTCGCACACACGCCTACCACGGGGGCTTGAAGTGGGGTACCCCCAGTCGGGATGAGGGGCGCTAAAGTCACCACCGACTAAAACAGGCCGCCCTGGGTGCTGTCGTCGTAGAGTTAATACCACCCCAGATTAATGCGGGAGGGAGCTCCACCGGCGGGTCTTACATAGTTTGACAGGACCACAACAGTTGCCTTAGGAAGCTTCACAGCCAATGCGACTACCTCTTGATATTGGGTGCACCAGTTTTCTAGAGAGAGGCGAACTTGAGGAAAACGCGCATCAACGTACACCGCCGCCTTAACCCGGAGGGGCATCAGCGTGCACACGACGGTCGTTCAGTGAAGGAGACATGTATCTATAAAAGCTCAGAATTGATGGCAAGGCCTTGGTCTCCTGCAGTAGCAGGGCCCACACCTTGGAGCTTGTTCATGCGAACTCGAGGTTTGAGCTCTCCCAGCTTTGTGGATCGGTCTCTGCAGTTACACTGCAGCACACCACAACAGCGTGCACTCGCCATTTTCTGTTAGGCTTCCAAGCATTGCAGTAGAACTGATGTCAGGTTAGATAACTGGTTTACCATAAATCGGAGGAGGGATGTTGTTGAGTTATCCTACAGTGCTGCCGAAGACATGATATAGTCTGCGAAAAACGCATGAGGGCTGGACGTAGTCGAATACGCTGCAGCATTGATTGGATGGGAGTGGGATTCCGCTGGTCGTCTACGGCGAGCAGGCAGTTCACGGCGCTGCCGTAGCTGAGAGTCCTCGGCTAAAAGGCGTGCGATTTGGTCGTCAACTGCTGCCATGTCCTCACGTAGAGGTTCCAGTACGCTGTGCTTTTGTATAGCTCGCAGACTATGGCGATCCTTGCGCACTTTATCACTGTACTACTGTTGGGCAGGGGCTGCAGGTGGATTGGGCTCGGAAAGCTCCGGCCAGTCGTCTTCATCCCACTGAAGAGGCGCAATCCTGTTGGATGTCTGTATCGGGGCTCCGTTTTCATTCGGAAGCACTTGCTTACGGATCTCACGCCCAACCTTCCCAGTTGCTTTCTGTTTTCTTGGGCAAGTTAGAGAAGTGACCTCGTGGTCGTCAGTCTTGCAAAATCCGCACCTGTAAGAAGGTATGCCTTGTGACCGAGCCTCATCTTGTGTTGCAAAAGGGCATGATCGTCGCATGTGGCCAGGTCTGAGACAGCTATAGCAATATACAGCACTCGGTTGGTAAGGGCGAGGCCGCAGAATAGAGCCACAGTAGTTAAGTCGTTCTGGGAGAGTTGGAGGGCCCTGTAGTGTGACGATGCACGAGCGCCCCTTTCCCATATACCGCGCTTGGATGACACGGTGGGTTGGACAGTACAGCTCACGCTGAAGGGTCATCTGGTCTTCGGCAACGTTGACGTTGTAAACACAGCGTTGTAGGTCCGAACCTTATACTAGGTACACCTGGACCGGCACCGAGATCTCGCTTGTAATCGCTATGCACTTGAGCATTTGCAGACGCCAGACAGCAGACAAAGTCGGGTGCCACACAGCGATGATATTAGATTTTGTTCTAGACGTGAAGTCAGGACAACCTTTGGTCCCAAGACACTCGTCCAGGTTCGCCTGAAGAATCCTGTTCGGAATATCTGTCAGGCTTTTGGCTGCAAGAGCTTTATTGGCCACTTTATACGATACCGATCCCGATGTCGGAACAGCCACCTTGTTGGAATACGCAGCGCAGGAACGTTTGCCTTGTGAGCTGCAGTTGGCAGAAGACGAATCCTGTGCAGTGTCCTCTGATGGGCGCTTTTTCTTTAGAACAGCGGGAAGCCGGTGGCACGGATGGAGGATCTGAAGACAGGTCCATTGGAGAGCTCTCCTCCTCACATTGCACGGTTGAAGCCCCATCCAGGAGTGGACGCTGGGCAGCCATTGCCGAATTCCGCCCAGAGGGCAGATCGCTCACGGGCTGAGGTGCACTTGGAGAAGGCGGGACGTGCGCTGCCGCTGATGGACCGGGATGAGGGACCAACGCCGGCGAAGCCACCTCTGCCAGCGCGTCACCAGTGGTTCTATGCCTAACCTCGGAGCCCAGTCCAGCTGCCGGGATAACTGAAGGACATTTGCTTACTCCATGAACTAGTGGGCGACATTTGCTTACTGCCACCCTGTCAGATGGCGCATGAGCCTCGGGAGCTTCCTCAGATAGTGTGAAGTCAGTTCTCTTGATATAAGGAACGTGTTTATGCGGATGGCGAGATTTTTCACTGGAGCGATGTGCAGCCAGCTTAGGGGGAACATTTCGTCTTCTTCTTCCATTTTGTCATTTTTGTTCCCTGTATTAGTTATATAAAATATATCACTCTTATAGAGTTGTAAACCTTCTCTTTTGTCTTGTCGCTATGCAAGTTTACGGTTTAGCCGTTTCAAGTTTTGGTTCTATCGTTCATAGCTTTCCGTTTGATATGTTGGATCACCCGAAACACATAACATTGCCTTCATTTTACAGCCATATTCCGGAGAAACTTAAAAAAGTATTTACCATGTTTGAATGTTTGGATTTTAGATTTTATATATACTATCTGCGCTCGGTGTGTTTTTTCGGTATTGTTTGGTGAGAAACGAAAATAACTTTCAATCATTCTATTAGTCTGATCTGCGTGGCGTTCTTGCACGCGGATTGTGGTCTGTTCATGACTAGCACTACACCACTTCTTCGTAGCCTTTATTTTCTGTGCTTGTGCTTCACTTGCTGTCTCTGAGTGTGTTTGCGTCTGGCTAGAGAACTCGTTCCATTTCCTCTTTTCGTGATTCTGCTTGTACGTCCCCTTGCGTCTAGCTTCTACATATCTGTGGCCTTGATAATGCGTTGATAAGAATATTTACGAAGTTGTGCGGCGATTCTATAAAACGAAAAATTTTTGAAGTCAGCGCTCGGATGGTGTTGTGTTTCTTCATGGCCACCCTCGCGTGACAAGGCAAGATTAAGTGTCTGCTCTTATATGCAAAAACAAAGAACCAGCTCAACGAGATGTTGTAGGAACACGTTTGACTCACGAACGTGTTCTGGTCAGCAGCACAACTATATTCCTCAAAGATATGCACAGAAGAGTTTCAATTTGGCATGATCAGGAAACAAAAATAAACACCATTCTACCGCGTCAGAAGCATAACGGAGAAAATGGCCTATACCACTTTCACTGTCCTCAATTCAGACACACTGCATCATTTTATTCGAGTTCTTGTTTTCTTATTTCTCATCTACTGTGGAAGTTAACCGACTGACGCGCTATGCAACGGCAGTTTCACCTGCAGTTCTGGGCATTAGTCACGCTGTCTAGCTATTTATAGCATTTATTGGTAACAATTAATGCATCATGTATAACGGGAATTTAAAATGACTACTATCTTTGAGTAAACTTACAATTTTAAACACGTGGAGAAAAGGAACTGCTTAACAGTGCACAGGAATACCCTGTTCAGTACTGAACGAATTTAACTTCACAAACCACTCGCGTTAAAACACATATCCTCCGAAATCATTCATTCTATCTATTCCAGGTTTGGAAGTCCTCTATTTTTACAATAATTCACACATCTTGTCTAACGACGCATGCGCTAACACTAAGTTGACGATTCTTAGAAGTAGCTTGCGCCCCATAGAGTTTGCACAGCAAGGAAATCAAATTTATTAAAGAAAAACAGCCGCCGCTGTGATTCACTCTTTACGAAGCTCGGCTGCCGGCCCTAAAGACGCGGGTTCGATCCCGGTCACAGCGGTCGAATTTGGCTGGAAGCGAAATTCTAGAGGCCCGTATACTGTGTGATGTTAGTGCACGTTAAAGAACCCCAGGTGGTCGAAATTTTCGGAGCCCTTCACTACAGCGTCCCTTATAGCCTGAGTCGCTTTGGGACGTTAAACCACCATAAACCAAACCAAACGAAACTTTTTTAATAAGAAACGTTTGCACCTTTACACGCGCAATTTCTTTTATCCTTTAGGACGCCACATATTTATAGGAAATCCGAAACATTTGTTCAAGCACTGACCTACTCTAGACATAACTTCATGGTCTGATATAAGGTTTTCTATATCTCACGGATACTTCACAAGCAAAGCGTGTACAGAGCGTTCTGGGCCTTAATAGCAATGCATGTCCTTTCTGAGGCTTCCAAATGCCTTTGAATGTTGACACAAGCGGTCCCCCGTTTGATATCCTCGTATACTTAGAGAGCTGAATTTATGTAGCATGTATGGTGTTGTGATTTTCTCTATCGTATATTGCTGAATGTCAAGGACGCCACATGCATCTTAAGAGCAGCTTGAAAAACGTCGAAGTGCCCTCACAATGACAGGTGAGAATTGGGCACGTACGCAAGGATGGTAATTTATTTTCTGCATGCTATCATAAGGATGTTGACTATAAGACCTTAAAAAATCGTAGGTTTTCTTATATAGCACCTACTGTACAGAATTTTACTTGTGGAGGAATTTTGCTTCGAGGTGTGTAGAATTTTGACTTAACGACCTCTCTGTCTCTCTATCAACTGTTGATGTGCACAATGGTTTCCAGCTAATACAGCTAAGCACGGTAGGTCCTGTGGTTTAATTTCAGTGCTCAATATCAGCATTTATAAAGGCCTGTTTTTTAAGTACCTCTATTTTTTCAGGCTTTCAACTGGAACCCTGCGAAGTTTACTCTCATGTTAGTGGTTCTGTGGTGCTTTGGAACGAATGATCTGTTTGGGTCACTGGCAGCAGAGACGACAAAAGATCTCACTTTCGATAATGGTACGTCATGGTGAATAAACTAGTCTGTCTTTTTATATAAGTCTAAAACTATTTAAAGAAAGATGTGTGTGCTTAGTGGTCACCTTAAACGCATAACACAATAAGTGAAGCCCCAATTGAAAACTATTGTGCGTTTGACACACTGCATTGTGTATCTTTAGATAGCCGCATATGACCTGCGTGGAGAGTGAACCAATGTTGATTAGAGGAATCATAATGATACATCGTAAATGGAAGTGAGAATAATACAAATTTTTTACGTAACGCTTGTGCCAACGCTAAGCTAAACAGACCGGCATCTCCTTGAGCATTAAATTGGAAGCTAAACGTAATGTCTAGAGGTGGACGACCTGCGGAAACTCAAACACTGAGAAGCTACCTGCTAAGAGCCTCTCCCGGAATGCTTTGAAAGGCGACTGCGGCTCAATATGCTTCCATTTAATCGTGACGCCACCTTGGTTTGGCTGCCGTGGTGCACACTATGGGTGCTGATGAGGAAGCTGCCTTTCATGGCACACTGCACCTTACTCTACGAGTCCGTAATGCTGCGTCCTCTTTGTTGAAGCTTCACGTCAACGCCAGCACTCTGAGCTGCACGCAGTAACAGTTAAAATACGCGCGCAATAAGGAGTGTGCACTTTGTTATTCGTGTTAAGAAGACCGTAATTTTTGATCAGTTTTACTTATAAAAAGTGGGATATAACTACAACCAACTAGCCCCGAATGCTGCCTTGCTTGTTCAGATCGAGGTGACCTGTTTCCAGCGGTCGGTTAGATGCAAGTGCTGTGCGTTACGGAGAGCAAGGGTGAAGACATGTACGCGCCTGGCTCAGATAACAGGGCGGTGCCTTCGCTTATCCTCTGCGCCACAGTGTGCCTTTGAGTACCGCATTTCTTCCATTGCATTCTTCCATCTGCGAACGCCAATGGCAATAACGCGACTGCGATCTCCGAAGCAGAATCACTAGCACGTAGTGCTAAAATATCAAGTACGCCCGCTGGCATAACAAATGCAAACTGCTCAACTTTTCTAATTTCCTTGTTCAGAGCAGGTACTAAGAATTGCCCTAAAAAATAAAATACTCTTTCGGCTGGAACCTAATTCGGAAAGAGGGTTTATGGAAGATTTACGAACTTGTGATATTTCAAGTTATCCACAGGTGTCCACTCCTACTAACGCGGATCAAAAACAGACTTGAGTGGACCTTCGGTAAAGCACTTACAATATTACTCAATATTACTGTTTTGCATTTTGAATTTTTTGCTAAATTGTGACGTCACATCAATTCCAACAATCGTGTGTCATAGCGACCCCCCTTTTTCACACACCAGCCCAACCCGGACAGTCGGCCTTCTGGACGTCACACTTCTGATCTGGTAAAACCTGCTTGTCACCTCAGTGTTTAGGGAGCCCGCGGAGAAGTACCGTGACTGGCATTTTCAAAGTAGCCATGTTATACATATCAGGAAAGGGATAGCATACCGCGAAACGCTAATATTGAAACGAATCTGCTCCCATAAAAAGGTTTTCGCCTCTGAATGTGAGACACTGTGCAAGGATTTTGTTCAGCAACGCTACGGGAAGCTCATTATTGGCGATGCGTTGAAAAAGGCGCACAGAAAAACCAAAGTACAATCCTAAATAACAGCCTGCCTGCGCAGACAAAGTTCGCAACTTCTATGATATTAACCTGCGCGCGATGATCACCAAATGGTAATTCTATTATCAAAAAGCATACCAAGCAGCAAAGGCAATTAACCAACATTGGAACCGTAATGGCAAAGGCCATACAGGCACCTCATTTTTCTGGAGTGCAGCGATGTCAATGATCAAGCATACGTTGTTTTCGTTGGGAGTCGTTGACATTTCGGCTTAAGCTCTCTTGAAAGGGTTGATAACCCAAAGTGTGAATATAAACTTGCGATTTAAAAAAGGATAAGAATACGCCCAAAAACTGCTCTTGTTTATATTTTGGTTTTCCTCAAGCTAATTGCATGCTAGTTATTTTGGGGCAGCAAAATATCTAGGGCCGAATCACTCCCACTTGTTACCTTATCCTGCCCTTGAAGTTAGTTGAGTGTGTGATCAGGAGACTGCTGTAGCTTGAAGCACAAAGTTCACTAAATACGCAAACTCGAAGAAGCTGAACAGCAGCTGAGCAGTAGGGTTGGTTAAAAAAAAGACTTTAAGCGGAGCTGCATTTTATCACTTTCAAGGAAGGAACCTGGAGCTTTCGTGCCACATCCACTTCACACTTTCCGTGTGGAACATGGGAGCATCTCACTGCACGAACATCACGCATGTCTTCGCAAAGCGTGTCGTCATTAAGAACGCTCGGCTGATATGCTGGATGTTAACGATATCCGATAACTTCCATCAAACTGGCACCTATACATCACTGGAAACTGCGCAGAATGGGAAACAGTGCGTGAAAAGTGGCGCCCGAGAACGCTGCTGCGCGGCAAAATTTTGTGGCTACTTGCCGGTTGTCGGAGGTTCGAATTTCCAGGGCGCTGCTGTAGCCGGCGTTTTTGAGAGCCCTGAGTTGATTTTGCAAGCCACTGTAGTGCTTGGGAGCATAATCTTTTGTAGAACGGCACAGTGAAGCGCTTGCTTTCCGAACCACCCTTTTTCTTATATATGAGGGTAGGACATATCAAATGTGTCGTAACCTTCTGGAACTTATAAAGTGCTGAAGTCCCAGGATTTGCGCCTTGCAATAAACCACGCACTAAGCTCTGTACAATGACCATTGCGGTCACAGAACTTCGTGCTACAGGGTGGTCTTTCTGATTCAAAATTCCAGGGAACTTCAACTCTGGCACCAGCAGCGTAGCCTACGACGTCATCACGTAGTCTACCTGCTCAAGTGTAGTGTTTGCCGTGCGCAGTATATTGTGCAACCTGAAACTCATTTCTGTTGAGTGTAAATAACCGAAACGCAAACGTAAGATTATTCTTTTAAGACATGTAACCACAAATGGTCATCCCTTTGTATGCTGCAACGCCACCGTACTGAAATGTGTCTTCCAGACATATTACGACAGGCAAGCCTGTGAATCTTATCTATACCAAAATTTAACTCTGTGTGAGAGCGTTGACGAACTGTGTTGTCTTTCCGGCATAATTTCTCAGCAACGTTTCTTTCTTCCCTTGTGAGCTATTTTCGAACTGCAGAGTTTTTTCCTAAATTTACTGTGACGACTGTTTTATAATATATGGCCCTTTCACCTCTAGTTGAAGGATTGAAACTCTTCTTGTTGGAGTTAAACACTGCTCATTTTGTGAAGCTCGTCTTTATTGTGTGTTCGTATTATTATAGTTCTGTTGTTGCTTATCCCTGACTCTTGCGGTGAAATTTTGTACGAAATTTTTTCCATTCTCTTGTGCTGTATGTTAATTTATGTGTGTGCTTATATGCTTTCGCTTCTTATTTATTTTTAAACATGTAACTGTTGTCGTGTTACTACTGAGAACTTTTCCCAGAGGTGAATTGCTTCTTTTAGGACACTTTGTAACCCTCAGGCGTTTTCTTTGACTTTTTTTGTGGGCTTCTCTGCATTAACCACATATCATCTGCTGTAAAAAAGTGAATATAAAGTGCTGTGTGTATCTCGTGCATTCTAGCATCCAGATATTCTCTCTCCCATTACACTGCAATTCTCTTTTTTATTATTTTTTTATTCCTGTAAACGAGCTTTTCCATGTGGTCGTCGTACTCAGCCATATCGGGTTTTCGCGGCTCAGGTGTCACCGCACGTGTGGAGACATTTTGGGCAGTCACAACTTGGGCGTCCTCACTCGGCTATCTTTCAGAGTCGCACACTGCCGGACAGACGTGGCCACAAGCGCCACAGATGCTCACAATTGGCGGGCATTCCCCTTGTCTAGTTAATCCTTCACCACGCTTTTTTAAGGCGAGAGCTTTTAATGGCTCATACTGTGGTCACTCCGTTCGCAAAGGGTGTGACACGTTTAACCCGGGAAATAAAAGATAGCAGAAAATTATGATTGCTTCAGATAGAGGAGGAAAAAATAAACCTAGAAGCCAAGCTTGATTACTGTAGAGTAATTAGTTAATTAATTATAGTCAGAGATATCGAAAATGCACCCAGAAAGCGTGTGCGTCGATATAGCCACGGTAACAGTGAGACGTCACATCCACCGAAAGTCGTCGCTGCATAGTTAAAATTGTCACAGAATGATCAGGAAAACGTCGGATTGGTGTCAAAAGATATGAAAAATGGGTATTTAAGCGTAATTAACACTTTAAATTCCATAAAGAGGTATAATTTGGGCATCTATACAGCCACGGGAACGGTGTGACGCGTGACAATAAGTGGAACTTTCTTCAAATCTGGCATCGATTGACAGGTGCTGCGGTGTGTGATCGAGTGTCGGAGAAAGAAAGGCAAAGACCATCTATCACCATGCGTCGTTCTATGCAAAAAAAGTCAGCAGTATCCGTTGGGCAGACGGTGTGTCAAGATGCCGCCTCGCCGCGCTGAGTCAGCAGTGGAATTATCTGGAAGCGGCTTTCGCCTCTCAACAATTTAGTTGCCACAATGTATCGTAAATTTCTCTCTCTCTCTCTCTCTCTCTCTCTCTCTCTCTCTCTCTCTCTCTCTCTATTTCTCTCTCTCTCTACACACACACCTATATATAAAAATATTTATTATATCTTTTTATTTTGAGAATTCTTTGTGCATCAAATTTTTCACGCATTCCTGCAAACAAGCCTTTCCATGTGGTCCTCCTATCGGAAGCTCATCTGGTTTTAGCGGCTCTCGTGTCACCATGTGGAGCCACTTTAGGAAGTCGCAACATGTGCCCCCTCGTACGGCCATCATTCGAAGTTGCACGGGGCCACACATACGCGGCCAGAATGGCACAGACGCCTACAATTGGCGGACACTTCGCTTCTTTCGTTAGGCACTCAACACGTTTTTTTCTTTGCTTTTCAATTTTTCTTTGCTTTTGTTTCTCTCTCTCTCTCTCTGTATTTATTTTTTGTTCTCGCAGTAGCCGCGTGCCCATCCAGCCCGGCTTCTCTCTCTCACCTCGTGTGTGCGTGCGTGAGTGTATACAGTGAGTCCACGGGTACGCGACGTGCCTTCTTTGCTTCCCTAATATGGCATAGGTGTCCGTTGTGTTCGGATCTCCCGCCTCCTTTTTTATTTATTTTTTATTTTTCTTTACTTCTCTTCTTTTTAACCCTTCTCTGTGTCAAGTTCCATGCTATAAGAACACGCGCCCGTTCAATGTATCGTCATTCTTGAAAAAGATCGGGCCTCCTATCGATCGTCGAGTGATATAAAAATGCTCCGTTAACCAAAAACTATACTTCGCTGCACATTATTTAAGCAGTCAATTACCTCATGTTCTCGCGTATATATATATATATATATATATAATATATATATATATATATATATATATATATATATATATATATGAAGAAAGCAAGCAGACACCAAAACCGATATGCATAGGCGATTTTTTTCATTTTTTATAATTTTATTTTATTAATTTTATTAGCATAACGAGGGTCTCGGTATTGGCAGTCTTCATGCCATAAGTGGCATATAAGATGGTTCTCGCATAGTTTACGCCCTCGCCGTTAGATGACGTTCCACGTCACACTCGCGGATTTACAGGACGTGCGGCGTCCGCCGCTATGTACGAGGGTGGCGCTGGTGAATACTCTCAAGGTTCGCTTACACCCAAAACATAAATACCCACAAAAGCAGCAGATCTGACCGCCGTCACCGTATCTCAGCTGGTAGAGCACCGGATGCGATATTCGGAGGTCATTGGTTCAGAGCCCAGCGGAGGCATGGTAGCTTTTTCTGCTGCAGTATAAGTAACTTTCTTCGAAGTAACAATCTCCCACTGATTGGCATTAAGTATTAAAAATAGAAACAGTCCCCTATGCGCCCTATTTTCGTTGACTGTTGGCTGTCTGCTGATATATATATATATATATATATATATATATATATATATATTTGTAGAAAAAGAGTTGAAGTACACTTGAAGAAACTTTTATTTACCAACGTTTCTAACGGTGGACAGTTCTCGTGTTCACAATTATCTTACCCTGATAAAGAACGGTCCACCGTTCGAAACAAATAAAAGTTGCTTCAAGTGTACTTCAACTCTTTGTTATTATATCAGCAGCGGAGGAAGTTTTTCATCGTAGCATATATATATATATATATATATATATATATATATATATATATATATATATATATATACCTCATGTTCTCGCATATATATATATATATATATGAAGAAAGCAAGCAGACACCAAAACCGATATGCATAGGCGAATTTTTTCATGGCGGCATTGGGTTTTTTCTGCTGCTTTATAAGTAATTTTCTTTAAGCGATTTATTAATCTAAGTATTATATAACCCAATGATAAGCACAAAACATTAAAAAAACATTCCCCTATGCACCTTGGTTTCGGTGACTGTTGGCTCTCTTCATAGGTTTGTCAAATGGGCCATTCATTTCCTTTAACTTATCTGCTAGTATATATATATATATATATATATATATATATATATATATATATATATATATATATATATATATATATATATATATATATATATATATATATATATGTAGATTTAAGAGAAGTGGGCACTTCTACAAAGACACATTTATTTATCAACGTTTCGACCGCGGTGCGGTCTTCTTCAGGACTGTAGTGGTCTCGCGTCAGATGGACGTTTTAAGTTTGTGAGCTGCAGAGGAGGGAGAAAGGAGTGTAACACGCAAATAGCAACAACAATTCAACAAATTGAAAAAAAAATACAAAAATAAAGATGGGGGTGCGGGGAGCAGACAGGGACAATAATGGTGGAGGAAGCAAAAAAAGAAATAAAAGAAAATAGGGGAGAAAGCTAGTATAGTAACTGAGGATGGGGTACAAAAGGAGATGGCTAAACGAGAGAAAAGGAGAGGAAGACGGTGCGGGGGACAAGGGCAGCGCGGCAACCTGTAGTTGCCACGCTGCCCATGTCCCCCGCACCGTCTTCCTCTCCTTTTCTCTCGTTTAGACATGTGTGCTGTTTCATTCGCAGTGAAATGTTTTGTAACGTAAAGCAGCTCGACACTTTCACAAAAGAGATTAAAAAGAGCGCCATAACCTTTTTCTGTAAGTTTCAACGAATAGCTGCTCTTTTCTGGACAGCCAACTGATCACTATTCGCTCTTCCCTTTCTCGTAGCATACTATTTTAGGAGCGAAATAAAATTTCGCCAGTTATCTCGGCAATGGATGTTGATGCCCTGAATTGTTCTTCGGCTTTTATTTATGCCCACTTTCCACGTGAAGCACTAAGTCGGGTTTAAACAGAAACAGCAGTGGAAGAATGAAATATTCAGAGTGTTCGCAATATGTCCCGAATGAACACATGTTATACCATTACACCATCGCAGTTTACGGCACATGTTTCATTTTCATCTCAGCCGTCTAAGACGTGCAGACACTCAAATCTCGCAATCGAAAAAAAACGCCATGCGTCGAATGTACGGCCCGTAGATAAGCGTTGCTTAATGATAAACATTTTTCTCTACAGCTGGCTGCCACTATAAAAGCAAGGGCATGCATTTGGCTAACCAAGGCCATGGCTGGGACTCAGAGTGCGTAAAATATGTATGCGACTCCGAACATCACACGCTGAAACTTTACGGGTAGGTTGGTTTTCTCCCATTTGGGGGGGGGAGGGGGGGGGGGACACTATATATTTGCCTTTTCAGCACACATGAAGAAGTAAGATTCATTCAACCCAGGCAGCACGGGTAATCGGAACAATATTGGAAATGCACTGGCTATGGATGGTCCTACAATCGACCAGTGTGAAGTCATTCATTTCCAATACTGGGCCCATTTCCTGTGCTGCTTGGAAAGTATATATATATAAACATATCATAACCGGTCTTTATTTTCAGCCGGTTAAACAGCACCTATTCAATGAATTAAAACGGTCATAGGTTATTGCTTAAAAAAAATTTCAATATGTCGCCGCATTCAACAAGAGAGTGTGTTTAATCAATTAATCGCATGGATACACCATCATGATGACATGTCTAAACCAAGACGTTCGGGGGATAGTGTGATACCAGCCATTACAACCCACAAGAGATAGCTGTTGATCATCTTCATTTCAATAGGAATGCCTTATTCCGATGGGCAAACACCGAGGAAGATCTTGCAATGTTCGTGGGCTTGTGCCAAGTGAAATAAATAAGTAATTATTTAAATACGTTACCGCGACTGGGATTCGACTCCACAGCGGTGCGAAGAAAACAGCTTCGCTGGCCACTGCGCTCGATGTTGTCGCTTGTAGCTTCAGATCCCACCGCTGAACACCAATTGTGGCGCGCAATCTAACTCGAACCCGTACTCCATTGGGCAGCGTGTCTCAGTCTTGGAGCAGAGGAAAGAAGGAACGTGAAGTAAGGAAAAAAGAAAAGAAGCGGGGTTAATGGAATTTTGACGAAACCTATTTGCATAAGAAAGAAAAAGCAAGGTGTAAAAAACTAAGAGTTCATGCGTCGAGCGACTGGAGGAGCCTTGTCGCCAGGGCCCTTAGTGTTCATTCTTACTCAGCATGTTTCTCAAATCCCCTGAGGTTCTGTCCCTTCACCAGCCTGTGGCCAATCTAACACAAGGCACAATTCTCCACGATGGGAAAAGTTGCAGAGAACTGTAGCAAGCGGAGTGGCTCGTTGCGGAGTCGACCCGTGGGAACGGGCTAGGAGAAATCGCAAGTTCGCTGCTATTTCCAACAGTGTAGCAATAGGGGTTCAAGCGGCACTTTATTCCTAAAAACACATGTGGTTGTGGTGCCACGGGCCTCAACTGCGGCGACCTCTCTATGCTGTGCCCGGCTCCCGATGGACACGGCACATTACTTGATGGCGCCATCCTTTTGTTCCCCCGTCGTGTGTCCTCCGTCGGTCGCAGCCGCCAGGCGTCTTTCGCCGGAAAGCAGTGAAAGAGAAGATCATACTCAACGAGCAAAGCTTGAGACAATTCTGCGGGCTCATTCTCAGCGCGGCACCCGCCCTTGGAGTCGTCGGCCACTTGGCGCCGTCGATGTCGCCGCCACGGCCGTCACCCCTGTCGAGGGAGTCCGCACCGTAATCCACTTCGGCTGGTGTGCATCACGTTCAGAACAGCGAGCAAAAGGCTCACGCCTCAAAGGAACACGCCTCCTGCAAATCTGCAACACACACTTTCGCGTTATGCACTGCATATCGTCTTCTACATGAACTAATGCTTCTATCAAACTAATATTCGCGCTTTGAGCTACGTCGCGCCTGGGTCAGAGGGATGGGCGCTGCATGCGTTGGCGTGGGCACGTGGTGGCTGGAACACGGCACAAGACCGAGGCGCTTTGGCGCTGGCAACAATAATGCAGAAACGCGCGATTAGAGCATGATACTGAGCCGTACTGTTTATGTCAATGGCAACCCCAATCGCTCTTTCAGGTACGTTGCGGTGGAGTCCGAATGAAAAAAAAAACATAGCTTTAACGCTATATTACGTGCTGACCAATGCAAAAGAGAGCTATATTTTATCAAATAACGGTTAACTCTCATCCACCTCTAAAAAGAAGGGTGCTAGAGGACAGCTTACTTGAACTGGCTCACCTCTTTCCACCCGTCTCGAATCAGCGGGAGGCCCATTAATTTGTAACACCGTCGGAGACTTCAGAAATTGTTTAACAGTGATCGTCATTCCACGACGGCGAGGCGAAGAGCAGTAATGCCTCGACCAAATCTTCTGCTACGGTGTCGTACCTAATTCAGCTGTGGAATCAGTTTCTATAGTCGCGACCAATACACATGCAGGTTGTGGGCCTAATGACGGCGCGTTACCGCAGCTGGCCAGTCTGCAATCCATTCGGTCAGTTGACGTTTTTAGCATACCGGAGACGTACTATCTGAGACACGTACCGGTTTACCAGACCCCGCCTGCGCATGCGCAGTGGCATTGTTGGGGTGAGGGGGAGCCACTTCGCGTGCGGAGCCGGCGTCCGTTAAATTGGTACGTGTCTCAGATAGTACGTCTCCGGTATGCTAAAAACGTCTAGTTGTTCTGCCGGCTGACGTAAGGCAGAATATATGCCCCAGCACGGCGAACGTCGGAGTGGCTCCTGGCCTCTTGCAGGTGGTCTGAACTTTTGTTCGCTATGCTTGGCTCAGCTGCCTCCTGTTTGCTGGTCCACGCCAAATTGTTTCATAGCAATAGTGTGAAAAATGCACAGATGTTTCTGCGCTGAGGCTGTTATGATTAGCCACTTTTTATTTGTTTCAAAGATGCCTTTTCTGGCATAATATGTAAAGTGCCAACATTTACAGCGATGCATTATGATCCAACTCGCAGCGGTTTTTAAGCCCTTAAACAATTACGTTAGCAATCGCGTAAGTTGCCAAGCAAAGGTACCAAAAAGATAGTGACGGCTCCATGGCGCGAAGCGGCGCAATCTTCGCAGGGGACCTTGCGCCCACTTAACTGTATCTCTGCTCGAGATGTGATCGCATTGAGCCAAGAGGCCGAAGGATTTCGTCGCCTTGAATTCTGCCAAGCCTGAAACCCTCGTAATATAAAACAGGAGTTATACTTGGAGTAGTGAGGTAGAATGCCTCGTATAATATCGTAATTTTATTAGCTGCGCGCTCAACAAGCGGGAGCCGCCCGTAGAAGTGGACAGCATTAAAAATTAGGCGCTACAATAGTGTGCGCCGATCATAAGCGTTTCCGTATTTGTGCAATGCAAGGTAAATATTTTATTCGCATACGACAGGTTGCTGCTCGAGTATGCTTCTATGCTTTGCATTTGCTACTTCGATTTTAATATCGAGGAACACTGTTCAAACACATTAGGCTTTGCTTTCTTTATTAGACGCGGGATTATCTTCATTGAGGCGAAGGAATACCGGCCTTATAATTCTCATTAAATTTTTGGAAATGCTTCGCGTTTATCTCAGAACACAACTTATAATCACTTCAGCTTAAAATGTGCAGTTGTCGTCGCATTAGCTGATATTCTTATATTCCGAGAACAAATTTTGGGCTCCAACTGTAATCATCAAATTAAGTGTAACTGTATGACTTTGTCCCCTCTAAATTGTTTAGAAATTCTTTATCATTGAAATAGGTAATTAAGTTTTATTTGGTAATCTATATGAAAAAAATGACGTGTAAGCTTTGGTAAGAATTGTTTGCACACAGTGTGCGCTAGATCTGTTAAATTAACACCTAGGTACTATACTAGGGGCAAGGCAGTTCTTCTGCTCGCGCTTGTTCGAGACAGCGGCTGCACGGCAGCACATTCATGTTTCGTTTAAGGAGTTTGATGTGCTGTTGTTCAATAGTAATTTGACACATAGTGAAGGGTTTGCGCTCGACTGTAGCTCTACATTAGCACCCAAAGCGTTGCTGCTCTAGGTGAGCAAAGGGAGTCATGGCGTTGGTCGGATTGCAGCACCAGGAAATGCTCGAGGTTTCTAAGAATAAGAAACTTGGATGCAGCTGTTAAAGAAGGAAATAGGGTTCTGAGTGAGTTATATTTGGAGTAGATGGATATATATGGGATTTATCACTGTAAGCGAGAGAGCTGTGGCCAACAAGACACTTCACGGTATCGTGGTTTTTGAGGTCACCACTCTCTCTCTATTGTTACTTTACACGAGTCTCATTGTATGTGTAAATCACTTTGTACCTGCTCGTACGAGTGATTGTGAAATCCTTTGTATTGTCTCTTTGCTGTATAAACTTTGTTTTGTTTTGTGGACCTTTGGCTCCGACCCATTCTCTGGCTTGCCACCGGCGAAAGCTGGGCACCAAACGACAAACCCCCTTGTCACCTGGCAGCTGGTCTCCGGCTGAGCTTGCCACGCTGAGTCGAGGGCATCTCCTCTGTGACCGAGACCGCTACCCCCACGCGCTCTAAGGGTGTCTGGGAGCGCACACAATAGTGCGCGAAGTGGTGACACCAGATCATTCGGAGAATCCGAAAAACTAGGCAGCCCACAAAAAAGCCCAAGGTTTCGTCGACCGGGCAGTGGATCAGTCTGGCGCCCTGAATTTTACGAAGGACTTCAGGGTTATATATCATGCACTCACCAATCATTTTAAACTAGAGACAAGAACTTCCCCCCTCCGCACAAAGGCTGACTAAAGAACAAGAGGTTACGTAGGGCCGTCTACATATGGGATCGATACGCACCCCGCCACTCCTCGCGCACATTTATCCGGATCTATACAACTCGATCTGCAAACAGTCTGGCCGGCTGCGTAACTACGAGCATATCCTGTGGAATTGTAAAATATAGCCACCTCCGGGTGATCTATCTACCGCTGCTTCTCTCGAGTGGTGGGAGGCCGTTTTGGCTAGCCCTGACCCCAGAACGCGACTGCTGGTGGTGGGATGGGCTGACAAAGTCGTCGAGGGCTATGTACTTTTGAACACTTAACGCGACCGCTTACCAAGGTCTTTCCATTGAACAAATTATTTTACAATCAAAATCGAACCGCAATTTTGTTTATTCTCTTCATCAAGACATGGGTCCAAAAAACAAAATGTATGGATGCATTCTTACAATGAAATATTTATTGCGTGTAATTAGACGAAGAAAATTTCGTTTTAACCATACTTTCACAACATTTGTGTTTCGAGAACGTTTTCTTCTGCAGCAAGTTTTGGGTCCTTTTTTTGAGTTTGACAAGGATAAAATTGCGAACGTCAAGACGACAAAGCGTCTCCATGGCTCTTGCAGATTTAGCTTCCCTTCAAAGATCTGAAAATTTTAAACTGCATACAAGCACAAGGGACGAGAAGACTGAGCAAGACAACCGCTACCAATATTTCAGGACTTGAACCTGGCACCGCGATTTTTATTTTAAAATCCAAATAACTATCTTCTACTGCCTTGCTTGCGCCAAAAATCTCTCCTATCTGGTAGGCTACCTCCAAAGGACAAAACACATTTGTTCTGGCAGAAGGTCAGACCTGTAGCTCCGAACGTAACCACGGCGTTCAGACTATACAAGACGGCGCACCGTTCACCAAAAAGGAATGACTGACACAAAGAGTTAAAAGGTCTCGAGACATGACCACATACTTTTCTGTTGGGCTATTTCGTATTTCATTCCGAATTTTCAAACCCCAGGTGAACACAAGATAAGAGGTACATCGACAGTGAACGCAGTACAAATATTTAGGTGCCATTATTCTCACTTTAGAATCTAGAGAATACCCTTGCACTGCATTACTGAAGGCAAAAACACTCCAGGCAGGAGGCCGCTTCCAACGAACACGTTTAGTAACTTTCATTACATTTAGCGATGTACCTTCCTGTGCAGAGTCATTGCCATGAATACAGGCAAGACTACAGTTTTGGCCTGCTGTCTGTAAAGGCACTTGAGTCCGTTGGAAGTAGCACTACATTAAAAGAGAATTGCCACGGTTTAGAAAACGAAATAATGGCGCTAGGATCAGCTACTACAATACAGCCAGCATTCGTAATGTCAAGTGCTACTATTCATTGTCTTCACTTCAACTTTTCAAACTCAGAGCGCCTTACCAAATAGCCCGGAAGACAACTTTGTTAAGCAAAGCTTTGTTTTGAGAATTACGAAAGCACTAGTAACACGTGACATTGAATGGTAATTTTTTCACTATTCCAGGTGTCCACTTCCCCCAGACTACGTTTTCACTGACGAACCAGAGAATGCCAACACTTGGCCTTATTGCTGTCCGAACTAACGAGACGTCCTTATTCAACGCCTGTGAGCAGCACCAAGCATCTGTACTGCGGCCAGATTACAGTAAAAACTGCAGTGATCTTCCAGGAATGCGCGATTCTCTAATGTTCAATAAAATGTGCTGCTTATGAATTTTGCAAATATTGAATTAAGTAAAATTTGCAGTGGCAAATTCTTTATTTCTACAATTATACTTCCCAGCTTTTTCAGTGACCATTGTACACGCGGATTTTTTTAATTGAGGAAGATACTACATTCTTTTAATGCAGAACAAACTGAGGCAGGAATGATTTGTAGTCATAGTAATTAAGCCAAGGTTAGAAGAGAACAATATGTCTTTCTGAAACTTCCGCCTTAACCTTTGTTCAAATACTATCTGCTCTCAATATACACGTCTTCTTGTTGGCTCATTACCGAGAGTTCAACTTTCATTGCTTGCGGCCGCTGTGGTATCGCTTTCTCACGCCAGGCAATGTTCTCGGCGCTCATGTTTGCCCAGCTCACCTTAATCTTCACCTTACCTATTAAACTTGAGCTATTTAGAACACGCGATGGAAGGAAATCGTTCAATTGTGAGTACTTCTCTTCACAAGATTGTAACTGAATACCAGCCGGTGTTTTTGTGACTGTGTGTTTTATGTCTTCCTGCCCTTGTATAACTGTTAGTGATTTCTTCAAAAAACCATGCGAAGTAAGGCGAAGTAGAAGGGAGGGGAACAAGAAGGGCGCATAAATGCGTTCATTGCTCTTGTAGACGTGCGGAATGTGCTATTTCTAAATACTACGTCATTGACAGAGCTGGGCGCTTCAAGGAACCATAGTTAGAGCCTGAACAGTTTTGTATTTAATGCATAGTTCTTGTAATTATTAATTTCTCTTTTATATTTGCAGGAACACACCAACGAGGAGCACACAAAAAGTGTAGAGTGAGTAATAATTATTAAACGCTGGAAAAAATAGGCTAACAAAAACTAACCCTGAATATTTGTAGAGCCAGAATATTTACCACCTGCTGCGGAGCGTCGGGCCAGGGAGAATCAGGTTCATGTAATGCGTAAGGACAAAGCGCTTTCAAGATGAAATTTTACAAACGTTTTTCCTTCTCCACCATTGCATTGTTTAAGTGATGGCGCATAATTCTGCTGCGCTGCGACGACCAGCTGCTACGGCTAACTAAAAATTCCTGGCCCAGATTTGCTTAATACACAGTTCGCTCTAATCATGCTTTATCGCTAGCTAGTAATTTGTTAGGTATTACTTTGCTTGCATTACTTAACATCAATTGACGCGTCGCGCATCAGCTGGTGGCGTGAATGCGCCGTCGCCTCGAGTGTCGCCGTTGCATAATTTACGCAGCGAAAAAGTGGATTTAGAGAACAGAACTGACAAAGAAAATGTCTCACATATCTCGGTGCACACCCGAACCACGCCCTAAGAGAATAGATAAAATAGAGAGTGAAAGAAGAAGGGAAGAAAGCCTCGCAGTAGTGCAGGTCTCGGGGTAAGTTTCGACGACCTGGATATGCACTGACATTGCACAGCACACGGGTGTTTTTTGCGTTTTGCCTTCATCAAAACGCGGCCACCCGTGCTCGGGGTCCAACGTCGGTTCTCTGGTTCAGTAGACGAGCGCCTTAACCACTGAGCCACCCAGGCACATGCGAATTCTGCGCCCTTTCTAAGAAAGACCGCAGAACGTACTGCTCGCGAAGTTGTAGTCGGGCCGCCGAAGTGTGATGTTTTCGTAGATCTCTGAAGCGAAGGAGAAACACCCGCGAGGGCAAGCATCTTCGAATTACTTTAGCTATTCTCGCCATCCATCAACGCCTTCGCGGTCAACGGCACAGCGGAGGCCCAGCTTTTCTTATAGCGTGCAGCATGAAGGGCAGCGAGCAGGTGCGCCACAAAGCCTCACAGAATCGTTCACTTTCGAAAAGTGTGCGTTTTCGACGCGCTGCAGAGTGGGAAAGCGCCAACAAATGTCTGAGTCCTACCGTCACTATACTTGCAGAGACAACACTCCGCGCCAGCTTTCCCTCATCGCCTCCGGCTGATACCATAACGACGCGGTGCCCGGCACTTAACAACCGCGTGCATAGTGTGATTCTTTGGAGGCCTGCAAAACGAGCACCTGCCTACAGCCAACGTAAGAAGTGCTCACAATAAAAGTCTCTGGATTCCGGAATAAAATCAATATTTACTTTATCAATTTGCTTCGCTTTTTGGGGTTTAACGTCCCAAAGCTTATGAAGGACGGCGTGGCGACAGGGTCCGGAAAGTTGGACCACGTATGGCTCTTTAATGTGCATGGACATCGCACAGTACACGGGTCTCTTGCATTTCGGCTCCTTCAAAATGCGACGGCCGCAGCCAGCATCGAACACGGGTCTCTCGGGTCAGTAGCCGAGCTCCATGACCACTGGGTAACCCGTGCGTAAAAGAAAGATGGAGTAAAGAAAAAGTTTTTGTATGCGGATTCTGGATCTAGCAGCACGTGCATTCGTGACCAACTGGCTCATTTCTTTCACTAGGGTCAGGGCCTCTCAGCATCGCGAAAAGTGCAGTACGGCGGTGCGCGTGATAATTTTTTGGAGTGCACCATACCAATCCATTCGTTTAGCTGCCAGACCGACTAGTTGAGACAAATAGTTATTTCCTACTTGGAAACATTACTTTTCTTTTTTTATTTTCTGGCCACACTGATGCAGGATTCGTCTGGGGAAAGCAACCTGTCAAATTGTTTTCAACAATTTTCAACAGAGGTTGGCAGTAAAGCGAAACTGCCCAAACTGTTTCCAGTAAAACCAAGCTGTTGTTCGATTTTCCTGTTTTATGCACAAATATTATCGCTTCTTTGCTATTTAACTCATTTACATATTTTTTAGTAGAATGAAACCCACCTCTTTTTAGAAAATAACTTGGGAGGTAGGTAGTTAACTAGCTTTAACGCTCTCCGAATCTCAGTTTCGCGTCTTATCAGGCAAGCATTATATTTTCGATGATCATAAAAACTCCAACTTGTTCAAATTGATCATGACACCTCTAATGGCCTTATGTGCTGCGCAATATAAAGGCCGGATTATATCAAGCTAGCAGGGAGCGCACACATGCAGCAGGAGAAATCATATAGGCTGAAATGTTTGGCCTGCCGACGAAGGCTAGCCATTACGCGGTAGGTGCTATGTGCACTAAGAAAAGCAGCAAGCTGAAGCTACTGGCATAATTATTCTTGTTTCAGCGCATAAGCAAACGCCTCGACTTTTCGCGCAGTGCCTATTGCAGCGATAATATAGGAACATACTCGTCCCTTCAGCGCTGGCATTATTTTATCCTCGAGACAGAGGACCATCGCCAAAGAGGACATAATCTCTCCTGAATTTATTTCGCACCAATAAACCAGACGGCGTCACTTGGTCTTGGCATGCGCACTGACCACGCTGCTCTTCGATGCTTGCCTTATAGCCGCAGCTCTGCGATGGGATGCCCGGGCTGATAGCTGTGTGTTCCATCAACACATGTCAGTATTTTTAGTGACACTTTTGTCAACATGTTACAAAGCTTAAAAAAAACCTTGTTTGGGCTCACAGCCTGATCAGCGACCTGTGCGACCAATCACTTAAGGTACCAAAATATTTCGGTGTGCGTTAACACAATGAAAAAAAAAGACAAAACAAAATGTAGACTTTAGAACAGCAATCACCTGACTCCACAAGGGTAACAGTGTCGCAGATGGCTATATGTCGAATTATATTTCTTAGCTACTGAACAAGAAGCTTTTCAAGGCCAGGAAAAAATTGCGTGCAGCTTTGATGTCTGTGGATAAACAATTCCATTTGAGAGCGCCCTCGAAATCTATTAGCCTCCGATTGTAAGCATTCCTGTCGGCCGGTAGATTAAAACAGTTGCTCGCTGCAGCTCATGTACAGCGTGCTGTCAAGAAAAAAAATCTTAATGGCTGGGGGTCATCATGTGCAGTTATTCTATGTAGCAGGCCAGCAACACTTAATACATGAACAGAGTCAAGCGGAAGTACACGCGTCAGGTGAAAAAGTGCTTTCGTAGTATGCGCTCTGTTTGGAAAGATAATGACTTTAATTGCTCTCTTCTGTGTGTGGCTAATAGATTTTAGGTATGCTTTATATGTACTGCCCTACAACACTATGCAGTAGCTGAGATAACTATGCGCAGATGAAAATAAATAGAACCGTTGCGTCAAAATAATCACATGCTTTTAGTAAGATGTATCAACCGTAAATTAGCTTCGAACACATTATACTAATATGTGATTATCCGTTTATATCTGAATTAAACATCACCCCAAATACAAAATAAGGCTACTCGCTGGGAAGTGCAGTCTCAGTTAATAAATTACCCTGTCAAATTTAAGCTCTTTTTTCTCGAGTGAAATACCATAGATTTAGTTTTGTCAGCGTTTGAATTCAGCTGATTTCTTTTAAACCATGAATTGACTCTTAGAAGTACCTCATATTTTTAATTTCGAGCTGATTTAAACTGTACTTCAAGAAAAATGAGCATCGTGTCAGCTGCCTACATTAATGCTTCGGGGAACCATGAAATGAAGGAAAAATGATTAACATAGACTGAAAGAATAGGGCCAATAACTGACCATCTAAAGCGAAGCTTCAGAATATAGAAGCCAAACATTTTGCAGCTCCGGGATATTTAACGCCCTCTACAGCTGTACTAGGACAATGCAGCGAAGTGGCAGGCATAAATTGAATTTTTTTAGGACAGCTGCAGGTAAAACAGTTCGGAGCGCTATGAGACAAAAAATATTTTCGGACTGTAAAAGAATGACAAAAAAAGTGTCAGCAGGCTCGGTACTATTTTCCAACTTTCGGTGTCTCGTGGAATAACTCGTAGAAGCCCTACCTTGTCAAATAGTTTGACACAGAGGCCAAAGCAATGTATTAGAGCACTTCCTTTCAGAAACCGGTCTCGACGCCTGGAGAATCTGTAGACCTCTTCATGACTGTGTTGCACATCTGAGTGCACTAGTGTGATTTCGACAAACGCAATCAAGTAGTTTATTTTACACTAAGGAAAACTATTTACAATTTCACGCCTGCCAAAGCACATTGAGCTTGTAAGGCAATGCCTGGCTTATAGCAAATAATTCAAGTGCAGTACTTTATATACATAAAAAAACAGATATCAAGAGGAAGAGAGAAGAAATATTCGAAAAAGACCCAGACGCATCATACCATTTAAGCTTCAAGAGCACGTCAGCACATATATTGGAATAAAGCACCGGAAAAAGGAAGCATCCAAGTGAGGAAGAGACGAGAAAAGCAAGAAATTGCTGCATAGAAAAAATTCCAAAACGAAATTGAAAGTTCACGTCAGCACAGATGCACGCAATAGTTTGTTCATATATAACTTGCATTTCACAAAATGCATTTCACAGCGTCCTATTTAAGACTGACGACCCATAAAATGCAGGAGATATCTTACCACAGCGAGCGGAGCAGTGCGCAAGGATATTTCTCTCTTTCGGCCCGAATCATCTCCTCGAAATCTATTGAACTATATGTAAACTTGACAAAAAAAGTTTTGTCAGGTTTTTTTTAAATTTGAGGGAGCGAGAAGTTGGAAGTTTTAGAAAACTAATACTATCATATTGCTGTGAATGTCGTAAATCATAGGCACCGTTTTTAAGATTTAACGCAAGTTTCAGTCGCGTTTTATTTGCAAACTGAGCGCATTGTTCCCAACAATAGTTATTCCATATCTCAAACCACCGCAACCAAGGGCTTGTAAGTCTGGTTTTCTATAAAAAATTAACTTTAGCATCTAATATACACGAAACAGCGTCTAATTTCTGACAGACGTTGTAAAGGACAGATCTTCAAGACAAATTACAAACAGCTAACAAACATATTTTGCGCGGGAGGCATAAACCAGTGGTGTACAAAGCAGGGACTGTGGACTGGCGGAGCTCCCGGCATCCCCCGACTGTTTGCGAAGCGAAGGCAGTCAAGTGCAACAACTTCGTCAAAAGTCCACACATTTCTCTACCGTGCAAGAGGACATGGGACCACTTTTTCTGGAAAACATCGAAAACGCCAGCCGCGATGACACCGTACGTACGAGTGTATGCTAGACAAGCGCGGTGTAGGTGTTCGTTTAGCGAGCAACAGATAGTACACTATTTACTGCCTGTTATCGTACTCCTCACAGCTGTTTTGAAAAATTTTCTTTTTCATCACGGCAACATAAACTACTGGGCGACTCGTCTACTTTTCGCTTCGCGCCCTTGAGTTTGCTAAAAAAAACGTATGTTTCAGTCCTGATGCGACCTTGCAGTCCAAAAAATGTAATGCTTTATTCACTCTACTAATTGGCGGCTGCACGTGTTACGTCCAACGTTTTAGATCAATCTGCAGTTTCAAGACATGGTGTAGTTGCGGCTTGCCGCCGCTATCAGCCCGAACATCGAAGGGGCGTGCAGCTGCTGTCAGCCATTAAATGACAAGCGGCGTGGTCTGTACGCATGCCAAGACTCGCGCAATCTAGCCTTGGCGAAACACTAAACGGAGGCCATCGGAAATATTTTCCACTTCTTGAGCCCCCGTAAATTTTTTCTAGTAGTTACCTAGAGTTCAGGCTCGCCACTCCACGATCTTGCATACAAAGAAACTTCTGACACTGTCAATTCTCCGGCACTTCACCTACTGTCTACTACTGGCGCTCGCGTACGGTAACTGAACGCTTTTCCAGAGCCTACACGGCATAACAAATAGCTCATGAGCCGCAATCTGAGCCGTTGAAGACTTGGAGGCACCATGTTAAGTATTAGGCAAAGAAAAAATGGCTGACAGTCCCTTTACAACAGTGTCTCGAGCTCTCTGGGGTATTCGTGGCGTGTTTAAGCAGCCGAATTCTACGCTAGTACTTACTTTTTCTATTTGCACGTAGCGCTTCTCAGTCTTTCTTAGTTGTGGCGAGGCAAACGCTATTCGCCGTTGCTCTCTGTTACGCCGCAATTGTAAAAGGACAGCGCCGAGGCCACGAGAGGAAGCATGTGCCGAAAAGAATCAGTGGAAGAAGAGGGTCACACAAAGACGCGTATTTTTCAGTAGCCGCTGTGGATCAGTGGTAATGGCGTTCGTATGCTGAGCCTAAAGACGTGGGTTCAATCCAGGCCACTGCGGTGGAATTTCAGTGGAGGCAAAATTTTTGAGGCTCGTATACTGTGCGATATCAGTGCACGTGAAAGAAACCGAAGTGGTCGAAACTTTCGGGGCCCTTCACTACGGCGTCCTTGATAGCATAAGTGGCTTTGCAACGCTAAGGCACCATTAACGAAATGAAGGACATGAATTATGCAGAAAAATGAGAGATTTTATACTTTTAAATACAAGTGCTGGGCCCCAAGACAAGGCATTTTATTTAGCTCATGCAAAGGAGCCGTTTTGTTCGCCACGCCTTCAAAAAGCGACCTCAATTGTTGTCCATGCCCATATTGAAGCGTAACTGTATATTGGGTTTAGTAAGCCAGATCGATATGCTGCAACTTTGTAACCACGCTTCTTGGCGTTGTCTTGAAAAGGGGTTTAATGGCCCTGAAAGAACCAGGCACTGATCGGTGTTCTTCTGGCCGTCGGCGATTGCTGTAGAGCCAACCAGCACAGAGCGCTCAGTGATAGCACTGCCGCTACCGCGTCGAAAAATCTTCATCGTTACAATGGCCAACGGTAATGATAGGAGCCGTGCTGGCGATAAAGGCATAGTCCATATCACGGGTTCATGGTAAGGCTTGAGACGACTGATATGCACCGTTTCACGGCTGCGACGGCGAAGGTCAGAGGAGGGTGTCAATGGTTTCACTACATAGTTATCAGGAGAAGGTGCAGACAGAACATGATAAGGTCCGTGATATTTTGCGAGGAATTTGCACGACAGGCCAGGAGAGCCAACAGGGATCCAGAGCCAAACAAATGAGCCGGTGAAAAGGGGTACGTGGGTTTGACCACCAAAATCTCGGCTCCCTTTTTGTAGATTCTTATCATCAGACGTGAACGAACAGGCGAGCTGGCGTCATTCCACGCCATACTTGGCAAATTCTGAAGCAGGCGCGTAGTTGGATGCATCGGGATGGCTGTGGAGAATATATTAAAACATACTTGTCGTTTCACATCCGCAAAGAATAAAGAACAGAGAACATCTCGTGGTGGACTGGACGGCGGTATTATATGTGTAAGTGGTGAATGGAAGGACGATATCCCAGTTACAATGGTCGGGACTTATGTATGTGGTGAACCTGTCACCGTGTGCGCGATAAACAGTTCGGTGGGGCCGTTGGTCTGTGTATGGTACGCTGTCCAGGTTCTCTGAACGGTGCGGCATTCTGCGAGCAGCGCCTCAGTAACCTCCGATAAAAACACATGGCCGCGGTCGCCCAGGACCGCACGAGGGGCGCCGTGGCGGAGAATGAAGAAAGCCATATCTCGCGCTGTAGCCGCCGGAAGAGCCGCGGTTTCAGCATAGCGCGCGAGATGGTCTATGGCGACTATAATCTAACGGTTATCAGAACGGGAAGAGAGCAAGGGCCTGTAAAGGTCAATGCCGACGCAATCAAAGAGGCGGGGCAGGGCAAGGTAATGGCTGCGATGGGCCAGAAAGGCGCTCGGTTGGGGAGTTGCGCTGTTTGCTGTCAATACATGAGTGAATTTACTTTCGTAAAAAGCTGTACATTCCACGAAAGTAGTACCGGTGCCGGAGTCGAGTGTAGGTTTTCGAAACTCCAGCATGAGGAGTATGGGGGTCGGCATGAAAAGAGCCGCAGACTTCAGCTCTTAGGTGGAGAGGAATGATGAGGAGCCATGTTCGACCGTCAGGCACGTTATTACGACGTTAGAGGACACCGTCATGCCGAGTGAAGTGGCAAGCTTGACGCCGAAGAGTGAGAGAGTCTGCGGCCATAGGGCGCCCTGACAGATGGTGCACAAGAGATGTAATCCAAGGGTCCTTGAGCTGTTCCGCAAACATGTTTAGTGGGCGCAACAAGGACAGCGTGGAGTCAATGCTGGAGATGGTCGCAGTGTCGGAAGGCAGCGGAGACCGGGAGAGGGCGTCAGCATCAGAGTGCTTGCGTGCGGAGAGGCAGACGACTGGACTTTCGTACTCGTGAAGGCGCAAAGCCTAATGGCCAAGGTGACTCGATGGATCCTTCAACAACAACCGCCAGCTCAAAGTATGATGATCTTTGACTATGTCGAACGAGTGACCGTAGAGATATGGTCAAAGTTGGGTTATCGCCTACAGAATGGCCAAGCATTCTTTTTTGTGCAGGAGTAATTAATATCGGCCTTGGACAGCGTGCGGCTCGCATAGGCGACAAAGCATTCTTGAAATCCAGGTATTCGCTGGGCGAGCATAGCACGATTCCCACGCTGCTAGCATCCGTGTGTATCTCTGCCGGGCGTTAGGGTCATAATGACGAAGGTAGGGGGTGCAGTAAGGATCTGACGTAAGGTAACAAAAGCTTCATCCCTCTGAGAGGGCCATTGAGGACAAAGAGCTCTGAGCTTGAAGCCGCATCAAAGGCGAAATGATGGTAGCGAAATTTAGTGTGACGCGCCAAAAGTTGGAAAAGAGGACAATGAAATTCCGAAGTTATTTGAGCATAGACGGATTTAGAAATTCGGGACCCGCGCGAAGATTGACCGGATCCGGAAGGATGCCCGCTTTGGATACAACATGGCCAAGTGTGGTCAGTTGGCGAGCTTTAAAGTGGCATTTCTTGAAATTTAAATGCAGGCCGGCGGCGGTGAGGCAGGTGAACACTGGGCGTAGGCGAGTGTCGCGAATCACTAAAGGATCCCCGTCTTTCCAAAGGGGTACGCTATTCCCTGCAGGTTCGAACAAGAAAAGAAAACAAAGAGATCAAACAAAACAAAGCGAAGAAATATTCATGATTTAAAGGAAAAGAGCCAATAAGAAAGGAACGCATCAAGAAAACACAAACTGAACGCACGTACAACGCGACAGAATAAAGGAAGGGGTTCACCAATTACTGAGCGTCCCAGGTGAAGAGCGGGTGCCTTGAAGACAGGGTGGACACGGGTTTATGACCTTCGATGCGTCGCTGGCGTTGAGTCCAAGGAAGCAGCGGAAGGAAGCCAGGTGGTAGTTCGGGTGGAGAGGAACACAGGGACGCCGGTGGATTTCCGTCAGTAGCCCCAGGAACTCGGCAGCAACAGGAGATTCCTAGCCAGATCCCGTCGACGGCGGCCCGAAACTCAGGCTTAAATCAGGTTATCCAAGGGTGAATTTAGGAAGCACGGATCCTCAATCTATCGGCTGACACCTGCTCGCTTGCAAGGATCGCAGGAGCCTTACGTCGGTGATCCATGGGAGGTCTAATGCAGTACAGACCCAGCGTCTGACGGCCGCCACTTTCACACTTGAATGACACTACCTACGCTGGGTGTCTCGCTTTACACCTCGGCTTTCTGACACGTCAGCTCTCCACTCCTCGTCCTCGCCAAGCTATGTGCCGCCGTCGCCTCGCACACACCGTTCGCACGCGAAAACGCGCAACGCTGGGCTGCACGAGCAGCTCTCTGCTGTCAGTCGCACCACTGTAGAGGCACCGCATTTGAAATCCCCCGACAGTTTCGTGTGCACATCACAGTGACTCAGATGTGTGGAAAAGTCGGCCGAGAAAACGACGATGTCGTCGAGGTAGCAAAAACACGACCTCCAGCACAAGCCAATCAAGGCGTAATGCCTCATGCGTTCGAACGATGAGGCAGCTTTTGCATAGGCCAAATGGCATGTCGTTAAATTTGTAAAATCCGTCAGGCGTCACAAAAGCAGTTTTTTGCTTGAATTCGGCCATGAAGATTTTCCACTATCCAGAACGCAGATCCAGAGATGAAAATAATTTCGCACCTTGCAGGCAATCGAGGGCGTCATCGATGCGCGGCAGAGGATAGATATCTTTCAGAGTTATTGTGTTGAGGTGGCAATAATCGACACAGAATCTTACAGAGCCATCTTTGTTTCGAACCAGAACGACCGGGGACGACCAAGGGCTTTGCGGTGGCTTTATAATCCCGCGCTCAAGCATGTCGTCCACTTGCTCGCTGAGGACTCGACGCTCTGTCACTGACACGCGATATGGGCGCTGTCGCAGAGGTGGATGGGAGCTAGTATCGATGGTATGGTGGCCGTCTGAAGAACGCCCGAGGGTAGACCGGCACGCATAAAACGTTGACCGATATGGGTGCAACAGGTTGAAGCACTGGTCACGGTACGTAGAACTGATACCTTGACCAATGGCGCTCTACAAGATGTCAGATGGCGGTCGGGGTGACAGGGGAACCGGAGTAAGAGAGTCCAGCGATGGAGCAAGAACAGTTTCGCGTTCGTCGACGATTTTGTGAGATCAGAGGCCTTGTAGAGTTCTCAGGGGGCTCAGCTCTTGCCTCGGAAACTGCGCTCATTAGTTTTGCGCAGCGGATAGGCTGGCGCGACGGCGCAAAAGGAGGCGGAACGGTGCTGCAGACAAGAGGAGTGGCGAGGGGTGGCAGCCTGGCGGTCGGTGTATAAGGCAATAGGATGGGGTCCACTTGTACGCGGTGTGGTGGCGTGTAAGACCCGTACGCGGATTGCGGCAAGAAGTCAACAGGCGAGGAAGGACGACAGCGGCAGTGGCGGGCTACATGGCCGGCGAAGTCGCAGGCAAACCAAATGGGCCTGCTGTCGTAAGTTCGCCACCGTAGTGAGGGACTGCCGGCGCGAAGCGAGGCGGTGGTGGTGCCACCCATGCCCGATATGAAACAGGCGGGAGCGTCGAAGGCAGCGGTGCTTGAGTGGCGTCTTGAAAAGGACCCAAGGATGGGATGGTGATCTGGCCAGAACGGCGGCGTACGTAAGAGGTGCAGCGACAGGTTGCTGAGGCAGGGGTGGTAGGGCGTCCACAACCTGAGCTGGGATCGTCTGTTGAACAGTGGGAGTCAGCGCAGGTGAGGGGTCCCGAACTCAAGAGATGAGCACTAGTTGACGTGCGATCTGTTCTCTGAAGTGCTGAATTTCGCGTCTGAGCTGCGGCCGTCCTGCGACCACGGCATCAGCGGATAGGACCTTGGCATGCTGTACCATGCAGCGAGTCAGGATGCGCTGCTTGCGGAGCTCCTAATAGTTCTGGCACGAGCAGATGATGGAGGCCACGGTGTCCGGCTGTTTGTCCAGAAGCATTTGGAACGGATCTTCATCAATACCCTTCATATTATTTTTTTATCTTATCAGCCTCAGACATATCACTCTTCACGCACTTGCAAAGACCCATCACGTTGTTCTTGTTGTGTTGAGTTTTATGGCACATACGCAACTCAGGCCATCAGGCGTGAAGAACAAGTCACCACGTCCTCAATACAGCTAGTGAATGTCTCGCCGGGCTGCTGAGCCCGCTCTCCTAACCGCTGCTCGGCGCATAGGTTGCACACGCCAGGACGGCCAAATACCTCAGTGAGGCTTGCCTTGAATGTCGACCATGTGGCGATATCCGCACGTGGTTGTGGAGCCAGAGATTTGCGACATCAGCCAGGTAACAGAAGACGGTGTTAAGTTTCATGGCGTCATCCCAGCGGTTGTGCGTGCTGACCCGCTGGCAGGAAGCCAGCCAGCCAGAGTAGCCGAGCCCACCGAAGACCACTGGGTCCCGTTGCCGAGGCGTACGTGCCGGAGCAGACAAGGGGAGCAGGTGGCGGCTGGGAAGCCAGGGTTGCTTTATTAGGCATTCGTGATGTTATGCCACTGTGCATGTCCAGGACGGGATCAGGGGAAACCTCCACCATTTGAAAAGGGGTTTATTGGCCCTGAAAGAAATAGCACTGAACCGTGTTCTGGCCGTCGCCGTTGTTGCAGAGCCAGCCAGCAGCGCATGCTTAGCGATAGCACTGCCGCTACCGCGTTGGCACATGTTCGTCGTTACAGTCTATATAAACTAAAATATCGTCTGTAACATAGCCTACTCCGCTTAGGTGATCCACAATTTCGGACATTGTGTTTTGGAAACACTACGTGCTGAAATAACTACAAACGGTAACATACTAAAACAGTGCCTCCGGGCTAGGGATTATGAAGGGCGCTAGTTCCTGCAAAGCCTTGCTTAATCATGCCTGCTAGAAAGCGGAGTTTTTTACCAAACAAAAATGTACCTGTTGTACAATCAGAGCTTGATCCTCAGAGCTGAATGTACTTGGAACGCACATATTCAGGTGTGCAAGGTCTACACAATACCTCGCGCTTCATTCGGCTTTACTTTGAAAAATATACCATCACACCAGGTTTTAATCCTTTCTACCTTAAGAATTGGGCCTGTTCTCCATTTCTAAAGTTCGAATAAAACACGTTTCATGAGCCGAATAACAACTCTGCGTGGTTCGGTTACTACATACAGAACTCCTCTTGGTACAGGTTTCTCTGGTGCTTCTCCGGCATGGTAACCTGATTTCTGCAAACCTCGATTGCTACATTTCAAGTACACGCTTGCTGCGCCTACCGACTAAGAAACAGCTTGGCTCCTGGTAGTTGAAGTGCGCTTGTTACAAATTTCGTAGCACATCCGGAAACCCGGCGCTGCGCGGACGCAATCTCGCCAACGCACGCCTTATATCATTTGAGAATTTTGGAGAAAATATGACTTGTCGTCGACCGAGAGCCCATACCCTTGATTATGCTGAGCGAAAGCCTCTCTCCGTAGCTCGCGCTCCGGGGGCGGTCAATCAGCAAGAGACTTGAATTCTCTGGAAACCCGTCTCCACGCCTCATTAGTGGCGACGCGCGCCAGGCGCGAGGATAAGTGTGGAAATTCACGGTTAATGCTGTATGTGCACGCCTGCCGAACAGCCACGGCGCGCGCCTATATATGGAGGACGTTGCGGGGTGTCAGCCAGCTTGTGCCGCCGTTTAAACTTCGGAGAAGAGCACCAGCACAACTCCAGCGTCAACACTGCTCGCCTAGCGACGGACCAGTTAGGTAGCGTGTGCCAGCCGGCGGAATGGCGCCGTCTTGGTGCTCCGGTCGTCTGCCTGTTGCAAGGTCCAGAAAACATATTGTGTTTTCTTTGTTTTTCTTTCTGCTGTATCAGTTAATTTTATGCCGAATATCTCATCTTGTAGACTCTATCCTTCAAGAACCCTATTGTCGGGCGCGCGGCCTTATCGCATCTGAACGTAGCCGGAAGAAGCGGCCGCCGCGGTTATGTGCGTGTACGCGCCCAAGAAACAGCCGGCGCTTTGTGTTTCTATGTGTGTGCTTGCCGCTCAGCCGCGACAGACGAGAGATCCCACCCCCAACCCCCGGAACAGCAGTTACGGAGGCATCATCCATAAGAGGAAGGTCTGCGCACCGCCTCCGTAACGACGGGAACCAGGTAAAGATGCCTTCACAAGGATCCGACCGAAGGGAGCAGCGGGGAAGAAAGACGAGGGAGAGCGAGCTGGAAAGGAGGACCGGGAAGAGATGAACGAGAAGAACGGGACAGACGGGTGGTGCATGCCGAGACGAGAGGCCGCATCCCGACTGCAGAGTTTTGTCACCGCAGTTGTCAATAGATGTGAATAAATTCAGCAGTGTGTAATCGGGATGTTTTGTGTGGTCTGGCTGAATCGGGAGGAAAGAAAAACAACACAGAGGTGGTAGGAAGGAACCTGCCTGACTGGCGCTGTCGACAGGATCTCCCGACGGGGAGCGGACCAGCGATGGGACTAATCGAGATGGCAACAAAGAGCCCAGGGCTGAACGAACATCTCGGCCGTGGACCAGCAGGCCAAGCCATATCCTACAGTGAAGCATGTTGGTGTCTTGTAGTTCCTTCCGCTGGGCACTGTGACAGTTTTGTGAGCGGGGAGGACGGGAACAGACGAGTAGGAGGGCGGCAGATGGAGCTGGTTGTAAACGCCGAGGTAGCACGGGTCAGCGGAGGGTCAGGGTTGTCTTTCGCTGATGAGATGGCGTTATTGGAATTAAAATTGAAAATTTCAGAAGCAGAATTGGCAACTGAAATATTGCGGTACGAGAAAGAGGTCGGGGAGGCGGTGGGCGGAGTAATACAAGAAAGGTGCGTCCGGAGAAAGGGGCGGGTGTCGCGGAGCATTTCGAGATAGGCCAGAGAGCGGAAAAGGCAGACCGCAGACTGTAAAGTTGGAGCGCTGACACAGCCACCGCGATCGAGAAACAGGAGGCAGGTGTCAACGTGCCACAGGAGCGCTCTGACGATTTGAAGGAAACTGATGAAGACAACCTCGGCAGTGGAAATACTTGAGCTGCGGGGAGCACGCTAGCCTCCGGGAAAGATGCGGCCATCGAGGATTTCAGACCTCCGGATCGGTTGGAGGTGGCAGCCGCAGTGCCAGAAGTGGTGACTGCTCTGAAGGAGCATAGCGGCAACAAACGGGAACGCGCAGACGCATCTGCGGCTGTAACGGTGACCGCAGTAGCGCAGACCGGTAGCGCTGACGCTGAAAGAGGATGCGGCAGGTTGTCACAGATCTCTCCGGAGAACACTCGGACCGAAAGAATGGACTAGGCGACAGGTGTCTCCACACAAACTCACATTTAATACTCTCTGCGTGACGCATACACTAGAACACAAAACTAAGGAAACTAACAAACACAAAACACAGACTATAAAGACGCACAACCCGGGCACACTGCTACCAGCGTCTACTACAAGCGTTCTACTATAAGCGGTCCGCGTTCGTGCTCACGGTTGGTTCGGTGAGGCTGCGGCGTTGTATGGATCCCGTAGGCGGCGTCGAGGCGGCGTTCGACGTGCTTCGGCTAGCGTCGCTGGCGGCGTCGCTGGCTGCGTCGTATAAACTCCAGGTCCAAGCGCCCGTGGAGGTGATGTCGGTGTTGTCGTTGGGGGCACCACCCGGATGGGTGGCAACAACGCTGGAGATACCCCTGGCCGTAGCAGGTGGTCGCGTCCTCCGTTGACTCCCCGGAACGGGCTCAGGAACGGCAAGAAGTCCACGACGCGATGCCGTAGAACGCGAGCTCACCGGAGCAGTAGCCGGCGTCGCTCTCTTCCAGCCAAAGTGACCCTGACCCTGACCCGCCGGAGCCTCCACTTCTCTGCTGTTGCCCCCGGGCCTCGCCCTCCCTCTCCCTTTTATAGCCTCGGTGTTAGTCCACGTAATCCTTGTCGTCGTCTTCTCTTCACCAATCATCTCTCTCCACCTCACCGAATGCTTCTCCACAAATCATCTCCCTCCACTTCACCGAATGCTTCTTCTTCCTCTTCTTTATTCTTCGGTTAATCCACGTCGTCTTCTTCACACCTCTTTCTTTAAAATTTAATTTGGGTTCCTTAATATGTGTGACAAGGAAGGCCCCCACTCTCAAGAGTTTTTCCATGAAAAACTGCTCACGTCATACTCATCTTCAAGCCATCCAGCCAACCGATATATTCTGTGGCGATTCTGGACCCAGCACACAACACATTGCAGACGCCCAGCACACACCAAACGCACTCCACTAACACAGCACACCAAATTGCGTTTTGAGAACACTAACACACCACTGCCGCTTTCCGCCCACAGTCCTTAATAAACATGTTCATGTCCACAACACACACCCTTGTATAATCACATAACACCAACAACAGCAACAACAGCAACAAGATAAATCCCAGAGATACTCTAACCCAACAACAACAACAAGATACATCCCAGAGATACCTAGAGCTGTTCAGTTGGCTGTACTGATGAAGTCCGATCCAACGTTATCTCTGGCTTTAATATACTCCACCTGAAATTAGTATTCTTGCAATGCCAAACTCCATCTCATAACTTTACTGTTGTTCATTTTGGCCTTGGTTAAGTATTCAAGCAGCTAAAGATCGGTTTGAATCCTGAAATGTCTTCCATAAAGATAAATGTGGAATTTCTTTACCGCCCACACCACTGCCAAACATTCCTTTTCAACAGGGGAGTAGTTGCGTTCACTAGCCGATAATCTCTTGCTTACAAAAAATACCGGATGTAGCACGCGATTCTCTTCTTGCAAGAGTACGGCTCCTAAAGCTCGGTCTGATGCATCAGTGCGAAGCACAAACTCTTTATCCATATTCGGAGCAAGCAGAACGGGCGGTCTTGCCATATGCCCTTTTAACATCACGAATGCATTTGCATGTTCAGCAGTCCAATTCAGCTTATTGCTTGCCCCCTTTTTAGTGAGTTCGACAAGCGGGTCGGCTATGTGGGCATAATCGTGAATAAAGTCCCTGTAGTATCCCGTTAGACCCAGGAACGACTGTACCTCTTTCTTGGTCGTCGGTGCCTGGGCCTGCTGTATTTTGTCCAAGATGTCGTCTTTCGTCGCGATACGGCCCATACCCAGCTTGTGTCCAAGAAAAGAAATGGCTTCAAGGCCCACCTCACATTTTGCCGGTTTTATGGTCAACCTGGCTTGCTGAACTCTATCAAATAGTTTTTCCAGCGTCATTACATGCTCTTCCCACGTATCTGCTGCCACAAGGATGTAATCAATATAGTGTTCTACATTTTGGAGCCCATCCAAAACCTTCCTCATCAGCTTCGTGAATATTGCAGACGCTGTGTTCAAACCAAAAGATATGAATTTAAACTGAAATAAACCCGCCGAGCACAAAAAGGCAGTCTTCTCTTTAGAAGAATCTTCCATTGGTATTTGCCAATACCCTTAGCTAAGTCAAATTTATAAAAAACCTTTTTTGAGCCACCTTAGCGAACACCACGTCCGCTCTTGGTATGGGTTCTGCATCGTGCACTATGATATGTCATTTAGCAGACGAAAATCTACACACAGCCGGTTAGTACCATCGGGTTTTCTGGCAACCACGAGAGGCGCATTGTATACTGACCACGACCTCTCAATCACACCAAGCTCCAACATATCCCGCACCTCCTTTTCTATTGATTCTTGAACTGGTAAAGGTAGTGGGTATTGCTTCACGCTGATTGGTTTATCTGTAGAGAGATCTAGTCTGCAACATATGACATCCAGTTTGCCCGGCACATCTGAAAACACATCCTCTTTGCTTTAGAGTAGGGCCTTTATCTGTGAGCTGTGGGCTTCATTCAAATTGGAGTTTATTAGCACCTTATCCCAAACTACAGTTTTCTTCCCACTGCATGTGGGCATCTCGAAAACATCATCTGTCTCCTTGGCTACTACCGAGCATACTGCCTTGGGGCGCACTGTATGGGAACTCTTTCTTCGTACTTTTTCAACATAATTGCATAGAAAACCTTCTTGGTGTTATTTATCAATAACTCATAATCCATTACATTTTTCTTCTGCATCAAAAGGTAAGAGTCCTTCCACTGCATCAGTAACTTATTTTGATCCGTGGGTAGCAGGATGAGAACCTTGTCCCCCGGATTCAAATTCCTGTGAGTGGCTCTCTTGTCATAGTAGCCCTTATAGCGTTCGTGCGCCCTTTCCAGGCCTTGATGTGCAAGCCTGCATGCTTCTTCCAACTTTTCCCGCAACTCAAGAACATATGTGTATGTTGTCTTGAGATCTGATGCAATCTCCTTATTAGCCCACAGCTCCTTGAGTATTGTAAGTGGACCTATAACAGTTCTCCTATACAACATCTCGAAAGGCGAGAAACCAAGACTCTTTTGTGGTACTTCATGGTAAGCGAACAAATGAGCTGGGAGATATCTATCCCAATCAGTAAGTCTCTCCTGGCACATTTTCTTGATCATGTTTTTGAGGGTGCCGTTGAACCGCCCTACAAGCCCATTACACATGGGATGGTAAGGCGTCGTCAGTAACTGCCTTATTGACAAAACGCGGTTAACCTCCTTCATTAGTCCCGATGTGAAATTCGAACCCAGTCACTCAAAATTTCCCTCGAGAACCCATAAGGCGAAAACATTTCCACAAGACCCTCCGCCACTTGGATACTGTCAATAGTTCTCAATGGAATAGCGTCAGGATAACGAGTGGCCACGTCAACCAGAGTAAGCACATATCTATTGACTTTGGCGGATACTGGAGAGATTGGCCCCACAATGTCAATCGCCATTCGCTGAAACAGTAGGTCAATGGCTGGCATCTTGCCCAGAGGTATGGGGCCAACTCTCCCCTTCGGAACAGTGCGCTGGCACATGTCACATGAGCGAACAAAGCGCTTAACGTCACTCTGAACACCCGGCCAAAAGAACTCCTCGGTAATCCTAGACACTGTTTATTGAACACCCTGGTGCCCGGCCATAATGGCGTCATGTCCTAACCGTAGCACGGTCTCTCGCATTTCTCTCGGTAACACCAGCTGTTGGAACCGCCTTCCTAAACTAAATATGCATTCCTTGTGCAGAAGACCATTTACCAATTGATATTCGAAGGACGTGCGACTCTTCTTTCTTTTCACTTTTTCTCCGACTCTTTTGAAGGAGGTCTCAGAGCTCGGGTCTTCTTTTTGCGTAATTGCAATTTCGCCCGGTGTTACGCTCAAGCATATCGCAGCAGGAGTAGAGAGCGGAAGCTGCGTTGCTCGGCCTATCGCTTGCACTCTTGTCTCCATTGCCGACGATAAACTGACTGCACCCGTCTGAGCTGTCGCGGGCCTTTCTTCCTTTGGATGTTCTTCAACGTCTAGCATCCTCCACTCGGGATCAGGGTCTTCGACACCTCTTGCACCCGTAATGTTTCCCAAGATGAGATCGTAGATGGGTTGGCCTACGCATTTTGCCACTACCTGCCCAGTGTAATATGGCGTGGACACTAGAATCCTAGCTTCAGGAAGGTACCTTACTGTGCTATCTACAAGAGTGACGGCCGACGCTTTCCCTGTAAGATCCTCGTCCTTCACCAGGCTTTTCCGAACCAAGACTGCGTTGGCTCCGCTGTCTCTAAGCACCAATAAAGGACGGTCGTTCCCTATTTGCCCAACCACCACCGGCATTGCTGCTTCGACTTGGGTGTTAAACTCACTGCCTCATTTTTCAGCGGGTTTTCTCTTCTTTCAGTTGTAGAAATTCCGGTGGCGTGACGAGTTGTACCCTAGAGTCGACAACGCATGCAGCGCTGTCCTGCGTTCTGTATAGGCACTCATCCAGAGTATGACCCTTCCTCTTACAACTTTAACACACCACCTGTGATTTTTGGGGCAGCGCTACTAGTTCGACAGTCAGCTGCACGGTGACCGACCTTGCCGGAGAGAAAAGTCCTTACTGGCGCCTTAGAGGCACCGCCATATGCTCTTGGTTTTGCCGCATCTGTCTCAAGGGTCTTTTGGGTTTCCTCCTTTGCCTTACTGAAATTTCTTAAGCCTTGAGCCTCGAGGAATTGGTCTCCAGTGGCGGCGAACTCTTGCAACGAAAACAATTTTCTTTCTTTCAGGAATAGCGCCAGCTTTAGCTTCAACACCCTAAATATTGTTCTGTGACCAGCTTGTAACGCACACCTTCAAAACTCTTTTCTTTATTTGACATATAAAGCCATCTATCAAATCAGTTGGATAGCCTGCAGGAAAACTGCTTAGCGATTTCCGAATCCGCAGGTTTAGCGCTGCGAAATCTCCCACGAAAACCCTTTGCCGTAAGCTTGAATCTTTGGAGGAGTGCCTTTTTGACTTTCTCGTAATCCATGGAATCGGCAGCGGGCATCCTTCCAAACTCATTCAGCGCTTCTCCGACTAAGCACATGCCCAATGCCATGGCCCTTTCACTGCGCTCCCAGCCTTGCCACAAAGCAATCCGCTCGAATTATTGCAAATATGGGTCCAAATCATCTCTCTTGTCATCAAAAGGAGCCATCAGCTTTCTTGGACAAACTATAGCCGGTCTGGAGATTCTGCACCCGCTAAGGAACGCTGATCATTGTCCGTGATCTCCTCATATCCCTCCGCGACATGCGCCTGTTTCCAAAAAAGAAACTCTTTCTCCCGTTCTATCCTTCTTTTCTCCTGTTCTTCTGCCTCGCGAGCTCTTTTCTCTTCTCGCTCTTCTGTCTCGCGAGCTCTTTTCGCCTCGCGCTCTTCTGCTTCGCGAGCGACTGCGCGTGCTTGCGCCCTTTCCTCTCTCTGCCTATGTGCCTCCTCTATCTGCCTATGCCTCCTCATCATATAGACGCATCGCCTTTTCTTTGCTTAACCCCAGCTTGAGCGCCAGTTCTAACGTTTTCGCCAAATCCATACTTTCTGCCGTCGAGAGATCGGAAAGATCCGAGAAAAAGCAAAAATAAAAAGGAAATGAATCCTGACACAGGCTCACCACTTATCTTTGACAAAGTTCTCTCCATAGAACACTCGGACCGAAAGAATGGACTAGGCAACAAATGTACCCACACAAATAAACATTTAATACAACCTACGTGACACACACACTGGAACACAAAACTAACAAAACTAACAAACACAAAGTCTATAAATACACACGACCCGGCCACACTGCTACCAGCGTCTACTACTAGCTTTCTACTATTAGCGGTCGGCGTTCGTACTCACGGTTGGTTCGGTGTGGTTGCGGCGTTGTATGGATCCCGTAGGCGGCGTCGAGGCGGCGTTCGACGTGCTTGGGCTGGCGTCGGTGGCGGCGTCATTGGCTGCGTCGTATAAGCTCCAGGTCCAAGCGCCCGTTGAGGTGATGCCGGTGTTGTTGGCTTCAGGGGCACCACCCGGATGGGTGAAAACAGCGCTGGAGATACCCCTAGCCGTAGCAGGTGGTCGCGTCCTCCGTTGACTCCCCGGAACGGGCTCAGGCACGGCAAGAAGTCCACGACGCGATGCCGTAGAACGCGAGCTCACCGGAGCAGTAGCCGGCGTCGCTCTCTTCCAGCCGATGTGTCCCTGACCCGCCGGAGCCTCTACTTCTCTGCTGTTCCCCCGTGCCTCGCTCTCCCTTGCCCTTTTATAGCCTCGGTGTTTGTCCACGTAAGCCTAGTCGTCGTCTTCTTCTCTTCTGCACCAATCATCTCTCTCCACGTCACCGAATGCTTCTCCAAAAATCATCTCTCTCCACTTCACCTAATGCTGATTCTTCCTCTTTATTCTTCGGTTAATCCACGTCGTATTCTTCACACCTCTTTCCTTTAAAATTTAATTTAGTGCACATAATATATTTGACACAGGTATACAAATGCTCCAGTGCGCGAAGAGTCCAGGCGCGAGAAAACTGGCGGCGCTACGTCGAGGGAGACCGGCGAACGCGCGAGAGTGCGCGCTCATGATGCGGTAGCAGGAGTAATTTCGTTTGGCAGTGGAGGCGAGATCGCGGGCCAACCGAGTGTGCGAATGGCTTCGTGGGAGTCTCAACAAGTGAAAACAACGCGACTGGCAAATGAGCCTCAAGTCACCAGGGTGGCGGAAAGATTCAGCTGCGCTTCGCATAAAGGTCCAAGGGGGGAACGCTCGGTCAAAATTGTAAACGAGCGTCAGATTGCGCTTGTCAGAGGCCGTACTACAGGGGACGGCCAATTGTACTAATCGTCAGGAGGTACGCGCCGTGGCAGGTGACCAGTAAGGGTGATTGCATTGAACCAACTGACCGCCCTCCGCTGCAGTGGGTTTAGAGCACACCGTGGCGTTCGAGATGGCAATTGTGGGCAGGCATTGCGAGGACAACGCTGACAAGCTGCCGAGGCTTATAGCACCAGCTCTACTGGTAAGGGGAGCGGGGTGAAAGGGGTAAAGGGGTAACGCTATTCCCTAGTCCTTTTCTTTAATGGTTTCACAGTGCCCGGGGGAGGGTCACGGGACACCAGCCGCGCGCGGTTGTGGTGTGAAATGTGATGCGTTCCGTAGAGGCACGCATCACAGTGGCAGTGGAGGTGTCGGGCGCGCGGCCTTATTGCATCCGAACGTAGCCGGAAGAAACAGCCGCCGCGGTTACGTGCATGTACGCGCGGGCGATTCGGCAAGCCCAAAAAATAGCTGGCGCTTTGTGTTTCTATGTGTGTGCTTCCCGCTCAGCGGCGACGGAAAAGAGATCCTACCCCCGTCCCCCCTTCTCCGAACAGCAGTTACTGGGGCATCATCATATATGCGCGCCGCTTCCGTAACGACGGGAACCAGGTAAAGATGCCTTCACAAGGAGCCGGCCGAAGGGAGAAGCGGGGAAGAAAGACGAGGGAGAGCAAGCTGGAAAGGAGGACCGGGAAGAGAGAAGAGACGATCGAGAAGAACGGGAGAGACGTGTGGTGGATGCCGAGACGAGAGGCCGCATCACGACGGCAGAGTTGTGTCACCGCAGTTGTGAATAGATGTAAACAAATTAGGCACTGTGTAATCGGAATGTTTGGTGTGGTCTGGCTGAATCGGGAGGAGAGGGAAACAACACAGAGGAGGGAGGAAGGAACCTGCCTGACTCCTATGGTGGACCATCTGCTTACGAGGCTATCACGCGCTCCAGACCCACCTCGCATCCTGGGTTGCCACTCTGGCTTCGAAATCCACAGCTGCTACCGCATATCTCCCCTCGACCTGTGACATCTACCATAAACCATCGGTATGGACTAATTTGTACAGCCTCCCTCAACAATTTGACGCTCAGTTTGACCGTGGTCTGCGAAACCTACAGCAAAAGCCGACCTGATCGTCACGTGGTTTTGGCGACTTTCAGGCTCCCTACACCACCTCCGCTTACCAAACCATTTGGCTAGGGTGACCACTCTCTGGGTGCCGTGGCCGCTCCGCACTTTGCCCTAATAACGAAAGTATAAGCCCACACAAGACTCGGTAGAATTGTCTCGTGTGACACATCCCCGGATATCCGTTTCGCTGAGAACGTCCCCCGTCCTACCTGGAATAACCTAGGGAAAACCTTCAGAAATCGTCATTACATCCTGTCAATCAGCATTCTCTCCTTACTGCGTCTGATGAGCCTCGGTGCCATCAAGAATACCAATTTATTTATTTATTTATTTGTTTATTTTCAGCGTGCACACAGCGATTGTACGGCAATACTGTGGGGGGGGGGCAGGAGAACGAAGATGCAAGGCAAGACCGTAAATGCAGGAATTACATCAACGATCAGAAATATGCAACAATGGAACCAATTCAGCGTAGAAACAAAAGAGTCATTTGATACGAAAGTTGCAACAGCACTATCATGTCGAGTGCATTCCCTGATACATCGGGGAAAAACTGACATTTTGAAGAGGTCTGTTCTACAGTATATTTCTGTAACCTTGTTCCTGTGATCTGTACGCGACGAAATGTAGTTGGGAATCAGCATGCACAGACCGGGTTCTATACCTGTCTTGGAATGAAGGATTTTGTGAAAGAATTTTAGACGAAGGATTTTTCTTCCTTTGTCAAGCGTGTCACAGCCTAGACTTCCTTTTGCGATTGTTACACTGAAGTACTTTGAGAACTTGTTGAAGACAAAGCGAACTGCCATGTTCTGTACTCTTTATATTTACGAATATTATTCACTGGTCCATGTATCTCACACTGTGCACCCATAATCAAGTACAGACCAGACAGATGTCTTGTATAAGAGTGCCTTTGTTTCAGCAGGCAACCGTTTCGTGTTTCTGCGGATGAGCCCTTAAGCTCTGCAGGCTTTAGCTGAAGTAAAATCAATATGTCTATTACATGTGATCTTGGCTGTTTTATACACGCCTAGAGATTTGTGCTCCGTCAATGTTTTTAAATTTGTTCTATTAATAATATGAGCATATTCATGAGATGTCTTTTTTATTGTGAAGCACATGTGTACTGTTTTTTAGGTTAATTTGCATGACCTATGAATTGCACCATACGGCAACACTTATGAAGTCTTACTGTAATTAGATACAGTAATTTGGATTAGTACTTTGCCTGTACATCGCATAATTGTACACGAATAGCAGTACGCAAGTGTAAATACAATCACAAATATCATTTATATAAATTAAAAACAGTGGGCAAAGAACGGACCCTTGCGGTGCACCAAAAGACACACCTACACCATTCGACTGTTCTCCGTTGGCAATCACCCTTTGACTTCTTCAATTAAGATACTCTTTTATACATTTACCAACTTCATCATTTTTGTTATACCAGGACAGATTTTCAATCAACAGCGAGTGTGAAACAGCATCAAAAGCTTTTTAAAGGTGCAAGAACGCAAAGTCAACAACAATCCATTGATCTAAAGCATCTGCTCTATCATGGGTTAATTCTGTAAGTTGAGCAATACAAGAAAAGCCGCTACGGGAACCGTGCTGTTAACGATTCAACAGAGAATATTTATTCGATTGTTGCATGATTCTAGTTTAAAAACCTGGTCGAGAACTTTACAAGCGACACTTGTTAATGAGACTGGTCGGTTATTGCGAACAATATTCCGAGATCCTGATTTTTGCACTGGTACATTTGCTACTTTCCAGTCTAGGGGCAAAGCGCTCTCTTGCAGGGATTCAAAAAAAGTAATATGCAAGAGTTTGGAAAAAAATTCGCGCTAGCGGAAAGCAAGGCAGATGGCAATCCATTAGGCCGGTGGTTTTGGACTTATCGAGGCGTTGTAATATTGTCTCAATGCCGTGTTTATCGATAACAACATCACCTATTTGATCACCGAGCTCTATACCGGAAGGAACTAGTGTTCCGTTTTTGTTCCTATGGACAGTAAACACAGACTTAAAAGAACGCGTTAAAGGCCTCGGCTTTATCTAGGCTTTCATTAAAAATGTCACCATTCACGGCAAGTGATGGAATGGAAACATCATCTTTACAATTTCTTTTGATGACCTGCTACTGTTCTTTGGGGTTCGCACACTTAAGCACGGTGTTCAATTGTTCACTTATGGATTCCAATTTTTGCTTTTGCTTTACTGATAGATTTTTTGTAAGCAGATAAGCTCATTTTCGTTTTTGGTTTACTGTCCGTATCTGTCTTGTACAAGAAAGTTTACTTTTGCTGCTCCGCTGCGTCATTACCCAAAACGGCACATACAGGTAACGCACTTCAAGAACTTTTGTTTAGAATGCGTTCCACAATTTCTGTACGCTTTGAGGTTCGGCTAATGTTGCAAACACATTCAAGTACCTATCAAGTACCTATCCAAGTATCCTACGCAGTGCGTGCTTTCCCGTACGTATATATGCGCCGATTTTCTGTTTAGCAAACCTTACATGCTGTGAATTCATTTCGCACATAACCCCTATACGATAGCTTATACCCCGAAGTACTAGGGTAGATCATGCTGCCGCGGGTTCGTTTGTCAGCACCAGGTCTAAAGTATTGTTATCTCCCCCCGGTGGGGGGGGGGGGGGGGGGTTGTTCCTGGGCCGATTGGGTTAGTGAAAAGGAGCTGCAAATCTCTATCATTTCTTTTCCGGACCCGCTGCTGGTATTAGGTAACGGAGTCTGCTGTGACCAATTTATTTCTGGCAGATTGAAATCGCCACAGATGATGAAACAGTCACTATTAATGGTTTCTACCGATTCTTTGAATTTTCTGAGGAAAATTCTGTGACTACAGGAGGGTCTATATAATGAGCATACCGACACCGTTCTTCCGTTTTGCAATCTGATTTGTACCCACACTGCCTCACTTTTTCACCAATATCAAAATCAATGCTGCGGGAATATATGTGATCACCGACTGGAATAGAAACGCCTCCTTCACGACCATCGCGGTCTTTTCGATAGCATGTGTACCAAGCGGAAATACTTCACTGTTAGCTGTATCATCATCCAACCATGACTCTGAGCCTAAAAGTACAGTAGGCTTCGTAATGCCAACCAGATATCAAAATTCATCAATTGCTAAGCCTACAGAACAGCAGCTCCCCTCTCATGCTCTATTACTGGTATCACACATGAATCCAGGCCCCCTGTGACACCTATAGTGCGTAGCACAGTCCCTACAACAGAGCGTGGACAATCCCGCAGTCGACACCCAGACCCTCCAGCTCAAAGAGACCGGTCATAGCCTGCTGACGATAGGGCACCTTCAAAAGGTAATTGCATCCTCAATAAGCGCTTAGGGCAGCTTCCCTTTAAATTCCAGGAATACACAACCTTACATTAACCCCAAAACTGGCATATATTTTGTGACTTGCATCGTGGCACCCTGAGGTCTTCCAAAACATGAGCCGTACACAGCAACCTCCTCTTCGTGAAGCTACCAAAGCTTCCAAAATAAAATCTTGCAAGCAGTAGCACATAACATCATCGGCTCCAAGCAAGACCTTCTTAACACCTTCCGCTTCTAATAGTCTGGTACTCCACAGCCACTTACCTCAAATATCCCTTCCACCGGCCACAAGAACAAGGAACTACACATGAACATCACTTTTGAAGAGATGTTCACAATCGCCGGCGCTTGCATCCGCTATAGTACCCCACGTCGCGAAGAAATCACTAATGCATTGGTTCGCAACCACATCATTGATTCCCGAAGGAGCTTGAAACCACAATTCCCGCCCCCCTTCCCGAAGGAGCTTGCAGAGGTGATATTTATTCCCAAATCCAGTAAACTACCTTTCCTCTTTGATTTCAAGCCCACATCGTCTGCCACCTGCTCAGACGCATTGCACAAACGGATGGTCCAAACAGGCCTGCAAAACTCTAAAGAAGATGATAATCTTTGTCCCCCTCTAATGCTCGATTTTGGACCTGGTCTATCCAGGAATATGCCTTTATTGTCCTGCAATGCGTAGTACTGGTATTCAGGCTGCGGAGAACACCTCACACCTGAAAATGCTACGAACCCAGTGAACAGCGGCGACACGGACGAAGTTTTGCGTCTTTGGCGTGTGCTCGCTCGACGAATTCATCGCAGCGGGCTGTGCCTTGCGTTCCTTACGTGCCTTGTGCTTGTGCCGTGTGTTGTGATTTCTTCGTTGGTTCTATGTGCTGCGACTGCCATCTGCATTGTAACATCTTGGCAGAGGTGCAGACTTCCCATCCCTGGACCGTTGCTCACTGAGCACACACGTACCGCCACGGAGCTTCGCAGTGCTCGCTACATCGGGACAGTCACAATTACTAAACCTGGCGAGTTGCACAGTGCACCTATTTGTACTTTCATGGCGATGGTTCACCTCTGTGACCACGACTCCTTTTTGAGAGCTCTAGGCGACAAATTTGAGAAGTGGATAGCCATGTACGAACGCGTCAGCATCACGAACTGTGAGGCTGGCGAAGTCCTTTTTTTAATTCAGCGGCATGGAGCGGCAATGGTTGACGCACACAAAACTAACCGAACTAAATAGGGCTTTTAATGAAAAAGGAGACCTTCGTGATCAGCTCAGACAACCCGATGATTTTTGCCTCGCGGCGAAAAAAACACTACAGTGGCGTGCTTAGTACACCATTGAAACCTAGCTCGGCTACATGTAAGGTGAGTTGGCGTTTGGCATAAAGTCTGCACTGCCAATGCCAAATCGCAAAAGGAAGGACGCGTATTGAAAGTGATTGCAGATGATGTGTTCCAACTGCTCATCTGCAAGGGCTGTAATTCTAGGGACGCTGTTGCCAACGAGCATCGGCGCTTTTGCACGTATGGATGCGATTTCTTCGTGTGAGGAGCAGCATCTACCATCTTGCACCCCTCCCGGCAAAACCAGTACCGTCGCTGAAAACAGCACACGGAGCCCTCGTTCGGAATTGCAAGCTTTTGTATCTGTTCCGTCGCGACCTAACGTTCCGACTCCAATCTGCCTTCTGTATCGCTTAATCAGGCCGCCGCGCGCGTAGAACTTCCCGACTTCGACGTATCTCCGCCAGTATAATCCATCGCGAGCACAATCGTCTGCCACCCTGGCGCGAACGTTTTCCGCGCTCGCACTCCCTATTGGATGGTATCCCTACACCAAAACTCTAACTATACAGCTTAAACAAGTCCAGCGACATGCTTTGCGTTTCCTGTATTCATGCTTTCGCAGGCAAGAATCTTTCCCACTGCACTTGTCTCTCCTTGAGCTCAAAGGCGAAGAGAAGTGGCTGCACCTGTTCCATGCATAATGAGCGGCTTTTTACATTTCGATAAACAGCAATTTGTACAAGATTATTAATTGCGAAGAACCCGTCATCAGAACAGTAGACGTTGGAAAGATGAAATTTTCGAGAATTTTCAGGCGCTGATTCTGTATTTCTGCAGCAGGAATACCAAGATTAGAACAATCGGAACAGATTTCTACGAATTCTAATGATGAAAGATTGTTGCCTGCTAAGGAGTTCTAAACTTCAATGGTGTCGGGGAGAAGCTGTGCCTAAATGAGCAAGTGCGGGCACTAAATGCTCACTACGTGGTGGCTCCTTGTACATGAAGCTTTTTAAAGTATCAGATAATTAGCTAGTGATAAAAACCTTGGTAATTACATATGAAAGGGGTTTCTTAGCCGTCACGGTGCTGCCAAGCCTTGCGGATAAAGAATTAATTAGTTGCTTGACATACCTCATACAGAATTACCTGCCAATGAAGAGAGGACTACACAACAGATGGCGATGAATTGACTTAATTGCGGACAGCCTGGCGCGAGCACTCCTGCACGTGCCGCTGTACAATTCGTCGCCTTCTAGTATTTCGCACTACCCAGGGCCGCTGGCGGATCCTCCCGATAGCGAACGAGGAGATCGGCACTGAAAATGAAATGTTTAAATTACGATGGGCTTGAAAAATGGTTGAATATAAAAAAAGATGAAGGGCTTGTAGCCAAGGTGGATGAGACGATCGGCGAAAGTGTCCCTGTCGACGACGCATCCGGCACGCAGGGTGCCAGGAGCTCTTTGGACGAACCGAACGACAGGGACAGGGAGACGGTGTCCTGACGGGCTGGGAGCGTCTCGGTTCGGTCCGCGCATTCTGGCCGCGGCAACGTCGTCATTTCGTTGTGTCTTGTGGTCCGGGCAGGGGACGGCTGTGCTGATCGTCGAGGTCGGTTCAGGTCTGGCGGGCTGGGGAACAGGCGGGCGGTGCGGACCAGGTACACACGGCCGACGAGCACGGGAGGTGGAGGGCGCTAAAGCTTCGGGACCAGGAGGCAGATGAAGCGAGCGCAGCACCTCACACCAAATGTTCCGTGACAGCAAGCCACTGAATGAGATTATATGGCAGACGGCTACGAAATGATTTTAATGGCGGAAGGACTGGAGCTAGCACTCCTGCCCGCGTCATCGCACAGTTAGTCGTCTTCTAGTCCGTCCCCTGTGGCGCCCACGTCACTGCACATTTCGTCATCATCTAGTCCGTCACGTGTGACGAACTTTGATACTATGAAATGTGGAGTGGTGCGGGTAGGAGTGCTCGCCCCTGGTCGTCCGCCATCAAATCATCCTGTAACCATCCGTCATCTCATCTCAATCATCGGCTTGCCGTCAGGTAACAATATGATAGTGAATACAGTTAATCTGTTCGATAGCCTAAATTTTCCAAAAAGCATTTCTGACCTGATCACGTCATGGCCTTTCTGGTGATGAAACTGACTTTTAGATTCTTCAGGCTGGTGGCACATACGACTCTGCTTTTCTTACGGCATGTATCGTCCGCATGGATTGCACTTATATACTGTGCCTCATCTACCACTGTTTGATTAAATTTTAACGGCACCTTTTGGACTATATTAATTAGTTTTGTTCAACGCACTGGTGTTCATGAGGTGTTTCTCCCTTTACCCTATTTTACATCCGCGATGATACGACGCATTTATGGTCCACGCAGGCTCTACACTGTAAATTTGTGCGAAATGTCTAATATAACTGAAGAAAACTTCCTGCTTAGCTGTCTTGTTTCTTTTGCAAATGAAAATTTGTTTTTTTGAGGAGCGGAAATGGCGGCGTAACTTTTTCACATATGTCAGTGGATCCCGGAAACGCACTGAAAGTAAATGGAGGAAGGTGGCAGTGAAAGAAGAGAGAAAAAGATGCCGGAGTTGAGGTCAGTGGAATAATTTCAACCACCTGGGAATCTTTAAGGCGTTCTGACATCGCACACCACACGGCCGCATTTTCCGTTTCCTCTCCATCGAAACACGGCCACCGTGGTCGAGCTCCAACCCAGGTACTCGGCTTAGTAAACGAGCGCCCTAACCACTATTCAAGCGTGCCGGGGGGCTCACATTTTTAGGCACAAAAAAGACAATGTACGGAAGTAGACAAGAGGACGAAGTGCCTCAACGAAGTGCCTTCGTGTTTCATTTTTTTCTTGCGCCTTTCAAACAAAAAAATTAACGCAAAATACCTCGGTGCGTTAACAAGTTTTTTTGTCATTGGTAAAGATTGTTTTCGGTTTTAATTTTTTCTAAGCAATGGCAAGCATCGACAGTTGAGCTACGTGAAGTGTTAAGCCTTGAATTCTCTATCAGGGACAGAGCTTGCCACCGTTGGTGAACGCACAGGCTAGGCTATTCTGATAACACTTTTCTGAGTACTGACAATGAATGTTGTGAGATCAAGTCAAAAAGCGCGTCCAAAGCCCGTTTGCACTGTTTGAAACCCGAAGGGTTGAAACCTAAGCCGCTGCCTGAAACCTAAGGCCTTGAAAATAAATTTTCGAAGAGCAAAATGCAGAAGGATTATATGATACATGTCAATATAACAAGAGCATCCCTAGGACATACCTCAGAAGTCATAGTATGGCTTAGTTGGAATGAGGATAGGTGGCTTTGATCGGGATATCTCTTGGACCTGTGCTGTTAGCGGGAAGGCGCAAGTGTGCGATTACCGGGGTCACCAGCTTTCGCCAAAATACGGGTCTGAAGGGAGAGTGCGAAAGTCTTTGGGAAGGCAACTTTCGGAATCCTCTCGTCGTATGACTGACCTACTTTTCCTTCAAAGAATACTGGTTTCTTTGTTTCGTTCTAATCTATAAGTATACCGGTATAAGCTCTTTTTCTTTTTAGTGTATTCTCTAAACTCAAGTTCTTCGCTTGTGTTCTGATATATAAAGTCAAAATGTTCTGCATACTTTCAAAACAATCCTCAAGTAATTTAAAATTTCTTTTAGTGTGCCATCGAAGCTACTGGGTGTGTCTATGCCATCAGGTAGATGCGAACGTAAGCTTTGTCGTATTTCATAATGTAGTTCCCCTGGGTGAATATTACTTCTATTCGAAAGCGCACACATTTACGGTGGACAAAGGCAGCAGTATTTCCGTTATTAATTGTTTGCCTGGCGCATATTGCATTGCAGCATGCACACAGCGCGGCTGAACAATTTGGTGCACATTTAGCTTATGCTCCGAGAAAGGAACTACGCTGGAATTACAAGGGAAATTTTTTCCTCGGCTGGTATAACTATGATCCCAAGCAAGAGTACCTTGAGAAACAGTAGAAGTACTGCGAAATTCTGGCACTCACTAGCCACACTTGAAAAATTCTAAACAAAAGCACTTATTTATGGTGTGATAAAATAGGCAGATACTCGTACTGAAAGAGGTTTTCTATTTTTAAAATATATTATGCGAAGATTAGCGGTTATACCATCATGGCGAAAATAAAAGCAGTCCTAAAAAATGTCAATTCAGAAAAAAATTATTCCGCACTACAATTCTGCAGCTGTGGAGCAGCAGAAGACAAAATCTCAAGTAAGTATACAATATCCTAGAAAAAAGGTAGGAGCCTTCTAACTGGTATGAGCTAAAGGCAGCGCCCACTACAGACTCATTTCCTCCTAGCGTTGATACTGCTCACAGCAAAGCCGCCATTCTCCATCAGGGTTTGGTTGATGCTACACATAATCTTCGTCTGTAGTTGGGCACCTGTACAAGGCTTAAAATGTTCTGTAAATGCAGTTTTTGGGATGTAAGTTATTTTTTTTCAGAAGCGAAGTACTCAAAAGACTACTTTTTGTTCCTGCAACCAGTAATCCTTTCTAAATCTTCTCTATACCCCAATACGGAAACATATTTTACTAGACGACTTGCTGAGACATCAAAAGTTTTTTTTTAAAGCTGGCTGCTTCCAACGAGAGCAGAACTTAGTGCGTCCATGCGTGTCTTAAACACCTACAGTAGAAATAATTGCAATGCAACTTTTTAACATGGTTGTTGGCTGAAAAAAAGGGAAAATTGATTTTTGGGGAAAGAAAATGGCTCAGTATTTGTCTCACATCTCGGCGGACACCTAAAAGGCGCCGTAAGAGAAGGGGTAAAGGAGTGAGTGAAAAAAGAAAGGAAGAAAGAGGTGCTGTATTGGAGGGCTCCCAAATAATTTCGACCAATTGGGCATCTTTAACATGCACTGATATCGCACATCACACAGAAGCCTTTGCGTATCACCTACATCGAAACGCTGCCACTGCAGTCGCGTTCAAACGCGGGTACTCCGGATCAGTAGCCAAGAGCGCTAACCACTGAGCCACAGCGGCGGGTAAACAGGATACGCCTGTTACATGTTTATGATGCCAGTAAATTGGTGAAGAAAATGATGGCAAAATGAAAAGATTTTGTTGCTCAGAAAGTGTGCCTTATTTTTAAACGCTACACCTAAGAAAACAAATTGTGCCCAGCGTGCGAGAGGCATTGTTAAGGTACAATTAGCTTAAAATTACTATCTTAACTTAACCAGTAATGCACCAAACAACCACGGCTATAGCTAGGCATTCCGCGCGTGCACTGTGAATGTTAATTCTTAGAGCGGGAGTGTATAGAACGGCTCTCCTAAACCATGGCGAGACAAAACGCATGCGGAGCGTCATCGCGGAGTTTATATCATCTGTGGCACAATATAGTTCATATCTCTGAAATGTGTGCGCACTGAATTGCTTATATTATCAAACAGCGCAATTCCAGGCAGTGTCCACACCACAGGCTCCCTCTGTTCTACCACATATATGTTTTGCAGCTCTTCCCTCGGACTGCATGCACCGTGAGTGAGCCGTTTATAGGCGTTCAACGGCTTGTATTTGAAGAGGACAAAAAAAATTGGCAGCGGCTTAGCTCGGCTGTGGCAGGATAAATGTACCGAGAGGTACGTTTCCCTGACTGAGCTTATTTTCAGAAACTGGAATGGTGTGATGGAGTCACACGACGGGCCTTCACATCCTCTTCTGTTGGCTCCCGTTGACTGGCGCATTTCCTATAGGCTCCATCTCCGCGGATATGTGCCGTTTACTATGCTCGGCAGCCTGGCAACTTCGTCTGGTGAAGCGTTCTTCTCTCTGCTCAGGCGTCTCCGCAGCTCTCCCCGCTTTCAGACGCTCATTCTCTGTTTGTAGAGTAGCCAACCGGGAGACAACCTCGAGATTGGAAGAGTTAATTTTCTGCTGTCTATACCGCCCTTTAGCAGTAGATGGACTCTCCTTATCTGCATCGATGTCAAACTTTGAGACACAGCCGCCCATTACATCTCCGCCTTTTATATGTATTGCTGCGTATGCGACGAGCGGTTCGGGTGATAGAGTCGGCGGCGCGCTTCGTTCCAACGGTGGAGCGGGCTCACGGCCGCGGAGAAGCGCACGCCGCACCTGCTGCTCCTCTCTGGTTCCCATGGTAACGGCGCGTTCGCAAAATTGTTCCAGTTCCAGTTCCAAAAACTTTTATTTCCATCAGAAATGGAGGACCTCTACTGTCTACCCCTGGCGCGCAGGCCTCGGGGCAGAGGCCAGGGCCTCCGCGACTAGATGCAGGCAAAGAGATGTTGGCTCTTCGCGGCCTCTGCCGCCTGATGGATGGCTTTCATCTGGGTCGCGGGGTCCGCGCTGTGCATAAGGGTTTCCCAGGCTTCTCTACTATCTATTCCTTCCCTCACCCCTGGGGAGTGTACACACTGCCAAATTATATGGTCAAGGGTCCCCCTCTCTCCACATTTTTTACATTTATCTTCTATGTCCTCGTCTTGTAGGACGTGTGACGCCCATACCGGGTTTATGAAATTTCCGGCCTGTAGCCTTCTCCAGGTTACTGCCTCTCTGTTCCCGAGCTCCTTGTCCGGAGGAGGGACAGTTCTGCTCTGCAGTCTGTAATTCTCTATGATTTCTGTGTATGTTTGTAGTCTCTCGTCGAGTTCCTTGCAATCTGGCGGTTCCGCTTCTGCTCGGTGGTAGAGACCTCGAGCTGGAAGGTGCGCCGCTTCATTGCCTGGTACTGACGTATGAGCTGGTGCCCATATTAGGCTAATTTTTCTATGCATCTTTTTCCCCGTTAGAATCCGCACCGCTTCTAATGCGACTCTACCTCTTCCATAATTGTAGATGGCTGTTTTACTGTCACTTATTATATAATTTGCCTCTGTTCCCACGCAAGCAAGCGCTATTGCTACCTCTTCTGCTACTTCCGAATTGCGGCTGCGTATCGTAGCTGCTGATATTGCTGTACCCTTGTCATCCACCACTGAGGCTACAGCTGCTCCCAGTCTACCGCTCGCCGCATCCATGTATGCTACGGTCTCCTTATTCATTTCGTTGAAGCGTCTCATGAGGGTTTCGGCTGTCTTTTCCCTCCTCTCACTGTTGAAGGTGGGGTGCATGTTTCTCGGAAAACTGGCAATCCGCGTGACGTCGCGCTCGGCTGGAACCGCATGGCGTGCTTTCCGCGAGCGAAAAATGCGACGCGCAGCGAACGCCCGTGTCACCGCCGACGCGCGTGCACCCGCATGACAAAAAGAGAGCGACGCTTTCGCGTCGCTTTTCCCGGGTTGCCAGACAACACAACTCACAGCGACATGAATTGTCTCTGTTATTGCATATATAATATGCCCTTAAACTAACAGAACACTACAGTAAAATAATCTTAGTGTAATTAGATAGCAGCATTTTTTTCTTAAGTGTATTTACCAAGCTTAATTTCAAGCAGGAAAATTGTGTGCGAAACTGCGACTATGTACCTTCCGCATGCTGAGAGGCCGCTGCTTGTTTACAACTTGACATACAAAATGGAGTGTCGGCCGCTTTCTACCGAGCAGAAGAGGAGATTGCTACTATTAAGGGGGATGCTCATTCTGAAGCAAGAACAAATGCGGGTCAGGAGGTCTACTTGTGTGCGGCCTGCATGGTTGAGAAGAAAGCAAGAGAGCGAGTACCATACACTGGTAATATTACTTTAAATTGTCTTTCCCGCATTAGCGATGAGAAATGAAGCCCTGAATCTAATGTTTTTGTTATATGCAGTTTCAGGTTATGAGGGAACAGGATCCAGAGCTGTTCTTCAAATATTATCGAATGACTCCCGAACTCTTTGATCTAATTCATGGCCGTGTGCGGGAGAGGCTCACAAAGATGCACGTCGTTCAGGAGCCCATCTCATCTGGCGAGCGTCAGGCTATGACATTAAGGTAATTTAGTGGCATGAATCAATGTATGGCCCACTGTTGTGTTCACTTTGTATGTGTGCTTGATTATTTGGCACCCACACATTCCTTATAGGCAAGTTGACCAGCCAAATGCAGATGTAATATGCAGATATAACTCAGATATGCGCAACTCATTGGTGTGATATTGATTTATGGTATTTCGTTGGTAAAAATAAAATAAAACCGTTCTGCAGATACTGAACCTGATTAAAAGCACGGCTTAAGAATTGCATTAAAAATAATGCTTAAATGACCTATAAAGCATGTGCTGCATGGTTTTGGGTGTCATTGTTGTCCTGAAAAGACACCTGTGAGAGAATGGACGTTTGTTTATACTTTTTACAATGCTTGGCTTGCGTCAGGTATCTATATTCAGGTAATGCCATTGTTGACATCGCCAAGGACTTCCGTGTCGGGCTGGAGACTGCACGAGAAGCGATCAACTTGACTCTCCAAGTGCTGTGGGATGATCTCGCTCCTCAGTATATCAAGGTACGTCATTTTGAATGAATACATGATGTTGTGCATTAACAGTCCACCTCTTGTTAGACCTAGGCTATTTTTCTAAGATTCTGTGATGTTATCTAGAATTACCTAAATTCTGTGGTGGCTTTTCTCTAAGGCACAACTTTTGTCTAAACTGTGTTTTAACTATTTCATGTAATTGGCATCACTTCTGTGGCTTGTACCCTTGCAGCCTCCAAATGAGCAAATGTGGCGGAGCATTGCTGATGGCTTCTAGAAGAGGTGGCAGTTCCCGAACTGCCTCGGATCTGTGGATGGCAAGCATGTTCTGATTGTGGCACCAGCAAACTCTGGCAGCCTATACTACAATTATAAGGTAAATGACACATAAGTAATGAATATTTGAATGTTTTGATTTAGATGCAAAAATTGGTGTGTTGAACTTTGTACATATAGGTGCATGATTGCACGCACTCAAACACTGACAGATTCACTTACTTGAACATAAACTGTTTTTAGGCCTTTGAATTTTCTGTGTTTCAATGCTGCCTCCTACCCCATTTCTTTTTTGCTTTTTCCTGTGGCCATGTCTATCGCTCAAAAGTGCCTTTTTGTTACAGGGCACACTTTCAATCGTGCTTATGGCTGTAGTAGACAGCGGATATCTGTTTCGTCTCGTCGACGTTGGGGCTCATGGCCGCATAAGTGATTGAGGCGTCTTCAAACGCTCTCCAATTGGCCGAAAGCTGCATGCTGGTCTGCTGCAGCTGCTTTCACATTCACAGCTGCCTGGCTTCCACAAAACACTCCCGTTTGCCTTTTTAGGGGATGAGGCTTTTCAGCTGCGAGAAGACTTTATGAGACCATTCCCTGGATCTAGGGAAGACCCAGCTGAGAGAATATTCAATTACCGTCTGAGCCGTGCACGGTGTGTGTATTTTTATATATCCTCTTGAAAGGAAAAGTACATCATTTTCAACTAGTGTTTATTTTTACACCGTAATTATGCTTTCATGCAAAGCAAGTTCCATGGTATGAGTGTAACGAAATGAAAACTTTGATAAATTAGATAAATGGGCTAGTTGCCGATTCATCCGCACTAAATAGGAGGGGAGCAGTGGGCAAAAAACTTCTACAGTAGAATAGGTCACACAGATGGAATGTTCATGTCGTCTGCTCTCTTTTTGTGCGTTGTTCCCCCGCCTTTCCCCTTTTGTTCAGTATGAGAACACCGAATACCTATGCGGTAGCTTGAAAAGGTAAGTATTACTGCAAAAGCTGAGACAAAAAGTTGTGGTTTCAACATTATACTATACCTCTAACCAACTCGGTACAACGAAATACCTGTTATTTTTCATTGTTTCTAATAGACGGTTAAAGACACGGTTTCCTGCTTTGGCACTCTAATTCTTAGCTTGTTTTTTCCCTGCTGTGCAACTTTAAATTTATTTAATTAGCACAGCTAAAAATTATTTCCATATGAAAACCAGATATTGTCGTTTGTACAAATCGCCTTGCTGTGAATGCATTTTCCTTTTTTTATTTTTGCAGGAGTTGTGTAGAGAATGCCTTTGGCATTCTGCGGGCACGGTTCAGAATCTTTCGTGGCCCCATCGACCTGAGTCCTGAAAATGCCAAACGGGCTGTCACGGCAGCATGCGTGTTGCAAAATTTTTTTGTGCATGGAGTCCAATGGATGCTCTTCATATAGCCCCGTTGGATTTGCCGACCATGAAGATGTATATGGCAATATGATTGACGGTGCGTGGAGAGCAACAACTGACACAGATTCGGCAACATTTGGCCTGCAGCCAACGCATGCACGGAAGTGTGCTCACTTGGCATTGCAGGTGCGCAAGCAGTATGCAGCGTACTTTGCGATTGAAGAAAAAAATGCCCTGGCAGTGGAAATTACTAGAAATTGATGAACCCAATTGTGAAAAAGTGCAAGAATAGTGCCTCAATATTGTGGAACTATTTTTCTGGAAAAAGATATCAGGCTTCAGAAGAAAAATTGCATTGTAATAAATGTTTAACTATTTTCTTTTTTACCTGTTTGCCGAAATTCCTTCTCCAAAATGCACCAACAACTCCCCGTTCTTCACTGACAGTTTTATTCGTTGTCCACATAACGAGCTGCAACTTGCAGAAGTTTCATCTCGAACTGTCCTCGAAGACGCTGTGGGCATCGTCTGTGTTTGTCCCCCATAAAAAGCCCGAACAGTTCTGATGCGTAGGCTCGTTTGGAGGCCAATTCTCCTAGGATCCCTATTTCTTTTTCAAAAGCCTTATCATGGCCTCTCTTCCTTTTTTGTGGACCAGATGATGTGCTGCTGGCTGGTGATGGCGTTGGTAAGGGGCTGGAAAATCCAGTTCCATCTTCCTGTGTAGCGGGGGTGAAGTCGGAAGCATCCAAATTGGCTTCAGCTTCATTGATAATAGCTCTTCCAGTCTGGAGGCACTCTGTGCTCGTTTCTTCGAACAAGTCCACGTCTTTATCTATGAGGTTCCCGCTCGTCCTACATGGATAATACACATTGCAAAAGCACACTATATTTCAACATTTGTGCAAAACACGACTTTGAGTAATGTGCTTGATTCGAAAGAAATACTCACTCAGGATATTCCAGTGTATCAAGCAGAAACAGCAGCTGATTAAAATAGGGCCATCGCACATTGAGGACGCTGTCCGCGCCGGAAACACTTTTTATTGCAGTTACTTCTTTGCGTATTTTCATAAAAGTATCCCGTAAAGATTTCCAGCGCTTCGTTACTTGTGTCACTGTAAAGACGTAACAAAGTGTTATTGTGAGCAATTGCACATATGCGCTCGCAGGAAGGTGATGCAACTAATGAAATATGCTGCGAAAATTTATTTTCTGCAGAAAAGAAAAAACAAACTCGAGAAGCCTGCATCAGTCCACGCTAGCTTCCTACTGCTAGTATTTACTTACAGGCATATTCATGCCAATCAGATGTCAAGAAACAACGCAGCTTGCAATGATCAAACTTTTTCTTTCGCAAATAAACAAAGCGCGGTGGCACGCTCTCTTCGAGCGAGATAAGTACGAAAACGGGGGGTAAACATGCCAAGTTCACACGCTTGTCGAGGCGAATGAATGTACATAGAACAAGCAGGGCAACAACATCACGTGTGCACAGATTTGGTACATACCGTCTACGCTGAGTGCAACTGCTATAGCTCGCCAAGCCTGGTCACGCTTCATATTGTTTTTATAGTCGCGGTCGCGCACGTCCCACAGGACGCGACGCCTCTCCACTTCCGTTATCAGAGCCTAGTTAAATGTTGCCTTGTCCATTTTCGATGAACACGATGCGCGAACAAAATCAGGATAGCACGTCTTTTCTTTGACTCATGCGCCAGTTCTGCCGAGAGAAAAAAAAATTGCACCAAAGAGGTCCCGCCGAGATGCGCAGACAGCAGGGCCATCTGGTGGCAAAACCAAAAAACCCAGAATGCCAAGTGACCAAAAGCCACGTGACATATCTGAACTCTGATTGGCGGACGCGCCGCGCGAGGCGTTTTTTTCTACTCCGAGCAGCAGCACGCGGCGGCGCGATTTCGTGTCGGACCATACTGGGCACGCGTCAAAATGACGCGCGCGTCCCACTATCCGCGCGTAAATCGCGCCTGAAATCGCCCCATGCGGTTCCACCTTTACGGTGGAACGGGCGCGGCGACGGGGAAGCGCCCGCCCCACCTTGCTCGTTTCCGGTCGCTATGGTAACGTTCATGATGATAAATCCAGGCGCTCACAAACAACGACAAAGAGGGGACACAGCGCTTACTCGCAACTACAAGAATTTTTATTCAGAGGCTCCTATATATATACTACAAAAGCCAAAACATCCCCAGAGTATTCGCACACCACATGCCGACCGATGAGCAGATAAAAAATTAACACGCGTTTTACATTTGCTCTTTCAAAAAAGTTATCACACACAGACAAGCCAACTGAGGGGTCACTAACACATGTATGCCCCGTTTCCGCGATATGATAGGCTTCAACTATCTCCCGCGTTACACGATCTCGGTGACGAAAAAGAACACATGTTTCGGAAAAAAGGGGAGAACATTTCTTCTTGCGCTTGCTGCAGTCACGACAATGAAGAACCAAATTGTTTTAAGTGTTACCTTTTTGCAAATCTCCGGAATACTCCATCAGCCGAACATTCAAACAACGACCACTCTGGCCTATGTACACTTTTCCGCACGATATGGGGATCTTGTACATTGTGCCCACTTTGCATGCGACATACGGTGATACATGTCTGACAGCACATCCTTCTTTTCTTCTCGCCCAGCTCCGCCTTAGCTTAAATCCTGTCGGTTGTCGTGGACCACTCACGGAACATGCGACCATTTCCGCGAGTGGCCCACGACAACCGACAGGATGACAGAGTATCTATGGTATTTGGCAAGACCCAGGCTTCCAGAGCATGGACAGAAAAAATGCACGAAAGAATGCAACATCATCGTTTAAGAGGACAAGCCTGTTTCAGCGGAGCATCGGAAGGCTTTACAGCTAGGACCGAAGCTTGGTTTTGAGCCCGTTCTTCATCCCGCGGAGAAGGTCGCTCTCTCAAATTCTGTGTATGGGTGCGTCTCTAGCGACTTTGGTCCTAGATGTGCGGACGAGTGCCTTTCGGCTCTGCAGAGGACGGACGAGAAGCAAAGGAAGCGCGGGAGTACAGGCCAGCTGGTTGAATATATACTGCAACATGACATGCGGCCACTGGTTGCTGACAAGGATGGAGTGTTCGTCGTCATGCCAACCGGCACGTTCAAGGAAAAGGCACGTGAGGCGGTTGACAAGAATTTTAAAGACGTGCAATTCAGAGCGAACGCAGTGAAGAAGCAGGCAGTGACACTTCTTCAGAGCCACAACCTTCAACGTCTAGTGTCTTCAGTGAAGGAAGCCTCGGCAACCCATCTGGAAGCCTTCTTCAGCGTGAAGACGCATAAGGAAGGAATGCCCTCCCGCGGCATCGTTTCTTTGAACTCGTTATAGGATAACGTCTCAAAGTATTTACACAGCAATTTAGGATCTCTGAAGATAGATGACCCATACAGTATCAAAAACTCAGAAGTCGTCGTCAGGTACCTGATGGAAGAAAACCCTCGGGAGTGGCATTTCCTCAGCATAGATTTGAAGGACCTGTACTACTCGATGCCACACAATATGTTAATGAGGTGCGTCCTTCATGCATCACTGGTGACAATGATGAAGCGGTGTTTATTGATAGGTGAGGTGTGTCCCTTGAGTCCTTCCTAGAAATTCTGTAATTTTATTTGAAGTCTACGGCGATTGGTTACGGTGACCGTTTCTACGTGCAGTGCGCTGGGGTGTGCATTGGGTCTAGGGTAGCTCGCGCTCTCAGTAGCATGTTCTTAGGCTTTGTTGACAAGAAGGTAGGTCTGAATTCAGCTGGCATGTTTCGGAAGGCCTTTCATTACGTTGATGACTACTTAATCATCGTCGACGAGTGTGACAGCTTCGTACGCAGGGTAATAGACAGTGAAGTTGTTTAAGGATAGTGGTATGGGCCTCAAGTTCACGCACGAGTTCCCAATGAACGAGAGTTGCAGTTTCGGGAACTTCGTATGATAAAGAAACCAGACCATCTTTCTTGGAGTTACCATTCGCGTTTCACGAAAAGCCTGTTAAATTTTGCGTCAGCACACTCGAAGCTCATTATGGATGGAATCGCGGTCTCGTGTTTGAAGTCAGCTGCATCAAAGTCTTGCCACTATCGCATCAAGGAAAGAGTCGATTATCAGGTGGAAAGACTGATTAACAGCGGGTATCCAGATCATGTGATCGGCATAGCCAGCGAAAAGGTTATTCGCTGGGTAAAGGGCCGGGGAAAAAACGACAAAAAAGAAGAAAGCAGCAAACCCATTGTTGTACCGTATGTGCATCGACTTTCACACGGGATTAAGAAAATTGCTGGCAGGTATGGCATTCGTGTCAAGTTTTCGGCTCCCAAGAAACTGTGAACGCTATGCCCCCCGATTCAAGCTAAGGCGGAGCTGGGCGCGAAGAAAAGGAGGATGTGCTGTCAGACATATATCACAGTATGTCGCATGCAAAGTGGGCACAGTGTACAAGATCCCCATGCCGTGCGGAAAAGTGTACATAGGCCAGAGTGATCGTTGTTTGAATGCGCGGCTGATGGAGCATGCCGGAGACTTGCAAAAAGGTAACACTTCAAACAATATGGGTCTTCATTGTCGGGACTGCAGCAAGCGCAAGAAGAAATGTTCTCCCCTTTTTATCAAAACGTGTTCTTTTTCGTCACCGAGATCGTGTAACGCGGGAGATAGTTGAAGCCTATCATATCGCGGAAACGGGGCATACATGTGTTAGTGACCCCTCAGTTGGCTTGTCTGTGTGTGAGATAACTTTTTTGAAAGAGCGACTGAAAACCGCGTGTTAATTTTTTATCAGCTCATCGTTCAGCATGTGGCGTGCGGTTACTCTGGGTTTGTTTTGGTTCTTGTAATATATATATATATATATATATATATATATATATATATATATATATATATATTGAACCCTCTGAATAAAAATTCTTGTAGTTGCGAATCAGCGCTGTGTCCCCTCGGTGTCGTTGTTTGTGAGCGCCTGGATTAATCACCATAGACGTATACCAACTAGCTCAGTTTTCTTCCCTATTGCCATGGTAACGGCGCATGCGCACAACTTACCTCTCCTATTTACCGCGAAATTGTTGACTAGTAGCCCATTGTAGCTCTTGCTAGAATATATCGCACGGCCTATCGGCCCTTTCTCTGGTTGTCCTGATGGTTCCCCGCGCATCGGAAGAAATTGTTGAAGGTGCGCGCATCTCAGCTCACAAAATTTGTCCCACGTAGAGCAAATAGCTGCAGCTGTGAAAAAATTGCTATGTAGACGCACCCCTTTGCTTTGAAAACTGAAAATTGGTTTACTCGGTTTTTCAGCGAAGGAATTGACCCAGTAACGGTCCTTCATATCGCAGAGGCCATCCGAATCGTGCCATAAGGGAAGAGGTAATGGGCACGCTATACTGTTACAAAACTGGTCGGGTGTAGCATTTAAATGAAAATAAATACTGCCAGAGCAGCGATGGCGTAGAGGTAGAGCAGCGATGACGTACTGGTAGAACATCCGCCTCGCGTGCAAGAGGACCGGGGTTCAAATCCTGGTGCCGCGCAATTCTCCACCGAGCTTAAAAAAAAACCGCGTGCCGATGGAATTGCATAGCCAGGCCTGGAGTGCGGCATGATCTCGGTGACCAGAACCGACAACGCACTCTCTCACCAGAGCAGGATTTGGCCACCCTGGTGAAGTGCTTGGCCACAACCTTCTATGATCAAACCAATTAACCCTCGGCCCTTAGTCCCCAGCGGCTGCAGAGCAACTGACCACGGCGGCGGTCAGACCTGTGACGCAGCGGAGGGTGCTAAGAATCTCTGGCTCCGGACAGGCCGCCATTGGAATCTGAACCTGGCAACGTTTAACGCTAGAACTTTAGCTAGTAAGGCTAGCCTAGCAGTGCTGTTTGAGGAACTAGCGGGAATTAAGTGGGATGTGATAGGGCTTAGCGAAGTTAGGAGGACAGGTTAGGCGTATACAGTACTAAAGGACGGACACGTACTGTGCTATCGCGGGTTAGAGGATAGAGGAGAACTAGGTGTGAGATTCCTCATTAATAAGGATATAGCTGGCAACGTAGAGGAGTTCTACAGCATTACAGAGAGGGTAGCAGCTATAGTAATTAGGCTGAATAGGAGGTACAAGCTGAAAGTGGTGCAGGCCTACGCACCCAAATCCAGCCATGATGATCAGACCGTTGAAAGTTTCTATGAGGACGTAGAATCGGCAATGAATAAAGTAAAATCGCAGTACACTGTACTGATGGGCGACTTCAATGCGAAGGTGGGCAAGAAGCAGGCTGACGACCACGCGGTAGGTGACTATGGGATAGGCTCTAGAAATAGCAGGGGAGAGTTATTAGTCGAATTCGCGGATAGAATTAATTTACAGATCATGAATACCTTCCTCCGCAAACGAGAATACAGGAAGTGGACCTGTAAGAGCCCCAATGGTGAGATTAAAAATGAAATCGACTTCATACTATGCGCTAAACCAGGCATCATTCAGGATGTGGCCGTCCTCGGAAAGGTGCGTTGTAGCGACCACAGAATGGTAAGGTCTAGAATTAGGTTACACTTGAAGAGGGATCGGAAGAAGCTAGTGAAGAAGAAGACCATTAACGAGTTAGCCGTAAGAGGGAAAGCACAGGAGTTTAGGATAGCGCTGCAAAACAGATATTCGGCTTTAACTGAGGAAGATGATCTTGATGTTCATTCAATGCACGATAATCTGACAGCAATAATTATGGAGTGCGCAGTAGAAGTAGGCGGTAGGACAGTTCGAAAGGATACCGGGAAGCTATCTCAGGTGACGAAAGATCTGATTAAGAAGCGCCAAAACATGAGGGCATCTAACTCTACCGATAGAATAGAACTAACGGAGCTATCAAAGCTAATAAATAAGCGCAAGGTAGCCGACATAAGGAAGTTTAATATAGAGAAAATCGAGCATGCTATTAAGAACGGAGGTAGCCTAAAAACAGTGAAGAGGAAACTAGGCATAGGTAAAACCCAGATGTATGCATTAAGAGACAAGCAGGGCAATGTCATTAGCAATATGGATAAGATAGTTAACGTAGCCTAAGAGTTCTACACAGACCTGTACAGTAGCCAATGTAATCAGAGCGCTAATGAGAAAGAAAGCAGTGCACAGCAATGTGTCATCCCGCCAGTAACGAAAGATGAAGTAAAGAAAGCCTTAGAAGCAATGAAAAGGGGAAAAGCAGCTGGGGAGGATCAGGTAACAGCAGATCTGTTGAAGGATGGAGGGGACATCGTGCTAGAAAAACTAGCCACCCTGTATACGCAATGCCTTATGACCTCGACTGTACCAGAAGCTTGGAAGAATGCAAACATTATCTTAATTCATAAGAAGGGAGACGTCAAGGACTTGAAAAATTACAGGCCGATCAGCTTACTATCCGTTGCCTACAAAGTATTTACTAAGGTAATCGCTAATAGAGTGAGGGCAACGTTAGACATTAATCAACCAAATGATCAGGCAGGCTTTCGTAAAGGATATTCCACAATAGATCATATTCACACTATCAATCAGGTGATAGAGAAATGCGCAGAATATAATCAACCTTTATATATAGCTTTCATTGATTACGAGAAAGCATTCGACTCAGTGGAAACATCAGCAGTAATACAGCATTGCGTATTCAGGGGGTAGAAGAGCCTTATGTCAAAATACTGGAAGATATATATAGCAACTGCACAGCTACTATAGTCCTCCATAAAGTCAGCAATAAAATTCCAATAAGGAAGGGCGTCAGGCAAGGAGACACGATCTCACCAATGCTGTTCACCGCATGTTTACAGGAGGTATTTCGAGGCCTGAATTGGGAGCAGTTGGGAATAAGAATAAATGGAGAATACCTAAATAATCTGCGATTTGCTGATGACATTGCCTTGCTGAGTCACTCAGGAGGTGAACTGCAAATCATGATCAATGAGTTAGACAGGCAGAGCAGATCGATGGGTCTAAAAATTAACATGCAGAAAACCAAGGTAATGTTCAACAGCCTAGCAAGGGAACAACAGTTCACAATCCGCAGCGAGAGCCTAGAAATTGTGACGGAATACGTGTACTTAGGGCAGGTAGCGACAGCTGATCCGGATCATGAGAGGGAGATAACTAGAAGGATAAGAATGGGGTGAAGCGCATATGGCAAATTCTCGCAGATCATGAGTGGCAGTTTACCAATTTCCCTCAAGAGGAAAGTGTACAACAGCATAATCTTACCGGTACTCACCTACGGGGCAGAAACGTGGAGGCTAACGAAAAGAGTTCAGCTTAAGTTAAGGAAAACGCAGCGAGCCATGGAAAGAAAAATTATAGGTGTAACGTTAAGAGATCGGAAGCGGGCAGAGTGGGTTAGGGAACAAACACGGGTTAATGACATCCTAGTCGAAATCAAGAGAAAGAAATGGGCTTGGGCAGGGCATGTAATGCGAAGGCAAGATAACCGCTGGTCCTTAAGGGTAACGGAGTGGATTTCAAGAGAAAATAAGCGGAGCAGGGGGCGGCAGAAGGTTAGGTGGGCAGATGAGATTAAGAAGTTTGCAGGCAAAGGGTGGATGCAGCTGACAAAGGATAGGGTTAATTGGAGAGACATGGGAGAGGCCTTTGCCCTGCAGTGGGTGTAGTAAGGCTGATGATGATGATAATGATGAATGGAGGGAGTTAAAGAAGAAAGTAAGAAACAGGTGCCATAGTGGAGGAATTTGGAATACCTTCGACCAGCTGGGCATCTTTATTGTGCACTGATATACGCCACCACGTATTTGCTGCTTAGCAGTAAGGAGAAAGACCAAATGTTATTATTCAAAGATACATACGCCACCCCGTACATGCGGCTTAGCAGAAAGAAGAAAGACCAACTGGATGTCGTTTTTCGAAAAGTAGTTAACACGACGCTAGTACTCCCTTTATACACATCCACTGAGTGCCTACTACAGCCTGGGATCCTTAACATCATCGAGCAAGTAATAGAAGCCCACCGGGCCAACCAACTGTAAGGCTCTCAACAACCAAGCCTGTGAGGAAAATATTACAGAGGCTGAAAATACGTCCACCCCGGGAAGTCGCCGACAAGATCCACTTGCCCATGCAGATGAGATCACGCATCACGACTCACCACAAACCAAAGCGCATGGATGAGGGAAACAACACAGGACGCAGACAAGCCAGACCTAGACACCTCTTTAAGCACTGGAACGGACACAAGGTCACGATCTGTGTCGATGAAGCTGGACCTGTTAACGGAGTGGAAGCAATTGGAGCAGTGTCACCCCAGGGTAAAACTGCTCACAAGAAGCGGTATACAATTTGCCTCAGAGGGTCGCGCTGGCGCTGTGTGCTGGTAAATTTTAAAAACGCCTTATACTTCGAATCTCCAGATGTTCTGGAAGCCACGACACCCTTCAAAGACGGGCAATAAGGCTGCCAGAACAGCTGCTCGAGCTCTCCTCCTCCAATTGCCTGGCACGCAGCCTCTCTCTGGCACTGTTAACAACCCCTCATCCCTAGTAAGCTACGCAGAAACTACTGATTGCTATAAGATTAAAAGAAGGGACTATGCTTTTTCTCACAAAACCCATGCAAAATTTGAAGAGATCATATTCAGGCTACAACAAACTAATCCTCTACCCAGTCCCTACTTGATGAGTAAATGGCATCTAGACGCATATCATATGTTCTGCCAATTCTAAGGAACAGCTGGCCCACTCTTTCATGCACTGTGGGAATGTCAAAAAAACCCAGAGTTGAACAGCAATCCAGATCCTTCATATTAGCGCTGGGAGGCAGCCCTTCCCAGCCACAGTCCCCTCGTACAGAAATCATTGGTTGATAATGACCGTATTACGATAGCGAGAAACGGGTTCTGCTACTGGACCTACCCAGCATTTATGCTCGTAATAAATCTTGTTCCTCCTAGTCCTTAACCTGCACTGGTATCGCACAGCACATGGGCCCCTTTTGAATTCCGCCTTCATTTAAACGCGGCCGCCTCGATTGGGTTCGAACCCGGGCACTCCGGCTCACTATTCGAAAGCCTTTGTCACTGAGCACCGTATCGAGAAAAGGTGTATCCTGTACGAAAAATTTCTGAGGGTACATAAGCCTGATTACGTGACGGTATGCGAAAGTATGTGTTCTGAGGAAAGGAAAGGACGGAGTACCTCTCAGATCTCGACATCTCGGTGGACACCTCAACCGCGCCTTTAAACATGCAGCTGAAGGTGCATATGTCATTTCCCGAAGCCCTGTCCAAAGTTAGCCGCCAACTCCACATCTCGACATCTCGGTGGGCATCTCAACCGCAACTTGAGGAAAAATCTATCTCACAAACCATGCATTTGCAGGCGCATGCCATTGGTCTGAACCACTGTCTCAAGCTAGCCTTCAACTGGGCTAAAGGATGTAAGCTGCAGACTAAGAGAAATGCTATGACCCCACCCAGAATACTTTGGTGAATAATTTCGGGAATATTGCCACTACATTGAGGTCAACCAGTGATGACATCGCGGGAATTTCGTCTACACCTGCGATATCTGTTGCTCTAACGAGCGTCGCGCTTCGACGGACGTGGTTGTGCACCGCGCATCTCTTTCCGTTATTCTCCCTCTCTCCTTTCTATACGTGGCACTGATTGTGACTCTGCTCGGCTGTGACGTCATCGCTCTCTAAGCTTTGCGTCATCATGTAATGTGACTGGCGTGACGTTATCGCTCTATGTTTTACAAGTCACCATGCCACATAACTATGGCGTCATGTGATTGTCCTCACACGTCACGGAATTTTTCAAAGTGACCATGTCACGTGACGCTTTAATAACTTCGCTCATTTAGTCGCACTTGTCGCGACCCACGTGGCTGGCACTAGCGCAATGCCGAAGAGGCCGAAGTTCCCCCAGCACGCGCTGGTGAGAACGCTCGAGACCTTGGCCAGGGCCGGTCGCCACCACTGCCTCTTCACACTATCTCATCTCCTGCAGCCGTAAATAAATGTCGCCGCGGTCGCCCTCCTGGGCGACCCCTTCCCACTAATTATTTACGACGTCATTGTCTTTAATTTCTTTACTTTGAACTTCACTAACATTTAATAATACACTGCCTCTTAAATGCTTATATTCATTTGCGTTGTGACATCATTCTTAATCACTGCATATAAGACCAGTAATTTTCTCGTTATCCCTAAACTTTCTACAATCATTCACCTTGTGCGAAGACATTTTGAGGACCTAAATAAAGTACGACTCGCGTTTCTCTCTTTCCCAGGTGACGTGGAACCCACCCTGTAGGACTGTTAACTTAATTGCATCAAATGGGTTGTTTTTCTTATTAAGGTGTTTTGACAAGAGGAGGTTGGGTAGGGATAAGTTATGCGCGCGGTGAATATTAAAGGAAATTCGTAGATGTTTGACGGTTTGCCCAATGAACTGGATATTGCAAACGCTGCCTTCTAGGAGGTATATTACGTTGCAGGAATCACAATCAAAGTTGCCATTAATTTTTCTTTGAAGCTTGAAGCTGTGCTTACCGCACAGCTTGATGTTTGTATGTGTTTGCAGACCTGGCATCTACTTTTTCCGCAGTGCCGGCACTCCAAGACCTTCTAGTTATAGGTTTCTGAGTGCATTAGAATGTTTTGGATGTTTTTCGGTCCTCTGTAGACTGCGTAAGGAAGAACAGTAAAAATTTAGGCAAGGCGCATATATATATATATATATATATATACTTATGAAGGGAGCCAACAGTCAAAGAAACCAAGGTGCATAGGGGAACGTTATCTTTTTTTTATGTGTTATGCTTATCAGTGGGATATTATTACTTCGATTAATAAATCGCATGAAGAAAATTACTTATATAAAGCAGCAGAAAAAACAACCATGCCGCCGGTAGGATCCGAACCCACGACCTCCGAATATCGCGTCCGGTGCTCTTACCAACTGAGATACGGCGACGGCTGTCCAATCTGCTGCTTTATATAAGTAATTTTCTTCAAGCGATTTATTAATCGAAGTAATAATACCACACTGATAAGCATAACACAAAAAAAAAGATAACGTTCCCCTATACACCTTGGTTTCGGTGACTGTTGGCTCCATAAGTTTGTCTCACGGGCCCCTCCTTTACTTTACCTTGTCTGCTATATATATATATATATATATATATATATATATATATATATATATATATATATATATATATATATATATATATATATATATATATATATATATATATATGCGTGTGTGTGTGTGTGTGTCCAATCATGACGTGGCTGCCTGTCCGTTTATAGGGTATATGCGCTTCATGCCTGAATGTTTTATTTTCAGGCTAGTGCAACTTTGGTGGCCACGAATTCCCATGTGCAGGCACGCTCTATCTACAACCCTGCGCCGCAGTCACCTGTAATGTTAAGGAGCACTTGCTGACCGTCAAATGGTAAGAAACTTCTAGTTAGTCGCGATTTGAAGCACCGCAAAAATTGGTTGGAGACCTTTGCAGAAAGGAGTGACGAAAACAGTTTTATCTAACTTCATACCCCGTTAACTTGACAATACCACCGTCAGCATCCTCGGGCCGGCTTGGACTTACGCCTGGTCCGCGCCGCATTGGCCGCTGCTACCGAGATAATGTCTATGTTTGCGGCGAATGACGAGAGCTGGAGCGCTGCTCGGTTAGTCTTGTGTTTCGCGTGTGTCTGACCTGCGGGGCGAGTGTGCTTACTAGACAGGCCCGTTTCACCCCTTTTCGCTCCTGGCTGCTGTCTCAGGCGCGCCCTAAAACACGCTGACAATGAAAACTGGTTTTTTGAGGTAATGAAATGACGCAGTATTCGTCTCACACCTTGGCAGGCACATGAATCGCGCCGTAAGGAAAGGGAAAGAGGAGGCACTGAGGTAATAAAGGAAGAAAAAGGTACCGTAGCGGATAGCTCCGGAATACTTCGACTACCTGGGAATCTTTAACCTGCACTCACATCGCACAGACCACGGACGCTTTTATTTCTCGCCTTCATTGAAACGCGCCCGCCGCGGTAGGATTTGAACCCGGGTACTTCGAATCAGCATCATAGCGCCCTAGCCACAGAGCTACCGCGGCGAGTACCAAAAACAAACGAATTTTCATTTTCAGGGAGTGAAAGAAGAAAGGAAGAGAGAGGTGTAGTAGTTGATGCCGCTAGAAGAATTTCGACCACCTGGGGATCTCCAACGCGAACTGACTTCGCAAAGTACACGGGCGCCTTTTGCGTTTCGCAGCCATCTAAACAGGACTTTTTCATTACTTCGTTCCCGGACAGTGCGCATCAGAGTTTTCTCACGCCTCCAGCTTCTCTCAGGACCAGCTTCCTGCTCAGTCCACGCTGTTCTGGAGATCCAGTGTTGGGGCATAAGAACCTCATAACTCGTGAGCAAGAAAAACACGTGGATGCGGTTCCGACAAAGTTGTAATGTCGTGAAAAGCGCTAAGTGGTACGCTGTCAGATAAGAGACTGGCTTTTAGGTAACTAGGAAGACTCCGGCCATAAATGCAAAGTATTGAAACGTCGCAGTTATCAGTGCACATTAAAAAAACTACATGGCCTCGTCGCGTCTTGGCTACTTAAACACTGGTTTCTCTATCTCATTTACAGCGGCACTCTTCTGAATTAAACGTATATGCTGAAAGGCACCATTGCGAAGAAAACTTTGCATTGCGGGTTTCTCAAAAAGTTTTTCGCTAGTTTTTTAAAAGGCGAAATTGCAAGTAAAATAATAAATGGCCGCATTTTTTAGACAAAAAAATTCGCCTGAAGCGCTAAGGCAGCTTGCGTGTGGAAATGCGAAAGCATGTCATGTACTGAAGACGTAAATGCCGTTTTGTTGCGTTCTGTGGTGTGATTTTATTTCAGGCGGGCAACTTTCTTTTTTTAGAAGTATCGCACCACCTGCACGCACACACACACACGCGCGTTTTACAATACCCGGAAACCTGTGTGACATACAGTTGCGTCACAATTTCGGTACGAATGAGGCCACACGAATGACCTCGCCGAGAGGTCGGCCAGTGGTGGATATTCATACAGAAACGACATGCGTGGGATTGTCTGAAGCGTCGGAGCTTGAGTTGCCGTGTGCATCCTATAGTATGCCGTGTGCTTGATGACGTCGACCTTTTTGCTTGATATTGTTGTGATTTTCTGTACACTGCGAGTTCACAAACACACACACGCACGCGCGAGCAAGCATACACGCACACCCACGCACGCACGCACAAACACGAACAGAAACGCGCACACGCACCCTCTTTTCTCGTATTAGGTGAAGTAGTCATGTGACATTAAAACATTGCTCACTACATGCTCCTCTTTGACGTTCGAAGCTGCAAATAGACTAACCTAAACGAGCTGGGTTGCCGCGGCCAGTCAGTGGTTATGATGCCCGGCTGCTGACACTAAAGACGCAGTTTTGATCCCGTTGGCACAGTCGCATTTCGATCATGGCGAAATTATAGAAGCCTGTGTTCTGTGCTATATCAGTGCACGTTAAGGAAACCCAGGTGGTCGGAATTATTTGGAGCCCTAAAATACGGTACCGTAGCCTGTGTCGCTTTGTGACGTTAAGTCCCGTAACACCAAACCAATATTGCCAAGAGTCAGTTTCATATCCAAGACGGTGCTAGTATTTTTAGTTATTAACTGGCATTTAAAAGCTTCGTTTGATCGAATTCACGCGTCTTATGTGCTCAAGACACGTGCAGCTCTAATGCCCCGACAGTGGATCTCCAAAGCAGCGTGGACTAAGCAGGTAGCCGCTCCTGAGAGAAGCCGGGCCTGCAAGAATGCTCCGATGCGTGCTGTTCGGGAATAAAGATATGACGACCATGCTGAAGAAGTATATCACCAGGTTTTATAGTTCATATGATGTCCAAAAATTAAAAACCTCTTTGTGCTCCGATGCGTGCTGTTCGGGAATAAAGATATGACGACCATGCTGAAGAAGTATATCACCAGGTTTTATAGTTCATATGATGTCCAAAAATTAAAAAACTCTTTGGTACAGCAGCCCATCACGAAGTGTGAGGTCGGAAGCCTTGCGCGCATTGGCGTGCGGCACGTAAGAGACCGAACGGTTAGAAAGTAATTTGATAGAACATGAGAATCAGAGATTCTTGATTGTCTAAGTGGCGACTTCTTTCAAAGACAAGGTGGCGCAGTCAATGGGGAAAGAACACGCATGGTAAGTGAGCAGAGGCGGGCGAAACAAAGTTTGGCGTCGTATTGCTAAGCCTTGGAGCAATAGACCTCACGAATATTATAATCTTCTAGGCGTAAGGAGCAGTGAGCCGGGCGTCTATTTTGATCTTTAAAGGAGGACAGCAAGCATAGGGAATCGTGGTTCATAATGACTTCAAAAAATCGCACCTATACGTAAGGCCGACCATTCCTGTTGATCCTAACGATGGCCAAGCGCTGTTTTATAGAAGGTGTGTAGTGGATGTCTTGCTTCGTCGCGGGACGGCTAGAATATCCAATCACAAACTCAACAAAAATTCTTTTATGTTGCGCAAGAACAGCACCGATACCGTTGCCACTGGAATCAGTGTGAATTTCAGTTCACGCACTTGGTCAAAGTTTCGTAACATGGGCGAGTAGGTAAACAAAAGGCTCCACGCTCTGAAATAATGGTCGCAGGCAGGAATTGAGTCGCAGACGTAGCTGCTGCCGTGAAGGATATTGAAGCGAAAAGCTTCACTACGCTAGTCAAAACCGCGCTTCGCGCAAGCCGGCGTATGTCGGATCACGAGTGACGACACGCACGGCGCAGGTGGCCGCCGCCGACTCCGTCGCCTGACCTTTCGCCGCTGCCGCGCGTGACGCCATGTACTGCGCAGGGGGCCACTGCCTTGCGCTATGTGTCATCGTTTCACGTTCGCCGTAAGCGCGTGTTTATAGTGGATGTGGACTATATAACCGCTTGCCAGACAATAAGCGCGCGCATTCAACATGGAAGGAGAAGACAGTGATACTACAGTTACAGACGTGTGACCACGGGAGTTGGCTGAAAATGAGCGACGAAAGGAAAGGCTAAAAGCCCAACGAGCGTCCGAGACACCTGAAGAACGAGAAGAACGTCTCGCTAAACGACGCAGGAAAGCCGAGTCTGAAACGCCAAAAGTACTACAAGCAGTCTCGCTAAACGGCGTGAAGAGGAAGCTGAACAGCTACGTTCGGCCATGTCAGCTGAGAGTAGCCTAGATGGGGAAAGTTCGGGAATTGCTGAGCAGTTGAGAAGGAATAATTAAAAGACCAGAGCCAAACGAGCTATTGGATCACTCTAGAAACGAGAGGAGCATCTCGCTAAACGACGACGACAAGATGTTCAAAAGCGGCTTCTAGCCGCCAGTGCCATAAGCATATCCGCAAGTTAAGCCGTAAGCATATTCATGAGCTAAATCATGAAGCATAACCATAAGCTAAACCGTAAGCACTGCCACAGGCTAAATCATAAAGCATAACAATAAGCTAAACCATAAGCATCACCGAACCTTTTCGCTTCGAGATATCCAGGCTTCACCTTAGCCAAGCTCCAGCCAATTTTTTTTTCAGAGGTGTGATGAATTAAGCGAATTGGGGATAAGGCGTCATAATTTAGAGCATAGGCCGATGAAACTCCGATTTTTGTTCACCGTGCTGGGGTTTCGGGATCTCAGCAACAACACGACGACCTAATAGGTCCAGAAGGCGAACGCCGATAGAGAGAAGACGTGGCCTAAAACTTGTAACTGGTGGGTGGCGAAGCTAGTGACCTGAGTTGAAGCCCAGTTGCAGTCACACATGTTAACACGTGCCTCAAGTGAGCCAGGTGCGCCTGTAAATTCGGGGAGGAAAAAATAATGTAGCCAAGCAATAACGTTACCCTTAAGGACCAACGGGTATCTTGCCTTCGCAATACATGCCCTGCCCAAGCACTTTTCTTCTTCTTGATTTCGATTAGGATTTCATTAACTCGCCTTTGCTTTCTCACCCACTCTGCCCGCTTCTCTTCTCATAACTTTACACTATCAATCTTTCTCCCATAGCTCGCAGCGTTGTCCTTAACTTACGCTGAATCCAGTTCGTTAATCTTCACGTTCCTGCTTCGTAGGTGAGTACCGGTAAGATACAGGTGTTATATACCTTTCTTTGAGGGATGTTTGTTAACTGCTATTTTTGTTCTGAGAAAACCAGCAATATGCGCTCTACCCCATGCTTATTCGTCTAGATATTTGTCTTCCATGATCCAGATCAGTGATCACTACCTGCCTGATGTAGATCTACACCTTTACCACTTCTAGGACCTCGCTACCAGTTGTCAACTTCAGTTCCCTTGCTGAGCTGTTGAAAATTAATTGATTTTTTGCATGCTTTTGCTTAGACCCACAGTTTTGCTCTGCCTGTCTAACTCTTTAATCATGCTTTTCAGTTCATCTTCTGAGTGACTTATGGAAATGTCATCAGCGAATCGCAGATTATTTAGGTTTTCTTCATTACTTCTTATGCCTAAATGCTCCCAATTCAGGCCTCTGAATACTTCCTTTAAAAAGGCGGTGACATTGGCGAGTTCCTGTCTCGCTTCATGGTGCCCTTTCTTATTGAAATTTTATTGCTGACATTAAAAAGGACAACGGTGGCTTGTAGTTGCTATACAGATCTTCCAGTATTTTCATATCAGGCATCTCTACACCCTAATTTCTCAAGGCCTGCATGACTACCAAGGTTTGCTCTGTGTCAAATGCTTTCTCGTAACCATTAAAAGGTATATATAGGGGTTGGTTGTATTCTGCGCATTTCTTTATCGCCTGTTTCAGAGTGTGAATATGGTTTAATGCGGAATATCCTTTATGAAAACGGGCCTGATGATTTGGTTGACTGGCGTCTAAGGTTGTCCTGACTCTATTAGTGAATACGTTAGTGAATACATTGTAACCAGCCTAGAGTAAGTTTAGAGGCCTGTAATTTTTCAAGTACTCGGCGTCTCCTTTCTTATCAGTTAGGATAATTTTAGTGGTCTTCCAAGCCTTTGGTACTGTGAAGGTCATAAGGTTTTCCTTATACGGGGTGGCTTTTTTTAACCAGAATATCCTTTCTGTCTTCAACAGATCTGCAATGACCTGGTCTTCGACAGCTGCTTTCCTCCTTTGCGATGTTCCTGCGGCTTTCTTTACTTCTTCCTTCGTTACTGAAGGGATGACGTATTGCTATTCGCTACTCTCGCTCTCTTTCAACGTCCTTATTACATTTGCTACTGTTTACATTTGTATAGAACTCCACGGCGACTTTAGCTATCTTATTTATAGTGATACTGACATTGCCCTACTTGTCTCTTAAGGCATACTTCTTGTTTTAACACACGCCTAGTTTGCTTTTCGCCGCTTTTAGGCTACCTCCGTTTTTCAGAGCATGCTCGATTTTTCCCATAATAGCTTCCTTATGTCGGCTACCTTGCACTTATTTATTCAATTATTCAGCTCTCTTTCTTCTATATAGTCGGTCTAGGCGCCGTCATGCTTTGGCATTCCTAATCAAATCTTTCGTCTCTTGAGGTAGCTTGCCGGTATCCTGTCGAACCGTCTTACTACCTAATTTATGGCGCGCTATTTAATGGTAAAAGTGAGATTATGATTCATTGTTTGAGCATTAAGATCGTCTTCCCCTGTTAACGACAAATATCTGTTCAACAGCGAAATACTGCGAAATTTCTCTTCATTCTCTCTTACCATTAACTCGTTATATAGCTTCCGCTTCACAAGATTTCTATGTTCCCTTTTCAAATCTAGGCTAATTTCAGGCCTTACTATTTTGTGCTCTCTACACAACAGCTTTCCGTCAACCTGCACATTCTTCACAATTCCAGGGTCACCGCATAGTATGCAGTGTATTTCATTTTTAGCCTCACCATTGCGGTTCTTCTAGGTCTACTTCCAGTCCTCTCGTTTACGGAAGAAGGTATTCATGATCAGTAAATTATCAGTAGAGTTTCTGAAATCTATGGCAATAAACATTTGTTGAGACTACATAGCATAACTATTTACGTACCTTAGAAGCTTTCCTTCTAGGCATTGTTCCTGAGGACCGAGAATTATCAGTAACCGTAACCGAGGCATCACTGTGTGAAATACCATGAAGTTCATGAGACTGGCTTGAATAACTGTTTTGACTTTGGTGGCGAAGGGATCTGCACACAGTAACTGTACAAAAAGCAAGGACCACTTTCTACTCGAGCTAATGGCGTCACGATCGCGCCACTTTCATGATCGTGTACGTAGAAGCAACACCGCCTGATATTCCGGAATTAGAAGACAAGTCATTCGGAAATGTTGACTATCGGCCCGTAATGAATGTCAAGCGGAGTACAGAGTCATTTAGAAACACATGCACTCTATACTGTTGTCTTAATTTAACCGAAAACAATGCCAGAACACTTTCAAGGATGGCGGGAAGTGAAGAATACACATGTTGTAATATTTCTTTGAAAAGGTACTGAGCCAAACAAGATAATTATTTTGTACTCCACAACAATTTTCTCTAATAAATTACCCGCGCAGAATTATGTTTACATCAAAATGAAGCATTTTCAGTATTTGGAAATGCAGAAGGCGGCCATAAGTAGAGAATCTATGTATTTGAAAGAACAGTCAGACTGCTTCATCTAAGCATGCCTGCTGGTTCGACAGACTCTGATACTGGTTATTTTTTTCTTAGTGGAGCCTCGCATGGCTGAGGTTAGATTCCGGCATCTGGATGATCCATGTGTGTCATCATAAAAAATAGCATGGTCTACAAGATTTTCACTTCAAAATGTTGCTTTATTAACACAAGCGCACGGCAATTTGTTTCAAAGTAGATCCACGTGTTGCAGCACTGGTTGCAATTGATTATACAACCTTTAGAAATAACGAAATTCAATGGCGATCTACGAAATTTGTGCCGCGGTGAAAGCATTACCTTTAGAGTTCGCCGGCCGTTTGTGTCATTGTTCTGGGCTTCAACGCGTAGACTAATGATTTGCGCCTCTGCATTTAGTTTCGAGATTTCTGAAAAATACAGCATTACTCGACAAAAAATTTTTAATCTTGGATTGTGGTACGTTACTCTTCGGAAGTATTGACGTTAAGGGCCCATTCTTCCAATGCGCAGCTATCGCTCGCATCGAGCAGTCAGGACTGGTATAAAAAACGAAAGGGAAGGCTACTGACGATAGTAAAAATCTTAACAGCAAATAAATTCAAGCCTGCCGGCAGGTTATCTACGGTTATCAAGATTGTTACAGAACACTCTTATAACTTATGAAAAATTGTGCTTATAAGCTCTTCTTCATTGAAAGATGCCTTTGAGCGGAATAGGTGGACAAGGTGGCTTCTGGAAGTGTCTAGTTGACTTGTGTTTGGATAAATTTTGAAGTAGAATGAAGGCAAAAGGGGTGCCTTGGGAACTGCAGTAGTTTAGCGTGGTGGTGGACAACGCCCGTAGGTTGCATATGCATGTTTACCGTAAGGTGACCAGATGCGCAACCGCAGGAGGCATTTTCCAGTCCCGGAGGATACGCGGAATATTAATTTGTAATTGTTTGGCAGGGCGTACAGACAACGTGCGGGCCCTGGCACTGTCATGTGAGAGACTGTGCTTATGCTCTCACACTCTCCACACATCTGTTTGGTCGCCGGGCCTCCTCTGCAAATGACTCCTCTCACGGATTCTCCTCTTCATATTCCGCTTCACGACCTCAAGCTTGACACTACCAAACTGAATTTTGACATGTCTCAGTAGAACTTTCAGCACACAAAAAATCATTTGGAGCCACTGAAAGGTGAGCTTAATTCAGTAAGCATGCATCTGATTGAGATGCCTTGATATTTCGGCATTTCGTCCCCCAGCAGAGAAACTGCTTTGGGTTCAGAACGAAACATTTCGTGGGCTCGGTGCTGGCCATGAAGTCTGATAGACAAACAACCAAAAGGGAACGTGGGGGAGGGGGTGGCGGTGTGGCGGAGTGGCCCGCAAAACAAGAACTTCGAAGATACACTGGTATCACGTGTTTGCAGACACTGCTCAAGAAGCTAGAGTGCACAATGCATATGATATGCTGGTGACGAATTTCTGAGCGCATTTTAATGGTTCTATCTTTGAGGAGCACGTGGTACCGAAGTATGTCCTGCTGGTTTTTCTACATCGCACTTGGAGTGCTTCCCTGAATGCCGAATGCGTGTGCCACGGAGCACTTCTTTTCACCATTCCCGGCGCGTCGGGTCACTTCAAACCTTGTAGCGGAGGCCAGGTTCTTTTTCTTTTTACGTCCGTAAGCTCACCACAAGACAGCAGTCAGGCGCGCTACAATTGGCGCAGTGAAAACATAGAGTCGCGCAGGAAAAATGTGACAGCCTCTCACTGGCCGATGTAATCGACTGGTTTCGGTGAAGTCGAGGAGTCAGTAGATTCAGGAAAAGAAAAACAAATATAAAAATGAACTTAAAGGAGAGAGAGGGAGAAAACTCAGCCGAAATGCGCCATTAGTGGCAGTTGTGCCAGTCGTGGGGCGCCGTAGGCGTAACCACTGCCTGCCTCTTTCCAGTTCTCTTGTCTCCCTCACCAGTGAGGAGGCGCTGCCCTTCCTTATGAGCGGTTTCACCTGTTTTCTCTCTTTCCTCAGGAGGCATGGCTTGCAAAAGTCGCCGCTAGCCTCTGTTCTGCGCTGTGTGCGACCGGAGATGCGAAATTCTTTGGGGAAAGCGCACTTTCCAGGGGCACGGTGCGGGATTCGAAACGGCGAAACGAGTTCGATATTCTACGCAACTGTCAAATACTTTCACATAGTGTTTTCAAGAGGGTAATCTTTGTGTTCGATATAGCCAATATTCCAAATATGCAGGTTCGATATATTCGGATTCGACTGCACGTCAATCATAGCAGAAAAATAGGAGTAACAATAAAGCATGCAGTGTAGCTGAACATTGTCCTACGCACATGAGAAAAAAAATAGCATTAAGAATAACCAGGTCTGCAACGTCTGTAGCTGCACATTTATTCACGCAACTGCCTAAAACACATGCGCATGATCAGCCACAAGAGAGTGCCTGGTTTAGATGGGTACCTGCTATGACACTAGTGCACAATCAGGCTGGAAGGAAATGCTAACAGTGCCTATGAACAAAACAAAATATTTCACCTGTGCGTTTTCAGCTTGAGTATGGAGCTAGCCTGATTCCTGTTTTAGGATACGAGATCTAGCTAAGTACACCTATATAAACCCTTTCTAAACGAATATCTCGCTGCAAACTAGCAAAGTACGGCACATATGTATGTTCGCATTTCGTTCGGGCCTGACTGTAAAAGGAGAGCGTGCCTCTAATGCATATCATTATCAGTGAAGGCTGTCACTTCCAACACCAAGCAGATATGTGAAACCCCCGAGAACTCCTTGAAGGCAAGCGTCTGGAGACAAGCTTCTCGACACAATCTGAAGGATGCATATTTGATGTCTGGCATGGTAAATAAATACTTCTGCAATAATAGCAAGCATGTAAGGCCACTACAATGCTGCTTCTGAATTTGGTCGCCTGAACTTTGCTTGGGAGAACGCAAAAAAATGCTAAAGTGCAATCTATAGACAAAATATTGCGCGCTGAGTAAGCAACAAGAAAAAAAGAAGGCAATGCTCTGGAAAGCACCTTCAGTCGTTCAAGACTAAAATGATGAGGCCTGCTGAAGCTGCTACTTCAACCAAAAAAAATAGCCGCTATTACGTACTTAAAAAACACCTTTGAGCAAGTAATGAAAAAGAGCTGTAGCTCATGAAATCTCTCCTCATTCTTGTTACGAAAAAGATTTTTAAATCTGAAATGTAGGACTGCCTGCCATAATAGTATTCTCCTCACGCTTGGTTACACAAGCCAAGGCTTTCGCAGCATGTACTTGTGCATATGTTCATTTTGCAGTACCATCCAGTTGAATCAACGCAAAATATTTACTTCCCCATGAACGTGTGCACGTAGCACAATCACAGAAAATATTTTTACACTGGACAGAAATACAGCAGCATAGTGGTGTGATTGACACACAACAAGCTTAGGTAGCAGTGAAAAACTATGATCTGGAATCCTACAGAACAGACCTGTGAAGCTACGGTGGCTAACTCCTTGACAGTGGTATTTAACTGCCGTCTAAATGCTCCTGCGCGACAGGTGGGAGCGCTTTACTGCGAATCAACAGTACACCTTTGTACTAGTCTAATGACAAGGTGCCTCATCCCGACTTTCACCAAACTTTTGTGCTCCTGTGGAATAAAGCAAGTACACGAGGGGCTCGAATGGCAATGATGCGGTGAGTTAGGCTATCATGTCATCATCTTAACCTAGACGATGCATGTGCGCTCTGTTCTGGACCGGCAATCAACCTCGAGAAGATGCTTATAAAGAAACAACAAAACACGAAGCTTTCACACCTCAAAGTGAACACAGAAGCAGCACAAACATCTAACCTAGCCAATAATACGAAGCTAAGCAGCAGATAGAAAATGTATCAAAGCCATGACTGAGCAAACGTAAAATCATGGAGGAAACCTAATAGCAGCAACAAGCAATGAGAGTATGTAGGATCAAAATATAAGCAGTGGGAGACAGAGACCAAGTGAGCTCCGAAATGTTGATGGTGCTGTGAAGTATTTACGAGGATGAATTGCATTTTATGCTTGAGGACCAAAGGAGAGAAAGAACTGTGGGCATAAAAAGAATAAGCAGAAACCACAATTGAAATCTTGTAGTCTGTATATCATAGCCTGTGTTGTGTTCGTAGGACACAGTAGCGCATGTGCATATTTCTTTTTGTATCTGGCTCTTTATTCTTCGATAAACGTTGTGTGACATCCCTTCCCTGTAATGACCCTCAACTGAGGGTTGACGGTATTTCTAAATAGCAATAATAATAATAATAATAATAATAATAATAATAATAATAATAATAATAATATAATAATAATAATAATAATAATAATAATAATAATAATAATAATAATAATAATAATAATAATAATAATAATAAATAATAATATAATAGTCTTGAAAGGAATCAACTGCCTATGGTGAGTAGAGGAATATCAGAGGTAGTAAGGAAGCTCTATATAAGCCAACTTGAATTCGGAGACCTAGACGATGAGAAAGAAACTATCAGAAGATTCAAAATTGCCTGCAGTGAACTCGGTAAGCAATCTTGTCTTTTGAAGCAGCCTAGTTATGTTGTTCAAATAAAAAGCCACACCTTGAAACTTGGAGGCTAACGAAGAGGCTTCAGATTCTTTTCATGAAGAATAGCAGGCCACAGAGATGAAAATGTTAGCAGTAACACTGGACTGTGGTAACACTGATTTCAGAACAAGCCCAAGTTAATAATATTCCGGCGCATAATAAAAGAAGAAAACGGACATGGGCAGGGCACACTATGCAGAGAATGAATCACCAAAGGTCTCTTAGGGCCACAGAATTAATTTGATGAGGGATTTGAATGGCTCAAGGGCATCTGTGGCCAAACAGTGCCCTAGCACAAGGTAATTTCGTCTACTCAAGGTGAGCTCAAAGACCCATTTCCCAATCATTGCATTCCAGATAAGCCGGGCATCATGCAAGGTAACAGCTTGTACACATTGTATCACAAGAAAATAAATTTCGAACTAAGAAAGATACACCAGGAGAGAGCTGAGTATAATCACGCCCGATAAGATAAGGAGATTTCATAGGATAGTGTGGCATGCAGCTCATACAAGGTACAGATACTTAGAGATCACTGGAAAAAGCCATTGTCCTGAAGTGAATGCAAACTAAGCGATGTTGAAAATGAAATTTTCTGCACCCCTCTAGAGCTGTTCAGAATGAGCTCGCAGGCTTCTAGCTTCCAAAAGAGGAAAATTTTCTCAATAGGACAGCAAAAAATCAAATAAGATCTCTCAAGAATTGGTATCTTGGTGCTATCAGGTTTGGTTTCTGGTCTTTGAGGGTTTAACGTCCCAAAGCGACTCTGGCTAAGAGAGACGCCGTGGTGAAGGGCTCCGGAAATTTCGACCACCTGCGGTTCTCTGACGTGCACTGACATCGCACAGCACACGGTCCTGTAGAACTTCGCCATCATCAAAATCACGCTTTTGGCAGGCAGTAGGACCAAGGCACTCAAACTCCACAAGAACGAGTATATGAAAAGACCATTCAACTTTCTTTTTTCTACAATACACAGTTAAACCGCTGCCCGTTACCTTCATCTCTGGTAAAATACTAGAGTCGATAATTGTGCTGAGCTCTAATAAAATGTTTGGTTAGACTAAATAAACTGGTCGGCTTTACATCAATCTCTGACTAGTGGCTCTTAAGCGATGGTATGCGACTGGCTGCACAAGATTTAAAAGGCATTGTCTCCTTAGTGAGGCAGTTTCAACATAAAATTACATTCTTATTTCAAAAGCATTATTTAATTCCTAACATAATGATTTATCTGTTTTTTGGATATGTTTCAAAACATCGACAGTCTAAACACGGCCGCATTTTCAATTGCTGCTTTATGTGATGCACTATTCTTAGTCAGCAATTAATTTTAGAATTTTCCACCAGATTCTACAATGAATACTTCTTGGGAGTGAATTTGGTTACGTTTCAAGAGACTCACATAAAAAGACACACAGAAATTCCTTACATATTAAATGCGTTTTTATATGGCCGCTGATTCCTTCTGAAAACTTGTTTTTTTCTCACTCGCAGGTGATAGTCCAGAGTCTCTTCTGCAAAATGCGCTTCTAATCTAATATTATCACCTAAGCAAAGTTTTGCCGCCTAATCTACTTTTAATGTTTGCAGTCTTCTTCGCAGCACGGTGAACCTTCCGAATCAAAGAAATCCCGAAAACTGTATGCCGTTTCACGTTATAAAGTATTGGCTGTTTTTACGCGCGTAGTTTTTGGGAGGAAGAACATGACGGAACGTTGGTATCGTTGTTACACATAGAGTATTGGCTAGTTACTGTGACATCGCCTATCGCCTACGAAACTGAACTTAATGTATCAGTGTCAGATTGTTGTGTGAGTGCCATCGTTTGGCCTTAAAGCACGATGACGATTGTAGCAGTGTCGATCACAAGCCCAGTGGATTCGGGACGATTCGGGTGGAAAACACTTTTTAATATCAATCAAGAATGTAGAATGTATACGAACTTCGACCTAGAGAACTGTATTTTGCAATTGATTAAACCAAACATTTTAGGATATAGGCGCCAACACTACGACACCAGAGACATTTCTCTGCCATATTTATGTATTCCTTGTCCATTTCGACTGCTCATTGACTACGTTCCCAGCGCTTCTTAGAATCTGTATTCCCTGTCAATGTTTTTTTCTTGCTGCTGCGTAATTGATGACTGTGGAATTGTTTTTTCAGAATTATAAACGGCACTGTAACTGCCACAATAATCGTTGAATGTCTCAACTCTGCCGTGATGATAGAAATATATAAAGATGCTAATAAAGAAACCAAGAAAGAGTTCCTATGCAGGCATCTGCAATAATTCACACGGCATACAGACACTTGGAGTGCTGTACGATTGCCTGGAGGGTCGTAGTTTCTCCATTGTGAAGATGAGGTGATGGCGATCCGCATATTTGCAACGGAGGAACTGGGAGGAGGCTGAAAAGGAGTACGTGGTGGGATAACGCTGATTGAAGGCTGCTGGCTGGATGGGAGATGGGAGTTTTTCTTACATTTAAGGAGAGCTCTGAGCATGGGTTTCAAACCGTTCACGTCGTTGGTAGGGAGGTGAAGGAATTTAGGAGCATGTTGGCCAGCGCTTCTGCAGGTTGGGGGCTCACTCGCTGTGGCTTAAAATTCCGCTGTTTTTTAGAAGTGATGCTCCCACTGCTATGCAGAAAAACAGCACCCATTATGTTACGGTTGCGCGCCAGCGCACAGAAACAAACGCCCATGACGAGATGCGAGCGCAGTAATGAGAAATTTTGATTCGAAAATTTTCACACTGAAGCTGAAAAAGGCGGTTTTGTTAGGTTCACGTTCATCCGCTGTACAGCGATCACGAGAACTGCACAAACCAGAAACCAAGCGCATATCTAGATTTTAAACAGCAGGCAGTGATTGACCCTGTTTGGATGCGGCTTTGGAGTGCTTGACCTGCACGACTAAAACTAGAACTCTTTCAGAGAGGCTAAGCCAAGCCGCTCTGCATCTGTTTACAGCAGTTTACTATGCTTAACTTTCTTAATGTACCTTATAGAGCAGCTGTTATGATAGTGTTGGTGCATGAATTTCTACCACAATGCCCACTTTCAACTAGAAATCGCCGCCTTGCGTAAGGTAGTCGTGACAATGCTAAGTGTTCGTATTGTTCCGGAGAAGCATTGTAGGGTTTGAAAGACCTGCGATGTCGAAGCTGTGTGCATCCATTTTGCAGTTCAAACGACGCAGAACGTTTTTTTTTTTCATGCGTCTGCGTCAACGGTGCAGGGCTTTAATAACAACCCAACCAGGCAAGACCTTTACCGTGTGAAATGACAGTGAGAATTCGTAAACGCTTCAGTCCAGGCATTTTGCAACACACTGCGACGAAAGCCTGTTGGTGCAATATATCTCGAGAACATAACAGCAAAAATTTTGTTTGTGTTCTAAGCTTCCGTCACAGAGTAGGAACCAAAACCATTTGCCGCGACAGCATTTCAAGCTGTTCAAAACGGAAAAAAAATTGTGCGCGAGCGTGAAGCTTTCGGAGAGAAAACTAAAGGGTTATTGAGAATTCACTGCGTGTATATACGCTGCATGTTCTCGCTATAGTACCCTTTGTGGCAAGTGTATTGTGACGTACATTTCTTCATCGAAATCATTATTCCGTTACGCGGCCGATAGGCGGCGGTTCTTTCATACAGTGACCAACCTACAGTTTTTCGTTTTGCCCGTGGCTTTCTATGCTACCGCTTGAATAAATTTTTCAGTGGGCTTATACATATCACCAGAAATTGAGTGGGAGCCTCTTGCTTTCCGCCGCATGGCTTTATCGAACGCAGTCAAAAGGACAACGCATACATGTTTAGAATAAAATTGCAATCTTCGTAAGCGAAGAAAAAAGATGCTTTAATCGGTGACGGGTCAGGGATACACTCTATTTGAGCCAGCTGGAGGGCTTCGGCAGCGGTGGCTGCTTTGTGCTAAAAATTCTACGCTCTCCTTTGAGCGCAACGCTTCTATAGTTAATTTCGTCGGAGACTGCACTTTATGAACTTGATGGCCCGCCCTGTGCGCAGTCTCCGGCGAAGCTCTCGAATTCTGCGAGGACTAGGCGAACCTCCATTCCTGGAGTTGCCTACGGCGCCTAGCGGTACGTTTCTCTGCGGCGATCGCGGCAGTATCTTGTCGATGACGAGAGCAACGATAGTCCCCCGCATCGCACATAGCTGTAAGGAAGGCATGCCCTCTATATGCGGCGCATGAGGTTTCCGCTCTGTCAGTTTCTTTCTTCGTATATCAGTAAAGGGAATCTAGACGGAGCATTCAACTGCGAGGTGCAGCTGCTCAAGGGTTCAAGAGATAATCAGAACGGCTTGGAACGGCACACGAGGCCGATGGTCTTCGTGGCAACGACAGATAACGACGGGCGGCATGGCTGCCCTTGCCTGAGGCTCGATTCTTTCCAGCATGTATATGTAGGGTGCGCTATCTAAATTTAGCTAGGGTTTAAAAATATGCCGCGGCACTCTAAGACGACGCGACCAAATGCATGTTGTTGCTATTGTATGGAGCAAATCGCACTTAATTCTTGATCGTGCTTAATGCTATAATCATCGGAGGTTAATTAATCAACTTCGCAAGCAATGAAGACAGGCGAAAAATTCCAATAAAAAACTTGTAGAACGATGCGCGATACGTACGATTGAACAGTTGTTAGCTTGTAATCAATTACGTATCCGTCTTTTTCGCTCTCTGCAGATGCCCGCGAAACGCAAAATATATCACGTGACATATCCACTTATGCGCTCCGTATGCAGTGCTCTCAAACATTCTGCGTTGGTACGAGCAAATTATTTAGCCCGGCGTGCTGCTGCTTGAAAAATGACAGGGCTGCGACGCAGGCACTGGCTGCGCGATTTACGCGAGCCCAAGCGATTAGGACTGAGCCTGCTTGTCTCTGTGAAGCGCCCCAAGGGAAGCATACCGCGGGCCTATATCGCACAGCCATCTGCTACGTCGCTGCCTTGCCAACAATTAAGCGGCAGCACACAGGGTTAAATGATATGTTCGGTCCTACACGGAACGTGTCAGAGCACTGCAATCGCGGCGCGCAACCGTGCATATCCCGTGGTATTTTTTTGCGTTTCGCTGGCATCTGAAATGAGCAAAAAAAAAATAGCCGATACTAATAGACGGGGTGCTGAGAACTGTTCATTTCGATGTTTCGCGGACCGTTCTACAACTGGCCTTTTTCGCCTATCTTCATTGGTTACGAAGTTGGTAAATGAATCTCGACTGATTGTGGAGTTAAGCACAATGCCAAAAATAGTGTGCGTTGCTGCATACAACAGCCAGCAGCATGCATTTGATCGCGTCGCCTTAGAGTGCCTCGTCGCATTTTAAAATGTGGCTAAATTTAGCTGGGGCATCCTGTATATCTCTCGCATAGCTTCCCGTCTTCGCTCCCCATCGCCGTGTACTTTTCGCAACGGGACGACCTTCTTTTTTCATCTTTCTCTCGGTATTCACTCTTGGACCGCATTTTTCTGTCTCTTCATTCAACTCTGTCGCCAACTGCGTCCCTTCATTTCCTTCCGCTTCTTCTTCATCTTCTTCATTTTCCACAGTCGGGATCCTAACAGCTTTTGCTTTTCACTTCAATTCGTACACCTTTGAGCTGCACCTTTTTCTCATCTCGAGACCTTCCCCGTGTACTTTTCTCTTCCGTGCACTTTCTCGGATCCAGCTTCGGCACCACGTGCGACTCAAATATAGAGCCATTAAAAGTTGACTCTGAAATTCGTCACCGATATATCACCTGCGTTGTGTACTATCTAGCTTCTTGAACAGCCTGAGCAGCAAACACGAGATACCAGTGTTTCATCGAAGCTCTTGTTCTGCGGGCCACTCCGCCACTTCGCCAAACAGCCACACCGCAATACCCTCCCCCACGTTCCCCCGTGGTTGTTTTTCTATCGGACTTAATGGCCAGCACCGAGCCCACGAAATGTTTCGATCTGAACCCAAAGCAGTGTCTCTGCTGGGGGACGAAAAGCCGAAATATCAAGGCATCTCAATCAGATGCATGCTTACTGAATTAAGCTCACCTTTCAGTGGCTCCAAATGATTTTTTGTGTGCTGAAAGTTCTACTGAGACATGTAAAAATTCAGTTTGGTAGTGTCAAGCTTCAGGCCGTGAAGCGGGATATGAAGAGAATCCGTGAGAAGAGTCACGTGCAGAGGAGGCCCGACGACCAAACACACGTGCGGAGAGTGTGGGAGCATAAGCACAGTCTCTCACATGACGGTGCCAGGGCCCGCACGTTGTCTGTACGCCCTGCCAAACATTTACAAATTAATATTCCGGTTATCCTCCGGGACTGGAAAATGCCTCCTGCGGTTGCGCATCTGGTCACCTTACGGTAAACATGCATATGCAACCTACGGGCGTTGTCCACCACCACGCTAAACTACTGCAGTTCCCAAGGCACCCCTTTTGCCTTCATTCTATTTTAAAATTTATCCAAACACCAGTCACCCAGACACTTCCAGAAGCCACCTTGTCCACCTATTCCGCTCAAAGGCATCTTTCAATGAAGAAGAGCTTGTAAGCACAATGTTTTCATAAGTTATAAGAGTGTTCTGTAACAATCTTGATAACCGTAGATAACCTACCGGCAGGCTTGAATTTATTTGCTGTTAAGGTTTTTACTATCGTCAGTAGCCTTCCGTTTCGTTTTTTATGCCAGTCCTAACTCCTAGATGCGAGCGATAGAAAAAAACTCTTAACACATAGCTGCGCAGCGGAAGAATAGGCCCTTAACGACAGTAACGTACAACTATCCAACATTCAAAATTTTTTGTCGAACAAGGCTTTATTTGTCAAAAACCACGAACACACTCTGAAACTGAATGCAAAGGCGCAAGTCATTTGTCTACGCGCTGAAGCCCAGAACAATGACACAAATGGCCGGCGAACTCTAAAGGTAATGCTTTCCCCGCGGCACAAATTACGTAGATCGCCGTTGTATTTCGTTATTTTTTAAAGGTTGTATAATGAATTGCTACCAGTGCTCCAGCACATGGATCTAGTTTGAAACAAACTGCCGTGTACCTATGCTAATAAAGCGACACTTTGAAGTGAAAATGTTTTGGAGTCTGCTATTTTTATATTGACACAAATGGTTCATTCTGACGATGGAAGCGAACCTCAGACATGGGAGGATTCAGTAAGAAAAAAATAGCCTGCGTATGGCTGTGTCGAACCGGCAGGCATGCTTCGATGAAGCAGTCTGACTGTTCGTTCAAATTCGTATATTCTTTAGTTATGGTCACCTTCTGTATATCCAAATATTGAAAATGCTTCATTTTGATGTGAACATCGTTCTGCGCGGGCAATTTATTTGAGAAGATTCATGTGGAGTACAAAATTATTGTCATGTTGGGATCAGTAAATTTTCAAGGAAATCTTAGAAAAGGGACATTCTTGACTTCCCGACATCCTTGAAACTGTTTTGGCATTGTTTTCGGTTAAAATAAGACCACAGTATAGAGCGTGTGTGTTTTTAAATGACTCTATACTCCGCATGACATTCATTACGGGCCGATAGTCAACATTTCTGAGTGACATGCCGTCTCATTGCGGAATATCAGGCAGTATGGCTGCTACGTACACTTTCATCGAAGTGACGCGATTGTGACGCTCTTAGCTCGCGTAGAAAGGGGTTCTTGTTTTTATACATTTATTTTTTACAGACTCCTTTTTCACCAAAGTCAAAACAGTCATTCAAGCCATTCCCATGAACTTCATGGCATTTCACAGAGTGACGCCTCGGTTACTGATAGTTCGCGGTCGTCAGGAACAATGCTTAGAAGGAAAGCCTGTACTGTAGGCAAATAGGTATGATAAGTAGTCTCATTAAATGGTTACTGCCATGGATTTCACTCCAATATATCAGTGTCCAAAAGCTCCGAAGGTTTACTGGGGGTGCGCCGCTATAAAGATGATGATAATTACGCCAGTTTCGAAAATACGGCTCCGTTGATCCCTGCAAGGGCTTTCGGCACGAAACATTACACCGAACGCTGGAGAGGAACATGGCTTCTACGTTGATATGTCACCAAAGACGCTTGTGTGCTGTGGGATATCAGTGCACGTTATAGATCCCCAACCTGTCGAAATTATTATGGAGCCTCCCACTCTTTCGGTCTCTGTACCTTCACTGCCACATACCACCTTTCCCTCAAATCTCGGTTCACGCGTCGACGAAGTTATTCCGGAACTGCGCTATTTCACTTCTTTAAAAAACACTGCACTACTGGATGAATATTTCGCATTTTCCCAAAGCAACATGGATCAGAATAAGCCTGTTTGGCAAGTGCTAAGAAAAATGCATTATTTGCCATAATGCCGCGATTCATAGTAATGTTTGTTTCTTGGCGCCAAAACCGCCGGAACTCGTCTGTATCATTTGATTATGGCGCGAGATATGACATTACGACAGTGCTAAAAATAGAGCGACTGTGCTAATGTTCTTTGTTACAAAACTGGGTACTGTACATCAGTCTTAATATGCACCAACCAGTAACAGCTTTTTCACCGTTCGACTCAATCTTCTGAAGGTAAACTATTTCCCGGCCGCGTTTACAGTCACAGCGCCCATTACCCATTCCATAGATCCCGAATCTGGCTTACGTAAAAAACATCAGAGCAGATTGCCCACAAACAACCTTTTCTGTCCATAGCCTTCGATATACTCGATGCCTAATCGTCCATAAGGATAGAGATGCTTCACGCTCAGTCTCCTCTAATGTCGACCTATAAGTAAATATTGCATCTTCGCACACGTTTCGGTTCATAGCGCTTTCATGACGCGCTTTTTATCTGTAGAAAAGAATGTCTCATTTTATTTATATTTTCACTCAGCTTTCATAGCAGAGGCAGGATGCTCATTCGGACATTCCACCTCAACTGTGTGTTGCTTGGCGCCACTTTTTCCGAGTTATTGATTTTTCCGAGTTATTGATGGGCATACTGTTGCATGCAGAGCGCAGTATGAACACATGCATAACAACACGTAAAAATTTTGCCATCGTTGCACATCGTACGTTGTCATTGTGCATCGAACACGTTCCCATAGCGTCTTTGAATGAGTAGTCCCTGTGAATGTTTGTCCTGCTCCTGTACGTGTTAGATTATGACTGCGAAAATTGTTTTTTTGTTCTCACGAATAAAACGACACTGCAACTGATACAATGATGAGGATATTTCTCAACTGTGCCATGATGCTAGGAAAATAGAAGGAATCGAAAGAAGGAATCAAGAAAGGGGTTCTGTGCAGGGCTCTGCAATGAGTCTATTGGCATGGGGATCTTTGATGTTCCTCTGTGTCGATTTTCTTCCGTTGTGGAGATGGCGTGATGAGATTAGATAGTTTGAAAGGAGGAACTGGCGGGAGGCTGAAGGGCGAATCTGTTGTCGAATAACGCTTCTACAGGATGCTGGATGGGTGGAAGGTGGACTCATATTATTATAAGCAGTGATCCCGGCTTGAGATTCAGACCGATAACACTGTTTCACGGATGGTAGACGCATTTATGTGCAAATTGGCCAGCGCGTCTGCTTGATGGAGGCTCATTCGCAGAGGTTTAAAATTCCGCTGTTCTTGGGGAGTGATGTTTTCACTTCTCAAGCAGAAAAACGGCACTCCTTATGCTTCAGCTGCGCTCAAGCACACAGCAAAGCAAGATCATGGTGAGAGGACAGCAGAGTAAAGCAGAAATGTTGACTTGGAAAATTCCACCTGGAAGCTCAGCGTTACGTTTCTGTAAGTTTCATGCTTACCCGCTCCAGAAAGGTCACAACAAATACGCACAAGAAAGAAACCAAGCGCATATTTCAATTTAAAGTCATAGCCAATCCTAGCACTTCTTTGGCCAATGCTTAGGAGTCTTTACCAACATCTGGAACTCTCTCTATCTGACTAAACCAGATGCTCTGCTGTCCTTATATCAATTTGCTAGGCTTAAGTTTCGCAGTAGCTTGTGGGACAGATCTTGTGACAGTGTTCGTCCAATTATTCCTATCAGAATGCTCACTTTTGACTAATAGAAATCATTGTCTTGTGTTAGGTATTCTGACCGAGTTTTTAAGTTTTCGGATTCTTATTCTTCGACCTACCATCGCTTGTTTTCATAGAGAGGCACTGCAGGGATAAAAGGACTTCCTTCATCAAAGCTGTGCACATGCTTCATCCGGGTGGGTGGTTGTGACGCACATTGCATAGAACGAAAAGCGTTCATCGTTTCTGTGCCCCTTAACTTTAAACTAAACAGACCAAGCGTTTCTGAGATGGGCAATGAACTTCGCCTTTGAGCTGCTTGAGTGGCATCGTCTCTCAGCTATTCAGATATCTGTGAGTGCGTTTTTTATCATGCACTCACAAAACCACATTTGTGAAAGCTCTCTAGAACTGGGAGTGAACAATCGCATACGGGAAGGAGTTTCTTCACCTCGCAGGGTTGTTAACACAATGCTTGTTGTTAAATTACACTGTCTCCTTCAACACGTGCGTAACAACTATTGTTTCTTGGCACTATAGAGATGACAAGCTTCTGAATTGCCGCGTGCCCTTGGATTAGAGGACGACGTGGGCAAAGTTGGTCTGTAGGCGAGTCAGCCATCTTGTGTGCATTATTCTCGGATGTGCTTCTCATCTTGTTGCAGTACAACCGTCGCAAGTCTTCGTTACAGTATATGCTAGGAAGTTACCCATCAAAGGTTCGGGCACGAATAGCGCAATCCCTGAAGTAAAAGTTGTTAAAAAGTCACAGGTGGGTTCCGACTGTGCAACGCGACATTCAGCGATACATGTTTAGGCGTTTAGTTAAGTTCAGATGTTTGTCACGTCACCACTACGCCACTGGTTACGTGACTGACGATCTAAACTGAACTAAACGCCTGTATTGGTTATGTGGTGCACCCCAGTATTGAAAGGCGGCTGTTCCAAACAGAGCCACCCGTAGGCTTCTGCGGCCCAGGTTGACCGGCGGAGCCGGTGGATGCGGTTACGCTGACGGCGACTTCGAGGCGAAATCCAGGGACACGAGCCTAATAGCTATCGCTGTAGAAATCGAAATACACCGCAGGTGAAAAATCGGGGCAGTTTTCTCTAGGCCAAGGTAAAAAGCAAAAAATCGCAAATCCCGGCTGTAAAGAATTTTGTTTTCAAAAATGCCTACACGTAATAAACCTGTCGAGAGTGTCGTTGGACAGTTCTAAACTGCGCAGAGCTCAATGCAGTAGTTTCATCGGACTGCAAGCACGTGTACATCAAAGGCTTCAACAGATGTACCACGTTCGCAATCAGTGACGCGCACACAAGGCAGGGAAGCATGGCGGTGCTAGCTGCTCATAAATAACAGCAGTTTTGTGCTATTCGTCTGCGTCAGCACCGCTTTAGTGATTTATTGACCCAACCAGGCCACACGTTTATCGTTTTGAATGATAGCGATAGTTTCAGCTCTTCAGTTCAGGCATTTTGAAACACATCGCGATGAAAGCCTACTGGTATAAAACATCTGGAAGAAACAGCAGCAACAATACTGTGTGAATACTTGGGTTCCATCACACAGCACGAAACAAAAGCATATATCGCGACAGGATTTTAAGCCGCTAACAAATTTTTAAAAAATGCGTGAGAGAGGCCAAGTTGTGGAGTGGAAAAGAAAGGCTTCTTGAGAATTCCCTGCGTGCGAAGGCAGAGCATTCGCTCGCAATTTGCCCTTTGTGCCAACTATTGTGAAGGACGACATTTATTCAGCGGAATCTACACTCAGTGAGGCTGCTGTCTAAAAGCTGGCTTTTTTTTACATTAACTAAGTTGCTGGCTCTCCTTTTGAACTTGTATTTCTAAGCTGCCGGTGATATAAATTTTTCAGTGGCTGAAACACAACACAAATTATGTAACAGCCTCGCCTCTTTCTTCCACAGGTTCCAAAAATCCAGAATGCTGCATTTCGAGAAAAATTTCAAGCAGCCCGGCCTTAAACAGTTGGGAAATACTTTGCTCACAAACGAGAACACTGATAGAATGAAGTCCAATTGGAGTCCCTTTCGCTGCTCATCATTTGTATTTTGATGTCTTCTTCCACAGGCCTCATTCATTAGAGGAACCAGCGATGGTCGCTGCTCAACCCCCAAAATTGCGCTTGAACATTTCCGCTGTTAAAGCACCCGTGAATAAGGGTTTCAAAAGTCTCCTGTGCAGTCGTGTTTGCGCCGTTCCCACTGGCGGTCCTCAATACCAAGTCTAAAGCATATATTTACAATGATGGCCATTTTCTTTTGGTCCCGCCAGTTTCGGAGATTTAAACAGACGTCACCAATGAGGAACCTCTGCTTTGCACCAAAATTGCACATTGAACGCCGGTCGTAGTGCTTTCTGTCTTTTCTCGGCCCGATATCCTGGTAGGTGTGCATATGAGGAAGTAATTCACATGAGAAAAGGCATGTAGGCAGTATCACGGCTTAATCTGCTTCCTATTCCCGGATCTTAATAAGAAACTTTCTTTTCACTCCAAACCGTTCGCTTTTGGGTAACCCCTTTCACCTCTCTCACCTTTCTCCCCGTGCTTCTTTCTTCCTCCACTCGCTCTCATATACAACTTCGCCACCATGTGCTGCTCAACGCAAGACATTGCAGTTAAAAGCTGCACTCTAAGACTTATCACTGGGACAGAATGTGCCTTGTGCACTCTCTAGTTTGCTGTTAATTTTTTTTAACATTTTTCTGCTAACCTTTTTTACTACTGTAAGTAGTGCTCTGTTTTGTTTTTTATGGCAGTCCTTATTGCTCCATACGAGCAATCTAAAAACTATTATTTGCTGCGCATCAGAAGAATGAACCATCATCTTCAATATTTCCATTACAGTAACTAAGAACATTCAAAAACTCAAAACTTTTTTCCAGGAATGTTGTATTTGTCAGAAACCACGAACACATGCTGAAACTAAACACAACCGCTCAAATCATTTGTATAGCCACTGAACCGCAGAACAAGGACTCAAACGCCTGGCGGAGCCTAAAGTTAACGCTTTCATCGCGACAAAAATTCCGTAGATCGCCGTTTAATTTTGTTATGTCTATGGGTTGTGTGATGAATTGCTACCAGTGCTGTCGCACAGGGATTTACCTTGAAAAAAAATTGTCGGGTACCTATGCTAATGAGCTGACATCATGAAGTGAAAATCTTGTGCACTCTACAATTTTTGTGCACTCTACTATTCGACACTCAAGTAAGAAAAAAATTGCCAGTATAGGTCTGTATCGAGCCGGCAGCCATACGCAGATGGAGCAGTCAGACTGTTCGTTCAAACACGTATATTCAGTAGTTATGGGCACCTCCTGCCTTTACAAATTCTTAAAATTCTTCTTATTGATGTTGACATCGCTCAGCGCTGGTAATTTACATGACAAATCTTTTGTGGAGTACGACATTACTATATTGTTGGGGATCAGCACTTTTTCAAGAAAACAGGGGCAGCCTTTTCTTCACGGCATTCTTGAAAGTTTTCAGCATTGTTTTCGGTTATAACGAGTTACCAGTATGGAGTGCACGTGTTATTAAAAGACTCGGTCCTCCGCTTGACGTTTATTACGGGCCGATAGTGGACATTCCGGGGTGTCTTCTCTGATTCCGGAATATCAGGCAGTAATGCTGCTACGTAGACGATAAAGGAAGTGACGTGGTCGTGACGCTCTTAGCTCGCGTAGAAAGGAGTCGTTGCTTTTTGTACATTTACTGTTTGCAGATGCCCTTGCCACCAAATTCAAGACTGTGATTTAGGCCAGTCGCCTGAACAATGTGGTATTTCGCATAGTGACGCCTCGGTTACTGATAGCTGCTCAGTTGTCAGGAACAATGCTTAGAAGTAAAGCTTGTACAGTAGGCAAATATTTATTTTATGTAGTGTTAATCGATGTTTATTGCCTATGAATTTCACTCCTATACATCAGTGTCAAAAAGTTTTACCAGTTTACTCGGGGTGCGCCGCTATAAAGATAACAATAATTACGCCAGTGTCGAAGACTCAGAAGCTCAGTTGATCTCTGCAAGGGCGTTCGGCGCAAAAAATTACATTGACTTCTGCAGAGGAACGTGCTATGTACTATCGGTGTCAACATAGTATACTCCATGGAGCGGGAACCACAGACACGAGAAACTGCATTGCAACTCCATCAACAGGCAGCATGTGGGATCGAGGCAGACAAAGAGTACCCTGTATTATCTGCATGCATGTCCGTTCACTCGTTTCAATGTTTCGTGCTTTATATTTCGTTACGATGGAATTTTCCTTTGCTCCAGCTCCCGCTGCCTGGAGTATACCACTTTTGTCCCCTATGTACATTGATATGCCACCAGAGGGGCTTGTGTGCTGTGCGATGTGAGTGAATGTTAAAGATCCGCAGGTTGTCAAAATTATGATAGAACCTCCCACTACGGCACCTCTTTCCCTTTCTCTGCTTTCACTACCACATACCACCTTTCCCTCAAGTTGCGTATGACGTGTTCACGAAGTGAGTCCGCAACCGCTCCATTTATTTTATTTCAAAAACACTGCATCCCTGGATGAACTTTTTACATTTTCTTAAAGAAAAATGGAGCAGAATAATGCCCGTTTGGCAAGCGCCACGACAAATGTTTTATTTGCCTTATTGCCGCGAATCATATTAATGCTTGTTTGTTTGTGCACAGTGCCGCCATATCTCGTCTTTATCCCTTGATTTTGAAGCGAGATGTGACACTGCGACACTGGTAAGAACAGAGACTCTGGTTATGGTCTTTGTTGTAAAACTGGGTAGAAGACATGAGACTTAACTTGCACCGACCAGTAACTCACTCTTCCCAATGTAAGCTAATTGTCTGCCGTGTTTAGAGTCACAACGCCCATTACCCACTCCATATATCTCGAATCTGGCATGCGTAGGAAAGCCTCAGAGCAGCTTAGTGAGAAGCAACGTTTTGTAACCGTAGCTCTCGATTTACTCAGAGCCTAATCGTTCGTAAGAATAAAGCTGTTTGTTCCTCTCTCTCTTCCAAGGTCGGCATACAAGGAAATACTGCTGCTTCGCGCACATTTCGGTGCATAACGTGTTCATGACGCACTTTGCATCTGTAGAAAGGGGGCATTTCGTCCCATTTTATTCATATTTGCACTCAGCTTTCAGAGCTGATGCAAGCTACTCATTCGGACCAGTCACATCAGCTGTGTCTTGTTTGGCACTTTTTTTTCTAGTTATTGATTGGCTTACAGTTGTCATCATGCAGAGCGCGGTACGAACACATGCATACCAACAAGAAAAATGTTTTTCATCGTTAGCGCGGATGTTTATTGCCTATTGTCGTAACGTTATCTTCATCAATGCCAAGTCTCTGGATGCCTGTGGTAGCTGTACTCCGCAAGTACAATGAATTTGATCTCATATTTATTCCTCTGATGTGAAAGATTCATCCACCGAATCACCACCAGTGCTTAGCAAGAGAAAGGATCTGAATTTTTGTTTGGAGAGCCAAGAGTTTAATAATGCCTAAGACGATTTTTATTCTTCGTAATTGAAAATGTGGAAGAATCCGGGAGAAACAAGCTGCTTCAAAAAATTTGTTTCAATCGCAATATATCAGTTTTTAACGCCTGCCTACAATGGTGGCCCCACCTTTACCGTGGCTCGCGAGTGCAACTATCATGCATTCACGTAGTGACCAAAATATACCAAAACAATGGGGCTAGGAATTCAATTGGCGTTTAGAAAAATACGCGAAAGGCCAGCATGACTTTTCTTGAGGTAGATATCTGACCAGAATTAACGACACTGCAAGAACGCAGACGATACTCACGGAGGACACTTTCTAAGGACTATGTGGAACCAGCTTTGACCAGCGAATGCGTTCCTCAGTGCTTGTATGGAGAAGCACCACTAATTCCCCATATGTGCTATCACACTCGGTGCCATTAGAAATATACCCGGTTTAAGTACACCTTTCAGCAGCTGCACGCATTGCCTATATTGGCCAGCGAAAGGAATTCCCTCTTTTAGAGGCAGTAGGGCCACGGGCGCACATATTTTTAGGAATGAGAATTCGCAAGGACCCTTCTACTTTTTTTGTATAATTCGGGATTTTACCGCAACCCTTAACCTCCCTGTCTTTCAAAGTACTTCCGTCAATAAGTCAATAACTCTGCTGAACATTAATAAAGAGATTTCTTAACGGCTGTGTAAAGAGGTCGGCTTCAGAGAAATCTTTCACTAGTAGCTATTAAACGAAGATATGTGACAGGCTGCAGTTTGATTTAAAAGAGATTCTCTCTTTAGAGGCGCCGTTTTAAGTTAAAAGTTGCATCCTTATCCCAAATTTAAGGTTCAGTTGCCTGCATAGCGGGATTGACTGTATTTTTTATGTGGTTAGAACCATCGACTTTTCTATCTCGGCTTTATCTGATAACTTCTTCGGATCGACAATTCTCTACCAAACTGCCTACTAAATATTTGTTGGGACTGAGTTTCGTTACGTTTAAATGGACTGGCAGAAAAAGACACACACCGATTCATTATCTAATAAAAATGTTTTTATTAGGCAACGGCATAGTGCAAAAGACATTTTCTGGTCTCCTGCTGGTGGTAGTGTGGAGTCACGACTGTTATCCACCTTTAAGCTAAAAATATAAGCTAAGGTAGTCGCATCTGGTCATCTACACTTAATGTTCTCAGTCTGCTAAGCCGGAAGGGGAACCCTCCAAACCAATTAACTCCCGCGAACTGTGTGTACTTTCACGTTAAAAAGCCTCGGCTGTTAATTGGCGTGTAGTTGGATGGAAGAAATGGTCGTGAGAACTCTTCGATTATAGTTGCATGTAGAGCACCTGCTAGCGCTGGTGACTTTGTTTATCGCTTACGGAGTTGACCTAAATGTATCAGCTTCAGATTTTTGTGCGAGTGTCATCGCTGTTGCCCACAATCATGATGATGGTTGTAGCAGTGTCTATGGCGTGCCTAGTGGATTCGTGAAGAAAACACTTTGGTTCGATCCCCAATGCCGCCTGGTACCTAAAGGTAATACAATCGGTGCAACCTTTCCTGTGGCCTGGTGCTCAGCTTGGTTAGGGTCAAATTTTTAGGAAAGATAAAAACATCTGACAATGCGCTCTGTGGTCCCAGGTGACCTTGCTCACAAAATATCGCAGTAATCAAGAACCACTTTGGTATGCAATCAAAGATGGTGGAGTATATACTATCTTCCTAGAGAACTGCATTTTGCGTTTATTTAGTACAAAAATGTAGAGAATATAGACTTCAACACGGCGCCTCCAGAAATGGTTTTTGCCATATAAAGGCAATGCTTGCACATTTATATTGCACATCGAACGCGTTCCAATTGCGTCTTTGACTATGTATTCCCTGTAAACTTTTCTCCTGCTGCTCTGTTACTATGTGACTGAAAAAAATTGTTTTCTCTTTTCATGATTTAAACGACACTGTACCTGCCACAATGATCATGATATATTTCAGCTGTGTCATTATGATAGGAATTTAAGAGGAAGCGAAAGAAGGAATCCAGAAAGGGGTTCTGTGCAGGGCTTTGCAATGATTCTGTTGGCTTGGCGATCTTTGATGTGCTATACGATTAGCGGTTTTTTCGTTGTTCCTACGTTGTGGAGATCGGGTGATGTGAATAAGTAGTTTGAAAGAAGAAACGGGGAGGGGGCTGAAGGGTGAGTACGTGGTCGGATAATGCTTGTACAGGATGCTGGCTGGGTGGGAGGTGGACTTATATTACTTTTAAGCAGAGATCTCGGCTTCAGCTTCAAACCGATGACGCCGTTCCACGGACGGTAGATGCATTTAGGTGCAGGTTGGCCAGAGCTTCTGTAGGATGGAAGCTCATTCGCAGAGGATTAAAATGCCGCTGTTCTTGAGCAGTGTTGCTTTCACTGCTCAAGCTGAAAAACTGCAATTCTTATGCTACGACTGTGCCCAAGCACACAGCAAAGTAAGTGCATGGCGAGAGGACAGTACAATAAAGCGAAAATGCTGATTCACAAATTGTAACATGGAAGCCCTGCATGAGGTTTCTGTAAGGTTCATGTAAGCCAGCTACACGAAGGTCACGACAAATACGCACAAGGAAGAAACCGAGTACATATTTCAATTGTAAGCAACAGCCAGTGCTAGCTCCTCGTTGGCCAACGCTTAGGAGTTCTTACCAACAAGAAAAAACTGCAACTCTCTCAGTCAGGCTAAGCCAGGTGCTCTACTGACTTTACACCATTTTTCTAGGCTTACGTACAGCAATCGCTTGTGGGGCAGATCTTGTGACAGTGTTCGTCCATCGATTGCTGTTACAATGCTCACTTTTGACTGAGAGAAACCATTGCCTTGTGTTAGGTATTTTGACGAAGCTTCTAAGTGTTCGGATTCTTGTTCTTCGACCTATCATCGCTGGTTTTCATGGAGAAACACTGTACGGTTAGAAAGGCCTTCGGTAGCAAGGCTTTAGACATACACCATCCGGGTGGGTGGTTGTGACGCACATTGCATAGAACGAAAAGCGTTCATCGTTTCTGTGCCGCTGAACTTTAAACTAAACACACCAAGCGTTTCTGAGATGGGCAATGAACGTCGCCTTTGAGATTCTTGAGTGGCATCGTTTGTATTCTAGTCAGATATCTATGAGCGTGTCATTGTTATCATACAGACAAAAAAAAAGTTTGTGAAAGCTCTCGAGAGCTGGGAGTGAACACAAGCATACGGGAATGTGTTTCTTCACATCGCAGGGTCGTTAACACAATGATTGTTGGTAAATTGCAATGTCTCCTTCAACACGTGCGCAACAACTATAGTTTCTTGGTACTATAAAGATGACACTCTTCTCTATTGCCGCGTGCCCATGGGATACAGGACGACAAAAACAAAGTAGGCATGTTGGCTAAGCAGCCATTTTGAATGCATTATTCTGCGATATGCTTCTCATCTTGTGCCAGTACAACAGCAACCCTTCGTTACAGTATATACTAGGGAGTTAACCATCAAGAGTTTGGGCACGAATAGCCCAATCCCTGAAGAAAAAGTTGTTAAAAACCCACAGGACGGTACCGAGTGTGCAACGCGACATTCAGCGATAGCTGTGTAGGTGATTAGTTCCATTTAGGTGTTTATTCACGTGATCAGTGGTGTAGTGGTCAAGTGATGCACCCGTGTGCTGGCACGCGGAGGTTCCAAATAGAGCCACCCGTAGGCTTTTCGACCTAGCTTGACCGGCACAACCAGTGGATGGCAGCGCACCCACCGGTTACGCCGACGGCGACTTCGACGCGAAATCCAAGGACACGAGCCTAGCAGCTGTCGCTGCAAAAACTGAAATACAGCACAGATGCAAAGCCTGGGCATTTTTCTATAGCGCAGGGTAAAAAGCAAAAAATCGCAAATCACGGCTGTAAAGAATTTTTTTTTCAAAAATGCCTACACGTAATAAACCTGTCGAGAGTGTCATTGGACCGTTCTAAACTGCGCAGAGCTCAATGCAGTAGTTTCATCGGACTGCAAGCACGTGTACATCAAAGGCTTCAACAGATGTACCACGTTCGCAATCATTGACGCACACACAAGGCACAGAAGCATGGCGAAGCTAGCTGCTCATACATAACAGCAGTTTTGTGCTGTTTGTGTTCGTCAGCACCACTGTAGAGCTTTAATGACCCACCAGGCCTCATGTTAATAGTTTTCAATAAAGGCGAGAGTATCAGCTCCTCAGTTCAGGCATTTTGCAACGCACCGCAATGAAAGCCTGCTGGTATAAAACGTCTGGAAGAAACAGCAGCAACAATACTGTCTGAATACTTGGCTTCCTTCACACAGCACGAAACAAAAGCATTTATCGCGACAGGATTTTTAGCCGGTGACAAAGTAAAAAAAAAATGCGTGTGAGAGGGGAACTGGTGGAGCGGAAAAGAAAGGCTCATTGGGAATTCCGTGCGTGCGAAGGCGGAGCATGCGCTCACAATTTGCCCTTTGTGCCAACTGTATTGTGAAAAACGACCTTTCTTCAGCGAAATCTGCACTCAGTTAAGTTGCCGCCTAAAGATGGCTCTTTTTCACAGTGACTAAGTTTCATGTTCTCCTTTTGATCCTGGCTTTCTAAGCTGCTGGTGATATAAAATTTTCAGTGGCTTAAACAGAACACAATTTATGTAACAGCCTCTGCCCTTTCTTCCAGAGGTTCCAAAAGTCCAGAACGCTGCTTTTGGAGAAAAATTTCAAGCAGCCCTTAAACAGTTGCGAAGGACTTGCTCACAAACGTAAACACCACTAGGATGAAGTCTTTAATCTAATTGGAGCCCCTTTCGCTGCTAATCGTTTGTTCTTTGATTTCTTCCTCCACAGGCCTCATCCATTATGAGGCATCAGCGACGGTCGCTGCTCAACGCACAGATTTGCGCTCCAAAATCACCCATGGATAAGGGTTTCAAAAGTCTCCTGTACAGTCTTCTTTGCGGTGTCCCCACCGGCGGTTCTCAAAACCTACCCTAAAGACCATATTTACAATGATGGCCATTTCCTTTCGGTCCCGCCAGTTTTGGAGATCTAAAGACATGTCAGGAATGAGGAACCTCTGCTGTGCACCATGCACATTGAACGCCGATCGCAGTGCTTTCTGTCTTTCCTCGGCCCGATATCCTGGTAGGTGTGCACATGGGGAAAGGGACGCAAGCATTATCCCAGATTAATCTGTTTCCTGTGCCCGGATCCTAAGAACTTTTCTTTTCACTCCCAACCGTTCGCCTTTGGGCACCACCTCTTTCACCTCTCTCACTTTTCTCCCTGTGCTTCATTCTTCCCCCGCTCGTCCCTCAGATACAACTTCGCCACCACGTGCTACTCAAAGCAAGACATTGCAGTTCAAAGCTGCACTCTAAGATCGACCACCTGGATATAATGCGCCTTGAGCACTCTCTAGTTTCTCGAGCGGGCTCAGCAGCGTCACTAGATGACAGTGTTTATTTGAACCCGTTGGTTTGAGGTGCACTTCGCCCTCCACCTCCCTCCCCCATTCTTATCTATTGCGACTTCGTGGCGAGTGCGCACTTCATGAAATGATTGGTTCTCCAATCAAAGCGACATCTGTGCTCGGCGAAAAAATTTCTAAAATATTCAATCTTTTTGAATAGAAGAAATCTTACCCACTAAAGCTAAGCTCTCAGTGCCTCCAAATAACTTTTTTTTAGCTAAACGTACTATTCCCATCTGTGAAAGGTCAGTGTGGAAGTGGCAGGTGTCAGGCGGCGGAGTTGAATGCGTACAGGACGAAGGTCGCCGGTTAGAATCCTGAGAGCATTGACTCGCAGAGGAGGTTCGAGACCAAACAGACATGTTGAAAGGGTGGGAGCTAACGCCAGCTGCATAACGTGTAAGTGACAGCTCGCGCTCCCTCTGAGGCCGTGCATATGAAATATTTAATCATTCGCATTCCGTGTACACTCCGAACCTGAAAATATACCTTCTGCGGGTGCATATATGGACATTTTACGGACTCCCACAGACGTCCATTCACCACCAACCTAAAAACTTCCACTCCCTTAAGCACTCTTTTGGACTTCATTCTACTTCCTAAATATCAGCCAGCGAACGAACCAGGCACGTCCTGAAGCCACTTAGTAGTAGCGCTAAAAAACCGGAACGGTAGGATAAAAAAAGACTACGCAGGCGCTTGCGCCTGCATTATGTTCTTATATCCTGTCGTCCATGTTTATTAGCGCTGCTGCTATGTCCCTTCTAAACACCAAATAACCCAGCTTTCTGCCTTGAAGCCACTACGCCAAGCTATTCGGAAAAAAAACATATATCAATTAATGGGAACGAGAATATGACAACAGTGTTTTCATATGTTGCAGAATTTCTCAATACCATTCAATATATCTGTAGATCACCCTTTGGCAGCATGGCAATTTTTTGCCCAGTTAACGTTTTTAGTGTCGTCAGTAGCGTTCAAATTTGGTTTTTATCACAGTCCTAACTGGTCAATGCGATCAATAGAAAAAGAATACCTGTGTGCAGCGCATCGGAAGAATATACTATTAGTTTAAATATTTTATCAAAGCAGCTTACAATATTCCGGTGTTAAAAAAATTTTTACCCCAAAATTCTGTATATATTACAAACCACAAATCCATGATAATAGCAAGTGCAAAGGCGCAAATCGGTTGTCTAGCAGCTGAAGCTCAGTAAAAGGATTGAATGGCCGGCGCACTCTAAAGCTAGCGCATTCACCGCGGCACAAATTTTATTTGGCCGTGGTGATTTTTCCACTGTCGATAGATTTTATAATGAATTCTTGCCAATGCTGTAGCAGAAGGGCCTAGGTTGAAATTGAAGATTGCCGGGTACCTATGTTAATAAATACATACTGAGAAGTAGCAGTCTTGTGGGCTGTGGTATTTTTTGTAATCATTGCGTCCGCATAAGGCCGATAAGACAAACGTTTTTGACTACACAAAAGACTCCTAAGAAGCCTATCAGTTGGTTTTTTCACGTTGCAGAAACAGTACCAAAGACTTCTGCTTGCCTGGTTAAGTTGAAGCCTGCAAGTAAGGACACTGGACAGAAAATGCACGTCACGTAATAGTGAAAAGCTTTGCTATTGTTGCTGCAACGTTATAAAGGCGGCTGAAAGGCTTCTCCGCAGTCTATTGTTTACTGTAAAACGCTTCTGCGGTCGGCGTTACGCGGAAGAAGTGCAAAATTGAAGCCCACTTCACCGCAATCCAGAGCGCACTGTAGCAGACGACGCACAAATCCCCGCATAAGGCTCTCACTGCTTCTGCGCAGTACTTTCTACAGCGCCCGCCACAGGTGGCCCGCGTGGCGCCGACCGCACGGAGCGACATTCTAACTAATTGTGGACTACCCTGCACGTCAACGGGTCTACAAGATAAAGGAACGCCGGCGAAAATACGAAGGTTCAGAAGACGAACATGAAGCGCGGCCAAATAGCGACTCGGCAGATGACGTCGGAACTACGAGTCACTGCAGGTCACGGACCATTCCTGAAGGCAATAGTAAACAAGGTTGCTATGAAATTGTTTCCAAGTTTGCGCCTGTAAGAGTCATACGAACTCTAGACACGGATAAGGGTGTTATATAGCGCTAAAATGTCGGAAAGGGTTTCAGAAAATACTGTAGAAATGGCGCTTTCTGTGAAAAATAAATAATTAAAAACATATAAAGCAGTCTCTGCCGGCAGCGTAATTGTGGATGGTATTTGAGTACAGTGCTTCTGTATTATACAATAAAAAATTTTACAAAGCCACAAACAACTAATTTTTAGTGAACCTAAATTGAAAACTAGTTTTACAATCGTTTACAAAAGTGAAATGAGTGTAACATGAATAGAAAATTTTTCCAAGAAATATTTTAAAAAATTAAGTTCTACATGATGATATAGGGCTCTAAAATTTATTCAAAACATTGGGGACGTCTAACAGCTAAGTCTGGTGCTTTTGGCGCGGTATCACTTGGGAATACGATTATGCACGCGGTAGACAGGAATCGGTTTGCATTTTGCGCCATAGCGTACCTGCGCTTGCGCGTCGACACTGGAAAGACTCAGTAGTCTCGCGTTCACGATAAGGCACAGCCGTCGGTTTCAGATGATGTTGCTCAGCCTGACAGTTGTCTAAACATTTCACCTGAACTCTATGACTGCGCGTTTACATGAATACCAGAGCAGAGAGTCAAGACGGTCGAGGGCCACGCTCGGTGGCGTGACCGCGCTAATAGCCGACCGATCCCTGCATTCCAGAAATAGCAAACATACACTTGCCAACATTTTAGGAAAAGAAACTAGTTCCTACTCTCCTCCGAGCATAACCCTTTACCCGGAAGTGACGGAACTAACATTTTTGTGAAGGGCACATTTTTTCTCGATCGCCCGAAAAGAGTTCACGTAAGCGACTAAGTCTAAACGAAGCTGGAGACATCAGCGATACATGGGCCATCGTTTGTTGCATGCCTGAGATGAAACTTAGAGTAGTAGTATTAGTGACTATGATTACAGCAAGAGGCAGACAACAAAAAACAAAGTTTTGTTGCCTTGATCCGTGCCTGTCTCTTTACGCGTTTTACATATATTGCTTCAAAATATGTCATGTACCCGCCAGCTGAAACCTGAATCTAATACGCTTTCTCGGCTTGTTGTGTGGTTCCTTGCTCTGTAATGATCGCCACGTATAGTCGCAACTGTGCACACATTTTTGATTTAGAAATAAAGATCGTGATTTAGGATTTGTAAGAAAACACCTTACTGGAATGAAGGAGAAACGCTCCCGTGATATCTTGTTGCAGATCACAGATGCCGCTCGATGAGAAATGGCAGATAGGGCGAGAGAAAAAAAAGTGGATGACGGCCTATCTTTGTTAGGCCATCCGTAGCGAAAGCGCGGACACGTCTGGTTCGGAAGAGTTAATATGTGAAAGGCGGCGTCTTCACTACATCGCTTTTATTCAAGGTTGAACCTGGAGCCGTCGTGGCGGAGTGGTAGCACGTCCGCCTCAGACGCCGAAGTCCCTGGTTCGACTCACAGCCTCGATACCGGGTTTTTTTGTTGTTCAGTGAGTGTGCGGAAGTTTCAGTGGCTCCCGCCACCGACCACGTGGTTGGTGACGTGGTCGGTCACATGGTGCGGAGCAGCTGCCTGCCCGCGGCGCGGTGGCTGGTCACGTGGTTCGTCACGCGCTTGGTCACGTGACCACTCACATGTTTGGTCACGCGGCGCGGTGCGACGACCGTGGGACTGCGAGCACGGCGAAACTGCGAGTTCGTGGTCAATGTAGCCTTATCTACAAAAACGCAGGAACCGCCCCCTCTAGCTACCTAAGAACGTAATACGCGGGACCAGTCAAAACCCCACGGGCAGTAGCGATGCCTCTTTTTTGTGTGTACTTAACATCAGAGCTGCGCTACTGGACACCATCCGCTCGCTCTTCCCGAGCGCACGCTCTGTTAATCTCGCTCTCTCTCTCTCTCTGTCTTTTCTGTGCTGTACTAACCACCGGACAAATCGAAAATACGTCATTGCAGCTTGGCAGGTGGTTTCCTCAGTCCACGACTCCAGTGGCTTCGGCCACCCTGGGAACTACTGAACAAATGCTTGTTGATTTGCCAGGGCACCGCTTGTTAGCTGTACCTAACATCACTAAAATAACGTGCGCTGTATCTTTAATTTTCCGGCTTGCTTCCGCACCCTCACGAAATGTGAAAGAGTGTGGGACAGCCCCCGCACCAGGAAAAATTTCGGCGATATGTTCTTGAGTAAATCCTACTAAATCTGTAGGAGTTTTGCAAGGTGTTTGTTTGCACTTGTTAACGTGCAACTGCATCTTGTGTGCAAAACTTGCTATGTGATGTTGGATATGTCCTAGGGTTTAGGCGTTGTGTCTCAAGGCGTTTCACTATAGTTCGATGACAGGGGTGGACATTGGAAGAATCGTGTTGAACGCCGGATTCGTTAGCGCAGGGGCAAAGGCATTCGCACTCTCGTTCGCCTCTGGTGCCCAGTGACCCAGAGTCCGCGTTATCTGATGGTACCTTTTCAGTGTCGCCTGTATTATCAGAGCCGCCTGTCACGGAGTTCTTTGCCGATCAAATCCCGACATGCCTGCGGCGAGTCCGTGGTGAGGTGCACTTCCCTGCCGACTCTATCTTGCTCCTTGATTAAAAACGCCGCCCCTGTAGTGGAACTGGTACGAGGCTTCACGGCACTAGGCTACCGAGAATGCACCCCGTACGGATACGCCGCCATATTCCACGTACATGACGTACGGGTCGCTTTGACGTTGATTCCTCATACCGTAACTCTCGCTTGCACTCTGTCTTCGCAAACATCGTGGTTAATGTGATCGGTATCAGACTTACCTAGATACGCCCCTAGCTTCAGGTGGAAGACACCGTTGCTCCACCAATGAGTTGAAAATATTGGTGGAAGCATGTTAACGGCAGTATTGCCGCTTGGAATCAAGTTATTGCTAGCCTGCATCGCTGTGATGTGCTCACGCAATCATCGGGGGATTTTCGAAAGTGGTGCGTCCACAGTGATGCGTTGGACAGCCAAGCGCTGCGCGTGTGCACGTGCGAATGTTGTGTGCGAGGCGACGGCGACGGAAAGCGTGGTGAGCACGAGGAGCGGAGAGCTGACGTGTCAGAAAACCGAGCTGTGAAGGGAGACCGCGCAGCGGAGGTCGTGTCCTTCAAGAGTGGATGTGGCAGCCGTCGGACGTTGGGTCCGTGCTGCCGTGACCTCCCTTGGATCACCGACGCAGGCCTCCTGTGTTCCTTGCAAGCGTGGAAGCGGCAGCCGATGGACTGGGGGTCTCTTGGATAGCCTTGAAGACACTCTTGGATAGCCTGCTTTAAGCCTCCGGCGCTTCGTTAAGCCGTCTACTGGGCCTGGCTGCGTTTTTCCTGTTGCTGCCAAGTTCCTGAGTCTGTCGACGGAAATCCACCAGCGTCTCCCTGTGTTCCTGTCCGCCCCTACTACCACCTGGCTCTCTTCCACCACTTCCTTCGACGCAGCGCCAGCGACGCGTCGCACTACATCCACCCGCGCCGGCACTGAAGATCGCCGTGAGCGCTCAGAGCGAACAGAGGCACCTCACATGCGTTCTGAATTTCTCCGGCAAAATTCCGTGTTCCCGGCCACTTACGTTCACCTTTTTTGCCCTGGAGCACAACTACTGCTCCGCACCCGGTGTTCTGTTTTTGAGACCCAGGAAGGCAAGATTTCTTGAATTTTCGACCAATTTTGTTTGGCCACGCCAGCAGCTGCGGCAGCTAAGTCTAACAGTTGCCGCGCGACATCGGCGCTTTCGCTCGCGGCTGCGGCGGTGACGAGGCGTCCCGTTGAGTTTAACTACGCCTCGGCTATGCCGTACACTGTGCAAGGCACCGACATTACCACCGCGGAGTTATCAGACGGCACATGGACTGCGCTCGAGATGCAACGACGGTACCGAAGACCATCTCCGATTCACCAACAACCTCCTGGAGCCCAGACTCCAGCCTCGACGCTTGCTATCCCGAAACCACGTCCTCGCGGCCGCCCTCCGCCGCCGATCAAAAAGCGTCCGCTTCTCCGCTTGCCCTCGGAAGACCTCAAGATTGTTCTCTGCCCGCAGGGCACACTCAACCTCCATACCGTAGACCCCGCACGACGGGCTGTTGCCATCTACGAAGCCGCCAAAGTAGAGAAACGCCTGGTAGCCACTGCCGACTAGGTCCGAATCCACCCGACTAACAACACAGTCAAAATCAGCACGCCCGACCCTGTTAGTGCAATGTCTCACGCCGAGGCCCAAACCATCACCGTCGACACCAGAGCTGTACCAGTCGCCGCCTATGCCACAGCCCCGGGCAATTCCGTGCGGGGGATTCTGCACCGGGCTAGGAAAGCGGCGCTGAAATCCTCGCCGAGCTTCTGGCTCGCAACCATGACCTCCCCATCGTTGCGCGTCGTATGAGCCAGACGCGACACTGTCGTCACTTACTCTAACACCAAGCTTCCCCGCTACATGCGGTACTTCGGCTTTACCTTTGAGGTGTTGCCTAATAAGGGGCGTGTCCAGAGGCGTGTTTCAACTGTCGCAAGCTGGCCACAGAACGGACGTGTGCCTCAACCACGCCACCCCACTTGCCGCCGCTGCGGCGTGGCTCATAAGCCCCAACAAGCCGTCCAACCACCCACCTGTCAAGCCGCGTGCATGATGTGCAAAGGCTTCCATTGTACCGGCAGCAGGAGCTGCAAATACCGTTTCGTGGCCACCAACCGGCCCAAATCATCCCAGTCATCATCGACGGATACTGTCACTGACTCTGGAAACTTGTAACTTGGGCGCCAGTCTCGTTGCCGAGGCCGCGGCAACCAACAACGACCACCAAGAGATGAACCTTTCCCGCCACTGCGAACTAGCAGTTCCAGTCACAAAAGCTGTAGCCGCTCCTCATCACGCTCTCGAGATTCCCGGGCTAATTCCCTGACCAGGCCGGACAGCAAGCCCGCCAAGCAGGTAGAATGAAAGACTCCTGCACCAGCTACAAGGCAACCGGCCATACCGCAGGTAAGGGAACGGGCAGACAGGGTCAGACCAATAGAGCTACAGTTGGCACAGGCCAATGCCAAAGTTCACAGCCTGGAGTCCGCACAGGCACAGCAAAAACCGCCGCCGCGGCAGATGGCTTACGTTCCCAACCTCGATGGCAGCAATTACTCCATCATGGACACTGACCAGCCCAAATGCACCAAGCGCAAGGCTGCCGCACTCTCCACCTCCGTCATTTACGCCAAATTCGATGCCTTTGATGCTAGTATCTCGAAAATAGAGGACGCCCTGTAGCGGCTGACCCCCACTGATGACCGTCTCATCGACGGCTGTTCCACCATGACAGCCAATATCCAAACCGTCACCATCCGTCTTGACCGCCTTACGGGCCCCCCGCAAATGATCGACCTCACCCCCCTCCCCCCCCACGCACTCAGTCGCCTGGTCCGACTCCCGCGCCCGAGAGTGCAGCCGCGCGCGTGTGCTGGCGGTATTCTCAAAACCGCCATAGCGCTTCCGCAGCGCCCCGAATCCTACACGGGACGCGATGGCTAGCGCGCCCATCACGTTACAGCAGTGCAACTACAGGGGCTTCAAAGCAAAGCGGAGAGACTTGGAGCATATCCTGAAGATTCAGCCATACACACCCCACATTATCGCGCTACAAGAAACGTACACTGACACCAAGCTCACCAGCTATGCCGCCTGCAACCAACCGGTGGCGCGGATCTCCGCCCGAGTAGAGCCATGCCAGTACACCGCAGCCTCAAAGTCAATCAGCTCGATCTTGACTACGCTGAAGTCGCACACACTTTCGTGCAGGTCCTTCCCAAGAGCCGAACCCAATCCTCGCTCAACAGCTAAACGTGTAGAGCGCCCCAAGTGGCAAGAGCACTAAGATAGCCACTCTCCTCCGCAAGGCCTTACAGCGGTCGACCTTAACGCATCGCACACCGAGTGGGGCTACACCCGCAAAGCCTGTGGTCGCAAAAGAGCCAGGGTGTGGGAGACAGCACAGACACTGGGTCTCACGCAAATCCTCGCCCCCAAACGACCAACCCGTTTCGGCAACATCGTCACGCAAGACAGCTGTCTGGACATCACTTTCGCCCGCAATATCCCAGATGCGCGCAGGGAAAATCTCGGTATGAACATAGGTAGCGATCACTATGTTCTCAGCACTACCTTTACTGCCACACACAGGAAGGTCCCCGTCGCACTGTCGCACACACCAACTGGAACGCTTTCCGGTACGTGCGATCTCAGCGTCCGCAGTGCCCCATTAATGACCTCGACAAATGCGGAGCGACACTGCTACGCGACTCCGCCAACGCCACCTCCATGGCCACCCAAAAGAAGGATATCCCCACCCCCGGCGCCAAACTCGTGCACATGTGGGATGCCCAGCGCAGCCTCCACGCTCCCTAGCTCCGACGCAAACACAGCCACCCTCTCAAGCTTTGCCTCGCTCGCCTCGAACGAGAGATCGAAGCCTACTCTGCCAATCTCTGTCAGGAGCAATGGTATCAGACTTGCGACCGCCTCAACGGGCAGTTGGGATGCCAGAACACGTGGTTTCTGCTCAAGCACTTGCTTGATCCGACACTCACCGAGTCTGCGTCCGAAAAGAATCTCCACCGCGTCATACATGCGTTTCAAGACACCAACGAGGAACTCTTCTTTACCTTCAAAGACAAATAAATCAACACCTCCAAAGACATACCCATCCCCTCGAAATACACAGGATCTAAGAACCCAAACTTGGAGAGAGGCATCAAGGCGTCAGAAGTCCGCGCCGCCCTGAATCACATCAAGACTACCGCGGCCGCTGGCGACGACCGCATCACCAACAAGATGCTACGCTACCTCGACGACCGTTCAGTCGAAGCTCTTGCAGACTTTTTCAACCAGCACTGCATGAAGGTCACCTTTCAGACTATTCGAAGCATGCCAAGGTAATCTTCATATCCAGACAAGGCAAACGACTCGAGCTGGGCAACCTCCGGCCCATCTCCCTCACGTCTTGACTGTGGAAGGTTATGGAGCACATAATTCTACATAGACTTCCCACCAACGTAGACAAGGATGACCTCCTCCTACCGCCATGATTGGTTTCCTTTCTGGACTGTCCACCCAAGACATCATGTGGCAGATACAACACAGCATACTCGATCCGGGTCCCATCCGGGCCACACTCACCATTCTCAGCGTCGACGTCAGCAAGGCGTTCTAAAAGGTGTCGCAAGCATCTATACTGAACAAGCTCTCCCAGATGAATGTAGGCACCCGCACCTACAGCTATATTGTCAACTTTCTTCAAAACCGCACTGCTGAACTCCCCATTGGAGACCTCTGCAGTGACAAAATCACGATGGGCACTCGAAGGACACCACAGGGAGCAGTCTTGTCCCCGATCCTCTTTAAGATCACGGTGCGAGGCCTCCCCTGTCTTCTGGACACCAAACTTCGTATCGAGCACTCGCTATACGCCAACGATATCACCCTCTGGACCAATCCGGTTCGCACGGGAAGATACAAGATCCACTCCACCAGGCAGTCGACACCATCCACGCTTTCGTGTAGGCAAACGATCTCGTTTGCTCTCCCAGCAAATCCGAACTGTTAATCATCCGGATAGGCGGGTTCGCCGACCCATCCCCGACCTCCAAGAGCAGGTCGCACACCACATCGACATTCACCTCATACCTTCCGTGCACACCATCCGCGTGTTTGTTATGCTGGTGCAGAACAACACGCAGAACTCTGAACCCATCCAACGCCTCCGAACGGCCGCCCACCAGATGAACGGCCTCATCCGCCGCATCGCCACTCGAAGCAGAGGCATGTGGGAGATCGACCTCTGCCGATCACACAGGCCTTCCTTCTTAGGTGATATCCACCCCAGTTCTCCTCTTCCAACAGGAGTCTAGTCGGCTGATCGTGAAACCCATAGCCATGAACATGTTGCCCGGCCGCCATGATACGTGCCGCCAACTCAAGGCCCAGGCTCTGGACGACACGTACTTCAGCGACGAGCAAGCCATGTACGTGGACGCGGCCAAACGCAACTCCAACACATACATGGCCTGCGTAGCCACGCCAACCACCACCCTCATCAACGCTGCCACAGTGCGCACACATTCCCTCACCACAACCGAAGAGTTAGCGATTGCGCTGGCCATCGCAGATCCCCGCACACGCGCGATTCTCAGTGAATCTACACCAGCATTTCAAAATTTCTCGATGAACTCAGGTTGTCTACCTGCCGTACACATCCTCCGCAACTGCACTCTCGACCGCACTATAATCATAGTGTGGGTACCTGCGCAAGCGAGGAACTCTGGAAATGAAGGGGTCGACCGTTAAGCCCGAGGCCTAACCAACCGGGCAGCCGAACCCTAGAACCCGGATGCTCTCGCCGAAGTCCCCCTATCCTATGCGGAATTCACCAACTTCTACAAGGAGACAAGACGCCTGTACTCACCTCCCCACCCCGACCTCGACCGAGGGCAAGCCACCATGCTTCTAACACTTCAGACCAATTGAATTTTCAGTCGTTCTAGACTATACCTCGTCATTGGCGGGGAATATGGCCCCGTCTGCCCAAATTGCGACCACGTAGTGTTTTCCACTCAGACAGACATTATCTGGGGATGCGAGGGTAACCCGTCCTCACAAACATTACTGCCAGCTCCATCCTTGGAGGGTTGGAGCCAACTTCTTGCAAGACCAGAGAAGAAGACACAACTCGCAATCGTCTCCTGTGCACAAGACGTTGGCACCACCTGGGGACCACACTAAGCCCACCAGCCCTAACTGCCAATTCTCAAGTGGCAAATAAATTTGTTCTCTCTCTCTCTCTCGCGTCCGCCCTGTCTGCAAGGCATCTCCGCTTCACCTGAGACACTCAGTACCTGGTGAACCCTTTCCTTTGTTTCTGTAGTGTGGTAGGCGTGTTGAGTGTGTGTTCTTGTTTTCGTTTTGCATCGGCTCTTTTCCTTTAAATTATAAATACGGCTTCGTATTGGTTTGTCTGATCTCTTTGTTGTTTCCTTCGAACCCGCAAGCGACAGCGTTCTCCTTCGCTAAGTCGTGGACGAGCTACTAATTCGTGACAAAGGGCGACAGGACGAAGCCGTGTTTTTTCCCCTTTTTTGCTTTCGTAGAAAAAACGATGCGAACGCTAAAAGAGTTAATTGAGTCAAAGAAAGAGTTGGAGTTAAAAGGCGACGAGCTGCGCACGTCGGTAGCTGCCGAGCAAGAGAGGAGCGCAGAGCACAAGCCGAACGCGAGCACGCCAAGGCGCAAGCAGAGTCTGCAGAGCGTAAAGCACAAGCCGAACGCGAACATGCAAAATCGCTAGCAGAGGCTGAAGAGCATACACTGCAGCTTCAATTAATGCTCGCAGAAGCTGGTGCGGATAATCGAGAACCCGCACCGGGGCCCTCAGCAGCGGTTAGCCCGCACAAATTGATCCTGCCTTTCGACGATCGCAGGGATGAATTTGAGGCATACCTGAAGCGTCTTGAGCGTATCGCTGAGGGCGCAGCTGGCCCAAATAAAAATGGCCTACAGCACTCAATATGCCCTTGACTGGGGAGGCTCTCTGTGTATCCGATCGATTGGCTCCCACAGATTCAACAGATTACGATAAGGCAAAACTAGCCCGGCTCCAACATTTTTGTTACACAGCAGAGGGTTATCGCGAGAGGTTTCGTGAAAGTAAGGCGCTAGATAAAGAAACAGGCAAGCAATACGCAGCACGCCTGCTTAATCTTTTCGATCGATGGGTTGAGATACCGGGTACTTACATAACGTGCATTCTCTTATTTGACTTGGTGGTGTCCGAAAAGTTCATGACGAACTGTCATAGTAGTCTGGAGGTTTTCCTTCCAGAAAGAGAGTGCAAGACGCTGGACAAACATGCTGAGGCAACAGACAACTTTATAAAGGCTCAGCGACGAAAAGCTTATCCTCGTTATAAGAATCGTTAGAGGTGGGCATTCCGAGAGAGAAGAATGTTCCATCGAGTAGACTGTTAGGAAACTGCCTCATTTGTAATCGACCTGGCCATAAGGCTGTCGACTGTCACTCTAAACCAAAACAGCTTTATTGCGTTTGTTGTCGAAAAACAGGGCATGATGTAATTTCATGCACAAGAAAGCATGAAAACCAGAAGCTATCGTCCTGTTGTGTTTAGCAGAGTGTGTTGCGCCTGAAATGGTGTTCAGAACAGCGGATAGGCTTGAACCAGCTGAGGGTAACATCGTGGTCAGACTTGTCTGGAAAAAGCCTGCAGACGCCCAACGCATGCCTGTACAAGAAGGAGAGCTCCGAGGCCTACCCGTACATATTTTACGGGGCACGGGGAGCAATACAGTGGTGGTGCAGAGAGCCCAAGTTCCTGACACAGCTCTCACCGGTTAGAGATCTACGGTGTTCCTGGTTGATGGCAGTAGTCTGGAAGCTCCTGAAGCAGAAGTTTATATAGCTTCTCCCTATTTCACTGGAACAGACCTGGCAAATTGCATGAAGGCGTCATTGTACGATGTCATAATTGCAATTATACGAGAGGCCCGTGAGCCGTCAAATCCAGATATTAATTGAAAGAAATCGGAGGACGTTGCTAAGTTATGTCCAGGCATTGTCAATGACGAGGTTCGGAGTGAAAATGGTGAGGGCGAAGGCCCACAAGTGGTGTTGGCTAGAAAGGACGTTTCCGGATGATGGAGGGAAAATATTGTTTTAAACATTGGTCCCATGAGATTCAGCAAGGAAAGGCTAGAAACAGAGCAAAGATACCATGATTCATTGAAGGCGTGTTGGGGAAAAGTAGGAAAGGTGTTCTATGGCAAGCACGGCACTACGCACTCGTTTTCTGACAAAAAGGGTCTGCTGTGTCCCCTCTATCATCTCGCCTCGGGCAGAGAGGTTCGACAGGTAGTACTTCCAAAGTCTTGTAGATCGCAGATGTTGAGAATGGCTCACGATAGCTCGCTTGTGTGGTATCAGGGTATTAAGAAGACTATAGATTGAGTCCCGGAAGAATTCTATTGGCCGAGAGTGCAGGATAAGATTAGAGGTATGTCAGATTGTGCAACACCTGCCAAAGAACGTGCCCGAAAGGGAGAGTAGGGGAAGCCTCGTTGGGACGCATGCCTCTTATCGGCACTCCATTTGATTGGGTCGCTGTCGATATTGTCGGTCCACTGTCGCTCAAATCGGTGAAAGAGAATCGATATGTTCTCACTCTCATCGATTTTGCCACGCGGTATCTCGACGCCGTGGCTCTGCCAAAGATAGATTCAGCAACCGCGGCAGAATGTTTGGTGGGGATGTTTTCACGAATAGCTTTTCTGAGAGAGATCTTTTGTGACCAGGGCTCCTGTTTCATTTCCGAAATGATGAGGGAGCTCAATGATTTCTGGGCGATGAAAGATCTGAGCACAACCCCTTAACCTCCAATGTGCAATCAGAGGGAGGAAAAATTTAACGGAACACTCAAGCAGATGCCGCGGAAGCTCAGTCAGGAGCCACCCAAAAACATAGTGTCATTATATCGCTCCGCTTCTGTTCGCATACAGAAAGGTGCCGCAGGCGGGTCTGGGGTTTTCTCCATTTAAGTTGATATTTAGATGACATGTGCGCGGACCGCTCTCAGTCCTCAAAGAGCAAGTTGAGGGCACGTCGCTGTGCAGGAAACCCGGCCGAAGAAAGTTTTCACTGATCTGATACGCTGCTTCGCCTTGATAGTAGCTTCGTAGTCAGAAGCAAGAGAATATTATGCCACAAAAATGAGCGAAAGACAATGCACGCAAGCACGTATTTAAACCAAGAACCCTGCCTAGTGTCCTCGAGGGCTAAAACGTAGCACATATATCACTTTTTCCTTCTGCGTTGCCCACGGGGCTGCTATGCCGCACAGCTATCCGGCTTTCGTGGCTTTGCCAGGAGATTTATGATAGTGCCAAATACCCAGTCTGAATTCTGGAAGATGCGGGCGAACGCTGGTGTTATCGGTATCGGTACAAAGATGCAATGCAGTTTGCTGCTTGTGAAGTTTAGCCGATATAAATATAAACTTGTTGCAATATTCTTCAGGCCGAAATGCAGAGATGACAGTTGGGCTTTTGATGATCTCGTGAGGATGCATAGAAATAAATTCACAGCCTTTCGATTGGTATGAAACTGCGGTCAAGTTTTACGCTGATACTAATAAAGAAAATTATAGGCGTGTTTAAGTGACCTTGAGAACAGAACGCCACAGCATTGCAAACATTGTGTGTGTTGCCTGTTCATGTGTGGGTCAGTTTTTTTGTCGCATGCTAAATTTTTCACTTAAATCCTATCTTCTGTATTTCCCACATGTAATCATGGCGTCAGTAAGTCCGCCGAGAACTTGTTACAACCTGCTACCAGTTCGCAGTCCCTACATGTTTCTAGTATTTAAACTTCCGCTCCGTATTCACATCACCTTGTGACGTCATTGTCCTCCCGACCAATCAGCAGCACCACTACCGCAGGACGCGCAATCGTATCTTGTGACGTGCCACGGTAAGCAGGTGGAAATTCATTGGATCTATTTCATTTATATCTTACCACCTACCTCACTTGGCATAAGGTCACGTGAAATTGTAATTTCATAGCCCTCTCGATCAATCGCTGACATTTGACTTACACAAGGCACGAATCGCAAGATGTTGTATAATGCCCTCACATTAAAGAAAAATCCTTGCAGCAGTCATATAGAGGAAATAAAAGTACTCGGGAGGAAAAAGGAGTGCCACCTCACCGATTCTCCTTTCCGCTTCTTTCTGTTAATTATCATTTATATAAATCATCACAAAAATAAATTTCTTAGGCCAACATCAACACAAACTAGCAATTCTGTTGCGGTTAATATTTTTTATACTTTTTTTCTTGGTAAGGGTTGTATTCAAATGAATTCAATCATGCCGTTGTCCCACAAAGAAAACATTTTATTAGGTACTGCCGAGCACCATTTTCTTATTTAGTTCTAATACTTCAAGTATACTATAGAAACAAAATCTGCTCCATTAAGTTATGTGCTTTCATAATAGGCAGCCAATTCTAGCTTGTCCTTGTCTTGCAACAATCCGGCCAAACACCAGGAATTTTAACTTTGTTTTCCTCGCCATCGGGAGGTGGACACCTGTAGGGGAGAAAATAGACGGAGTAAAAAGTAATTTTATATGCCTTGAAAATCGCACCGAAAATGGCCTGCGCAGGTAGTAAACTAAACGTGAACTCCTTCTTGTGGTTTCTCTCGTTTTTTCGCCATGGGTGTTTTGGAAAGTTTTGCCAAATAGCGCAATAATTTATAAGCGCAACAGGAAAGGATTACGAGTGGTGTTTTCTACCCCTAACCTATTGTTAGCTAACTGGCTTCACCGTTAGGCTGCTCAGTACCCGGCCGCGGGATCAATCGCCCTCCATGGTGGCCACATTTTGATTGAGATGAAAAGTAAGAATGAGTTTGTGCTGGAAAAGGTCACTAGACGTTAAAAATTCCGGACCTTCAACTCAGGCTTCCCTGGCAAGCAACACACAGCATACGGACGTAACGCCCTGTATGCCAGACTAGAACGTCAAAATCCCTATAGGTATATAACTGTGCGAAGTCTGGTTTCTTCCTGTTCCAGATTATAAACTACAGCATATTTTTCTCTACTTTTTTATTAACGCGTGAAAAAAGATGCTGATAGACATGTTGAAGAGGGACCGATTTCTGTGTTAGCCGGGAGAGAAGATTGGTTGAGTTGCTGCTTCTGTCAGCATTGCAAATATCCCTATTCACGAGCACAAAAAAATCGAACAAGTACAAGGCTGCGTTTGTCCTGTTCGTTATAGGTAAGCATCGTTCAGTTGCTCTGTGAGCCACCTTGACTTGTACTTGCCTATTCGGCCGACAATTGCCCCACCGTTTTTACTTGCGCTGCATGCCGCATGGTCCTCGTCATATCCCCCTCAAGAATACCCCACCCTGCATAAATGTCGGTACTGGCTAACTACCAAACAGTGTATATCTATGAAATGCGCTAACAGAATGCAAAAAGGCCGCCAGAAATGCTTGCGGTGATATAGCCAAAAGAACGGGAATACTCTGCCAGATTTAAAGGGACACTTTACCCGCAGTATTGTATAAGCATGTGTCTAACATCCCTGTGTTGTGACCGTGATAAGCAGTAGTATCAGTGTATGCTTTCTGAAACATTTTATAGTTGGTTGCTGCTCGGATCCGTTGCCCAGGCATGATTTTATCAGCGTTAAATTAAACAGTACCAGAGTTCCTCCGAGGGATTGGCCGAGAGGCACTGGCGCTATTTACAGAACCAGCTGGTCACACAGACTCCAAGGGTTTTGGTGCCTAAGCCAAACGTGATGTTTTATGGGATGCCGTATAGTGAATGGTGAACGTGGAGCTTGAAAGAGACTACATAGTGAATGGTTATTTGATGTCACAGCTCCAGAGGTGGCTTTTGCAAGAAAAGCCGGCGTCCGTCCGTAGTTGTCATGAGAGAGCAGGTGGCCCGCCTGCCACGGTGCAGCTGCAAGTATGCTTGCAGTGGTCTGCGGAAATGAAATTTTTTTTAATATATTGAATACAGTTTCCACCTGGCCACCGTTGCTGTGCTCATTAGCCCATTGGGCCAGATATAGAGAGCATCGTGAACAACTACGGGAGCTTAGGAAGAAAAACCTTGTTATCACAAGCCCCACCAGTGGATGTATATAAAGTAGGCTCTGCCAGGGCAGTTGCGCATTGCTTAAGAGTGGCAACACTGCGCCGATAGCGGTATGAGGACTCCCCGCGAGCTATGAATCAATGAAAGACAACGAGTACATGCGCGGGAATCTCTAAGTTACTGCACTGTACTTGAATGGATAGCTTAAGCTCCGCCCATGCTTATCTCAATGCTTAGCATTATGCATGAAATGTTCAGATTCCTTATGAAAGCACTGAGTGAAATACCAAGCTTTCACGCTATAGTGTTAAGGAACCAGTGTTGAAAGAAAACCCACGCCATCGTCGGTAACCGTGAGCAAAAATGCACTAATGATTACCAGGAAAGCAACCTAGGCCACCTGAGCTTCTGGCGTCATAGCAACCGGCCCTCAGCGGCAGATGACTTTTAATAATTAGTCGCTAGAAATTTCACAAGAAGGGCAAAGTGTTTCGCTCAAGCCCCACCAATGGCAGCACCTGCCATTGCAGAAAAGTGGCGAGTTACTTAACCGCTGCACCATTGAACGTCATATACTTACGGTGGAGCTCAGTTGTCCCCTCCACGTTTTTTGCAAGCTTATTTAAGTGAAAATGCGAGCATTTTCTGTCAATAATCCTGCGTGCTCATGTTTGTTTCCTTTAAATTGGCTCGTCGATAAACTTCGTCGGTAGACACGATATATAACACCCTCTTGACAATTGACAGGGGTGCCTGGCGAGCCTTTGCCGCCTTGCCGCGAATATATGGGATGTGTTAACACAAGATTGATAGAACACAATAACAACTTAAATGAAAGAAACTAGGGTCAGCTCAGACTAGACTGTCGCAACTGCTGAAAAAACTGTGGGCGTCAGCGCTGAAAAAAAGCCATGCGTGCCCGCATTTAATTAATGCAAGATTGAAAGTAAGCATAAAGATCAGAGAGTTAGGGAAATAATCGAGGCGGTGAAGGTTGCGCGTGCGGGGAATAAGTGTGTGAGCACGCCATCGGCTGTTTTTTCGCAGAAGAAAATCAGATTTTTAGCTGGATGGAACTAGGTTCCTGATGCTTGCTGTGGCATCATGGCGAGTGTTGTTTCCCCTTTGCTCTTTCCCCTTGTCTGCAATTTCACTCCTGCTGGTGTGTATATTGTAACGTGCTTTGTGTCGACGACGAAGCGGGGAAAATCAGAAGCGTTGAGTAAAAACAATCTGGTCGGCCTGGCCGGGTTGAGCTCTCCGCCCCCGTCACTAAACCTCTTAAATAGACGTCCCAGACTTACTCACTGCCTGCTGAGTACGTAACAGTTGTGGTGGACGTTGTTGGGTACCAACACGGATTCCTCTGATCCTGGATGGAGCCGAAGAGCTGTATTATCATCCGTTCCATTGGATATGCCTCAGGACGGCGACTCCGAGCAAGCAGCACCCGCGACGAGCCACTGGCAGCATCACCGCGAACCGCGCACCTTTGCTGGAAGGTCCGATGAAGACGTCGGCGAGTGGATGACTAATTACGCACGAGGAAGTCGGTATAAGCGACGGGGTGCTACAGTGAAGCTAGCCAACGTCGTATTCTTTTTGGAAGCGAAAGCGCTAATTTTGTTCGATAACCATGAAAACTACTTTACCTCGTGGAAAACGTCTACTGAAGAGTGTTTTGGTCACGGATCTGCTAGTAAGAAACGCGCCGAACAAACGCTGCTCCAAAGGACCAGTTACATGGTGAAACTTGCACCATGTACACCGAGGGCATCATAAAGTTGTGCAGGGTATTGAATCATCGGATATCTGAAGAAGACAAGGTTAGACACATTCTTAAAGGGATCACTGAAGATGCCTATTACTCCCTTATTAGTAAAGACGGCTTGAACTCTACTGCCGATGTCATCAGGCACAGCAGAACGTTGGAGGCCTTGAAGCTTCACCGTATTGTCCCGAAATTCGGGCACCTGGCCAGCTTCACCTCCGTCGAAAGCGTTGACGTCACTGCTCCAGTGGCGATGGCTAACATCATTCGCCAAGTTGAGCGCGAGAAACTCCTCCGGCATCAAGACCCTCTGCGTCGTGATGACGCCCCGCAGGACCGTAGCGAATGCCAGGGAGAGCCCGCAACACCATTAAATTTTTCGGTTCGAGCTGTTGATGCACAGAACTTCGCCGATCGGAGACTTTACGGTTTAAGGTCCGTCTACCAGCCGGTAAGAAGACGGCGCGCCTGCACAGGCGACTCGGCGTGACAACAGCCTCGAACTGACTACAACCAACGTTCCAACCCCACTTGCCCAGCGCCATACGTTGGCCTCTCGAGCACTCCACCTGTGCGTTACCGATCTGCTATTACTGGACATATATCCCGATATTCCCGCCGACGAGGTGCGATGCAACAATACCACCGCCCGTGACCGACAACTTACTCAACCACGATGTTGAAGTTCAGCACCCAACGGCAGCATCTTCTTGGGGTAGCTACCGCGCAACATTGCTGCGAAACTCCTCGCCTACCTCTGACCGCTGCGTGACACCACCACTATCAAGTCAACGACGCTCATGGAAACTAGACGGCGAGGCCGATGGAGGTAAGGCCGCCGGCGATTCGACGTCAACAATACCTCTGCCCTTGTTTGTGCTAAAAAGCAAACTTGAAGTGCTTATCGACGGAATTCGATCTATGGCGTTAGTAGCCACCGGTGTGACAGTGTCTGTATTGATTTTGACTCTTAAGAAACGTTTGGGGCGAAAACTAGTGTTGGGCTTGGATCAGGCTGTCGTGTTTTGTGGTGTTGGCGGTCAAACATTAGTTCAACTTGTATGCTCCGCGAATTTTATTATCAGTGGACACGTGTTTAGGACTGAATATACTGTTCTGTCGCAATGTAAGCATGACATCATACTCGGAGTTGACAGCCGCCGCGGTGGCTGAGTGGTCATGGCACTCGGCTGCTGGGCCGAAAGACGCGGGTTCGATCCTGGCCGCGGCGGTCGATTTTCGGTGGAGGCGAAATTCTAGAGGCCCGTGTACTGTGCGATGTCAGTGCACGTTAAAGAACCCCAGGTGGTCGAAATTTCCGGAGACCTTCACTACGGCGTTCCTCAGAGCCTGAGTCGCTTTGGAACGTTAAGCCCCCCTCCCCCCCCCCCCCCCCCCCCCCCGCCCCTCCATACTTGGAATTGACTTTTTGCAGCAGTGCGGCGCAACGTAGACTGTCGTACTGGAGGGATTTCATTGAACGCAACACCGATGTCGGCTCTACTGGAAAGCACCTCTCTTGATATCGGAACGGTCTTTCTGTTAGAGGACAGAGTTGTCCTGGCTATGTCCGCTGGACTCGTGCCGGTTATTTCATCTAAAATTTTGTGTGATGCTTTGACGCTTTGGTGGAACCCGCTGCACTTATGTGCGCTAAGAAGAGCGTCCTCGCGCCCCGTTGCATAGTCTCCGTGACTAGCCGCCACACCGCGCTGTGGACAGTGAACTATTTGGAAGAACCCGCCGTATTACCTCGTTGCATTAAGCGTGCCCATTTCGAGGAAGGCTTGTCTTTTTCATTCGCGACGCACATTGACCGCTCTATTGAAGAGCAGCAACACCACTGTGGAGTACTAAGTTCAGGCTATGATTATTAATTCTTTCCACAAACGAGTGCCGCATTTTGATGGAACTGCTTTCAAAGCATATCACTGTGACTGCTACAGACAATTCAGCAGCCGTTCCACATTCTCCACCATTAAATGCATTCCTGCATTAAATTTTTTTGGATAATTTCGGTGCATTTTGACTGTAATTGAAGGAGTTAAAAAGAAAAAGAAACTTGCCCAAGAACATTGACCATCCTGCTCGTTAAATCACAGATGTATAGTTTGCAATTTGGACCCCAGGCCTCCTGGTTATCTGACAACGTTAGATAGAAGCCATCAAGTTTAAACTTGCACTTATCTGGAAGGACAAGAAATAGAACATGAAACATCACATATGGGCGCCGCTTTAGTGCATGGTTGAATGGTTGTGGTTAGAAATTCAAAAATAATTTTTTTCCAAAAGAGAGCACCAAAAAAATATTGCCAATTCCAGTCGTGGTAAGGTCGATAGGCTTCACCTACTAAACCAACATCTGCTTTGTTGGTCGTCTATTCGGTTTCACTGCTATGGCTGTACATTATATTTTCACAACTGCATCTTGGTTTTGGGAGGACCACCGCGAGAAATGTACGGTGCATAAATGTGTTGACATTCTCGAGCATCTAGATCTGAAGCGCATTTGTGGGAGCCGTTGAGAGTGGTATCTATTGATCAACTTGGCATGCATGTATTGTATGCCGATAACAACATCATCACTTAACTTAGTGTTCTCCGAACGCATAGTTGCCAGCAAGCAGGAAGGTTGTGGAGTAATTGGTGCCAGCTTTCGGAAAGCAAATTCAAAGGGTGATTACGGTAACGGAGCGCCTTTCGTGCAGTTGTTTTTGGCTATTATTTGCTGCGGTCACTGCAAGCTAATTGGGTCGCTAGAGACCTCAGACCGTGTTTGAAAGCCTTTTCCATCGCCTTAAACTCGGCTGTAGGCTGATAAAAAATGAAAGAATTAATGAACAAACGAACAAAAGAACGAACAAATTAATCAATCAATCAAATATTTATTATTAATTAATTAAAAGTCAAATTTACTGACTTTTTCGGCTCCACAGAGGTCACTCTGGGCGTCACCGTCTAATTGAGTGCACTATATTTTAGTATTATAAAAGAAAACATACTTTTACCCAAAGAAAAACACAATGACGTGTCCGTGCCTTTTCAGGTGCACGGACTGTGGCACACTTGCTCTGAGCGGAGAGTACGAATAGTGCGGACAACCAAATGCAATAATCTGTTCTTCAACGAGAGTTCGACCTCGCAAACAATAACGCTTTTGTGAACTGCAGTGCGGAAACTGTGTTTTAGGAGGCGCGGGTAATTTTTTATAGCGTATTTGAAGAGAAAATATCCACTGAACTGATTCTTTTTATTCAACTTGAGCATAAAACTAAGAGTCCTCTCGTTCATTAAATGACGGCGCATTGCTTGTTGCTACAGTGACATTAAAAAAGTTAATTGCCTCTCAAATACTGAACTTTATAGCTGGTCGTCACTGCCGGCTGTGTCGTCAATTTATATTAGGCGTATAAATGTTTATTAAGTTCAGTCGCATATGTAAGTAACCAGTTTTGAAGCTAAGAACTACAAAGGTGTAGAAAGACCCGCCACCAAAATCAAACTTTATTAAAGATTAAAAGACAGGGAAAGAGAAAGATGAACGGAGAGGCTGGGTGGGTTAACTAGGTGATGTCCAGTATGCTACCCTACTCGTGGAAAGGGGAACAGGAGGAGATGGGAGAGGGGAGTGGAAAGAGAGATCACTTTTTATCGTGTCAATAGGCCATTACAAACAGGGTACATAAGGTACACACTGAAATTTTATAACGTTGAACTCAGTCCTGAGTTCTTCAGGAAGTTGAAAAGCGCCTTGAGAGCTGTCCTGTAAGATGAACGTTTGATCCAAGGACCCAGAATATTAGCTTTCGTGAATGGGCGAGGCTTTGAGCTGCGGAGCGTTGCCGCCAGGAGTACGCGATAATTCTAGAACCGAGGACAGTCACAAAGCAGGTGGTAAATTGTCTTGTCGCACCGGCAGTTCTGACACGCGGGAGTGTCTCCTAATACATATGCAGCAGTTTTTAAACCTTCGGGAGGTCAAACTCAAATGAGGACTTTTATTTGGACAGATAGCATGTTAAGACTTAGGGTCTATTTATTTTGTTTTTACCTGGAACGGCAAAATTTCTCCCATCCACAGATACTTACCCTCCTCGAAAATCACATCATGATCGCTCCCTTCTGCGAATTTCATAACTGCTCCATACGTTGCGAGCCAAACCACAGCGACTGACATAATTTTGAAATTCATGGCTGCCAAAAAGACGTTCTGTAAAAAAGTATTTTTTAAACATCAGTAAAAGCTGCGGCAGTTTCGCGCTACAAAGATCCTAGAATAACCTTCGAATAAAATTCCTGCAGACAATTGAAAACAGCCATTAATGATCTTATCGGCAGCATGCGCAATGCCCTCGATTTGTAGGATGCAGCGGCCTGTAGTCGCCTTTAAATAACAAAATCACCACGATGAGCTGCGATATCCTTGATTTACGACGCACTACACGCTGTCGCATGCTCGGAATGCTTTTTCAGCGCCATGGCTTCCGTAGCTATGACTTCCAAGGAGGCCCTCATTTTGTCTTGTTTTCTATAGAGTGCAAATTTAAGAGGTGCATTTAAATCTGTTTACGTGCGGAAATGCGAAAACTGTGTGCGGTCCCAAACCTGTGCCATATGCTGGGCCAGCGCCGTACACTGCGATGTGGTTTTTGAATGGGTGCCTCATGAAGGCGCTCCAATTGCACGCCAAGCAGGGAGGAGATTTACCGGAAAGGGAGTAAATTTGGTTCTCGCTTGATTGCGACATCTGTAAGTGCCATGCTGATAAGTACTAATGTAGGCCTCAGTATATGTATAGTATAGGAACTGTGTGGATTGACTGTAGGCGCCTTTATTCAACTTCAAAATTGGAAGTTTGTGGCGGACAGCTTTCTGCCCATCCAAGCCAGGGTTGTCTCCTAACTAACGAGATCTGACAATCCCAGTAAGGCCCGCTATTACAATACTGAGGGAACCCCCAAATGCTTTGCCTTCGGAGTCTCACCTTATGCCGCCAAAAAAAGCTAGGCTTTGTACGCGGTGACCTACCCAGAACTCCTTTGATTTATAAAGGTTAAGAATCGGGGCGGGGCAGTGCGGTGCGGTGCGGTGTGGGGCGGGGCGGTGTGAGGCGGTGCAAGATGGAGCAGGGCGGGCGAGGGGGGAAGGGGGGGGGGGGAGCGTGTATGTTCGGCGCAGGATCCGCCTCTTGCCTCCCGGAATTTTGATGTGCAGGTAATGTCAGAGCAGGGTACTGATGGGATTGTGTATGACTTGTTGCGCGATGCGACTTGGTTAATTGCGCCTTCAGCCTGTAAGGCTGGGTGCAATTTCATGTAATAAAGAGAAACAAAAAGTGTAATGACGGAATGGTTGCGAGCCCGTCTCGCTTGCTTGCGGCCCGGGTTCAATTCCCACCTAGATCCCAGTTTTCAGTTGACATATGACCTTGAACTGAGCCATCTAATACTTTCGCATTAATAACCGAATCTTCACTTTAGGCCAGCTGAAAAAAGACCTTTCCTCTTTAAGCAATGATTTTTTCTTTCCTCCCCAGGAACAGCCAGCGTCGAGAAAACAACCGCCAAATGCAAGCATCACGGGCAGCGTCATGCCCAAGCAACAGATTTTATAGAGAAAAACAGTCTCTACTTTCATTCTTTTAGGTCAATAAGGAATTTGCGATACAATTAGGAGCTCGCAGAAACGATAAAAAAGAAAAAGCGTTGCATAGCCCTACAGCTCAAATAGAAACAAAACTCAGAAAACAAATACTCGCGAGATAGAACTTGCGACAAACGATCACAATCGCTTGCAAGCGTGACGGCACTATCAAGCGCTAAAGAGTTAAAAGCTATTCTACCTCTAGCAGTTGGTACGCGCGGCTGTTTCCTCTATATGTTCCCTCTTGCCTCTCGCTATATATAATATGAATTTAGACTATTGTTATTGACTTTTGAACAATTGCTAACAGACCAGTCACAAATCATTGAAACTTATTTACTCCTTTACTACTTCGTTCACACCTCGAACAGAAAGAAGCATGCTCGTGTCTACTGCATAGCTGACATAGCGTGCACTGTTTCCTTTCTGCGCAATATAGTTACGAAGACGAAGAGGGCAGTGGTGCGGGACGGAGCGCTCGCGCTAGCCCGCACCCATTAAATCCTATTGTCATGTCTCATCATGGAGTCCTTTCTCTTTGCTGGACACCTTGTATCATTTGGTGGAGGTCATCGTCCTCCTTGTCCCCGGAGCATCGCCGCCTTCTGCTCGCCTTTGTATTCAGCCGAGGGGACCTGGACTCCAACGCCCCGCTCAACACCAGATGGACCTGACTAAAACCAACCAGCCGCTTTCCCCCGCCCTGTCCCCAGTCCTGACCACAAGACACGACGACCAGGGCCAGACGTAGTATTCCCCCGCTGAACACCCGAACCAAGTCGGCACCCCACCAAAGCTGTCCGGCGATTCCTTAAACAATCACCTTCGGCACTGGACGACCGACCGCTAGACCTGAAGCTCCAGGGACAACCGTTCTTCAGATCATCTCGTTCATTTTGGTGGCAAGCCTTTCATCTTCTATCCTTTCTGATCATGATCATCGTCACCTCCCCTTTCAGAATTCGAGCAATCAAACGGGACGATTGCTCGGAGGACAATAACAATGGCGTAGACAATGGAAATAAAAGTTTCCAGGGTACTTCGTTGTGGCACACACAAAATCAGTAGCCTGTAGAATGGGTTGCCATGAGCAGCATAAACACGTCTTTAGCGAAAAAAACAAACAAAAGATAGGCAAAGAGAACCCAAGGCCGTGTACATCACATGTGAGCATCTTGTCCAATAATACTTCATTGAATAAGCAATCAAACGCTTTGCTGAATCCAAATAATATTGGCAGCTTGAGCTCATTTCTTTTATTTCAATTAATTGTTACTTTGTTCTGAGTTAATAATTTTGGTTTCGTGAACCTCCTTTTGAAAAACCTACATGATGTCTGAAAGAATCTCATGTTTTAATAAGAAGCTGTGGAAGTCGACGTCAAACAATATATATTATTTTTTACACGCAAAGAAAACGCAGGAAGTACTCACACAGGTAGATATTTTTTAGCATTATTTTTGTCACGATTTTTATACAGAACTGATACTTTAGCGATTTTCGCCTTCTCAGTGAAACAACCAGACACGAGTGCGAGGTTGAATGTAAATGCTAGACAAGAGGTACTCAAGGGGTTCATAGCTTTAGTTTTCCTCTTGTGATCAACACCGGCCAACTACTGCATTAACACAACCGCCATAATATTGAAATAGAGCCATTTTCATTGACCAGAAAGTTTTGTTCCCTTTCGACTAAGTCGTCTAAATTTTCCACGGCAACTTGCTAATTTTACCCATACACATGACTCTCTAGTGCGTGCGGCTAAGTTTATCGGCTGTTGGAAACCTAGCTTCCACTGCTATAACGGACCATCGCATGCTGTATTGTGTTCCAATTGCGTAAATCCTGCCCCAGATGCTTTCTTCTTGATTTCATGTATATCGGTAGTTACTAGACAGACTTTTAACAAACCCTGTCCTTTTCCCGACGTTTCCTGTTACGCATACCTTTTCTGTTGAATGGCTCGAAGCGCTGCGCCTAATAAATTTTCATGGTTTTCTTTATCCTACAAGCTTGTAGTTTATCTATTTTTATTATTTATTTAGAAATACTGTCAACCCCCAGCTGAGGGTCATTACAGGGAGGGAAGTTATACATAACGTTCATACAACAATAAAGAGCCGGATACAAAAATAAATATTCACATGCACTACAGTGCCGTACGGATACAATACAGGATACGATATATAGACTATAAGACACATATTCAAATGTTCAGCCATGTGGCGCACGCACACAAACAGAAAAATCAAAAAACAAAAGAAAATCACTTTTTAATATTCATACGGTACAGATTTTTGTAATGGACTTTCACGGCGTTCGCAAACAATGGGGTATCAGAACGGCGAACAATTTCTGCAGGCAGCTTGTTCCACAGCTCTATTGCCTCTGGGAAGACCGAACAACGAAAGACACTGGTTCAGGACAAGTAGGGTCGCATCGCTTCACTATGATTTAAGTGGGAGCTCAGTCTGCCTGGAGGTTTTTAGTGCAAATCTTTATTAGTTTTTAGTGCGCCGTAAATATTTGAAATGGCGTTTTTACTCTCTGCTTCTTGCACCGATCTTCCAATAATTTAAGGACGCAAGACTTTAACATCGCTGAAACTGAGTCTTTCCTTCTATATTTCGAACAAATAAAGCGTGCCGCCCTGCGTGGCACCTTCTCTATCTTGGCCAACAATACCTTTTGATGGGGCGCCCATGCTACCGACGCATATTCTAGGGATGGCCGAATAAGAGATCTGTAAGCCAGCAGTTTAACATCTTTTGTTGCCCTCCGCACTTTTGGCCATGAAAAACCTAGTTTCTTCTGTACCACTGAGCACACTCTTTCTACGTGATTGTGCCATTTTAAATCGTGCGAAATAGAAGCACCAAGATATTTGAAACAAGAAATGTTAACTAGATTGTAGCCCTGATTATCGTGCTGAAAAGTAAGAATATCCTTTATTTGCAGTGATATGCGTATATGTGGTTTTATCAAAATGAATTCGCATATCCGACTAGTTGCAGCAACTCCCAAACGCCTGAATGTTTCGGTCGAGTTTAATCTGCTCCTGGGAACGAGTTACCGGCGCAAAATCAAGCAGTCATCTGCAAAAAGTTTTATCTTAGGAGAACTATCTAAAGCGGTTACTACATTATTGATGTAAAGCAGGAAAAGTGCTGGGCCTAACACGTGCCCCTGTGGCACTCCTTAGTATTCATCTAGAAAACCAGACTCGCAACCATCAACGCGAACTGCCTGCTTGCAGTTAGTTAAATAACTTTCATTCCATTTTAGAAAGTCGTCATTTATACCAGCTTTGTACAGTTTCAAAAGTAATTTACGATGGGGAACCTTATCGAAGGCTTTGGCAAAATCAACGCATATAACATACATCTGTTCAAGGTTTTCTACAGCTTTGGAAAAATCGTGCAATGTCTCAATGAGCTGTGTCACTGTGGAAAGTCCCCATCGGAACACATGCTGTCATGCGTAAAGCAGGCTATTTGATTCTAAGAAAATAATATTTTATATTTGCTGTAGTCATGAAGTCAAATCTCTTCAGAAAAACGCATTACGCTATTTTTGTCTGGTCCTGTAGTCTTCGTTATGTCTCAGCACTGCTTTTAGGATGCCACTTATATTTCTTTTACTCATTTTTTAGAAATATTTAAGTCTATAACTAAACCTATTTTCTTGCCTTCAAGAGAATCACCCGCACAAAAGAAACGAACGAATACACAAACACTACTGAGCAACAGCGACGATTACGTAAAACGTGGAGGCCTACATCCTAGAAGCAGTTTTCGGAGTTCATTTCGCACGCCGGGTTTGAAGTGCCATTATTGTGAATACTTTGGCTAGACACCCTGCAGCTCATTTTCCTTGTTCACGTTACAGTGTGGAAAAAACGATCTATTTATGTTCTTTCTGCCATTGCAGGAAGCTTTTCGCAAAGAGATCTATAGTATAAGCTTCTGACTTTTGCCTCGTATCATAATAGAGCAGTAACAAAGCGGACAGGAGACAAACTCTGTACACTTTCGTTTGTATCTTTGCTCAAAAAGCTACGTAGAATTTATAGTTAAGTAGGAATAATACATCTACTTCTCTTGACGGTACTCGTTACATATTGTTCATTAGCTGTGACTATCTCCCACTTGCACTTGGCCTTAATCTTCTTGCTATATCACACTTGCAGACGGGACCTAGAGTTATTAGTCGCTCCTAGTTTATTATATTTGTTTACAGCATGTAATATTTCGCCAACTATGCGAATTGTTTCCCCTTCTTCAATGGTTTAACAGAGCGTTCATTTTCTTTTTGTTTCATTTTATTGTGAACCCGACGAGTTCATTGGGTTTCCGTGGTCATCCGCGCATGGACAATAGAAATTAGAGTTAGGATAGCTCACCAGACTTGTTCGACAGGCACGGAACTCACTGCTCTTCGTTGTCGCCATTGAACACATCAATAAGCAGCGCCCTCAGCAGTGGTCTATTTTCACCGATTCCAAAGTTTCCCTCCAAGGCTTACAAGCTTCTCTTCGCCCTGAAGTCCATGAACAACTGGTCGCGAAAATCCGACAACTACATCACCGTGCCATAAATAAAGGGCACGACATTATCTACGAATGACTACCGGGGCACAGCGGCATAGCAGGCAACCACCGCGCGAATGAGGTCGCGCGAACTGCTCACCCCGACGGCGATTTTGTGTCGATCGCCTTTTCGAGATCAGACGCAGCGGGCAGGATTCCCGCTCTTGCGCAGGACATCACGCTTGCCGCGTGGAATTCCGGCTAATTCTACAATTCACGGTTAAATTCCTTGGACCCAGATCTGAAGCTCCGGCTTCCATCCGGCCTACCACGACGTGAAGAAACTATGCTGTGTCGCCTGTGGCTTGGTGTTGCTTTCACCAACCATTACTCTTTCTTAATCGGTATGACTGATAGCCCTGCATATGCCATCTGCTGGTATGACGAGACTGTATCCCAAATTCTTTGTGACGGCCCTGCCTACAGCGCCGAAGGGCAGTTGCTCTGCCGTGCTCTGGAACATCTAGATCCACGCCCACTGACAGAAATTAAGATTCTCGGCCACTGGCGGCTGCGATCGTCGGATGTGAAGGCCTCCAAGGATCTCTTCGCTTCTTGCGTACTTCTGGCCTGCACGATAGGCTCTGGCTTTAACGAACGCTGACTTTTCATAGTGACTGTCCTTTCTCTTTCATTTTTATCCCCATAACCCTTTCCCCTCCGTGTAGAGTTGGCAACCGATTTTTTTTCCGGTTAATCTTCCTGCCTTTCCTCTTCTTTCTTCTCCTCCTCAATTCATTCATTATGTTTTATACCAAACTGTATGATTTTGTCGACTTTCTGCTTAATATTTGCCTGCCATTTGTCCCTTGATTTACTTCGCACATGAGTCCATGATAGAGGCAGAGCAGGTAGGAAGGTTTGTTGAAAAAAACGAAAACAAAGGAAACAAGAAAACAAATGCCTCAGGGGGCTAGCCAACGTTTCGTTATGAGGATTTGTCTTGGTCGGGGAAAAGCGGTCATCTTGCACTGTTTTAGATAGGGTTTCACACCAAATAGAAAGCCCCGGCAAGTGGAAGGAGGGTATCTGGGGATAAGTATGTTTTATGGCAGTGTGAACATGAAGACCTTGTCCAGGCAGGATAGCTGTTCAAGAGGTTTAACTTGTTGGCCTAAAAAACTGGCAAAGAAATGCGCCAGCTGAGCACAAGAAATTCGGACGTGCGAAGGGTGCAGATATACGAGGTGTTGAAAATAAAAAAAAATTTTGAAAATTGTGCGATAGAGTTTGTACGTGGCACTAGTATTTCTTGAGCTTCACAAAGTGACCGACAGATGGCAGTGTGAAGCTAGAACGCAGGAGAGGGCAGCAGCGGCCACACAAAGACAGCCGCCCCGCTGTCAATATACAGCGCGATTGAGCAGCCAATAATTATGAATTTTGTGTATTGAAGGTGTCAAACTAATCGAAATTTGAAGGAGATGCATTTCTGAAAATTATTGTTACAGGCGGTGAGGCAGGGGTCCACTATCTCCAAACGGAAACGAAGATATCAAGCAAGGAATGGCGCCCATCGCCGAAACAAACAAAATTCCGCTCTCAACCGTCTGCTGGAAAAGTCATTCTCATTCTCTTCTTGGATGCAAATGGAGCAATGTCGGAGCAGTGCATGGCTAGGGTATTGACGGCAACCAGTACTTCTTATTCAGATATGCTAAAAAATCTCATCCGCCCGGCAATCAGGTGCAAACGACGAGGACATCTGACTTCACCAGTATTGCTTCAGCATGAGAGCGCCTTGCGCAGGCTTTCTGTAGAACATTTGAGACTATTCAGAAAACTAAAGTTCAATGTCTGGTACATCCCTCTTATTCACCAGACCTCGCTCCTAGTGACTTTCAACTGTTCGGTGCACTCAAAGATGCAAAAAGAGGCAGGCATTTCAGAAGTGACGAAGAGATGAAAACCGCGGTGCACGATTGGATACACACACGACTAAAAGAATTGGACCCTGGTATCTATGCACTCACGGAGCTGTGGAATACGTGCATTCAAAGTCAGGAAGACTACGTCGAGAAATGACATGGAAGATTTTTGCTTACTGCTAAAAATAAAAAAAAAGTATAGCACTTTTAAGTTTTCAATTCGAAACAACATTCCTACATGCCCCATAATATATGGTACATATAACCTAGCAAACACTTTGCCCTATCTTTTAAACAAGTGTCATGCTGCAAAAGTTGATGTATCACGAGCATGCCGCAACGATATGCAGGATGTATGTGTTACATTTTAGATTGCACCATGCTTTCACTGCTTCCTTATCTCTTTCGTTCCATAAAGTGTTGACCTGATTAGAAGAACCAAGACTTGTTATTCTATGATGTATAGTTTTTGTTGCTGCTTGTTAGCATTTTTGTGTACGCTTCATTCCGTATTGTTTTTTAGAATGCTGCGCCAAGCGTTCTCGACAACCATTGTTTGCATTTTTGCTCGCTACTTGTGTATGTAATTTGCATGTTGCCTGCTGCCCTGCAATGTAGGGGCCGAAAGCACATGAAGCCACAATTTCTGGCTTTTTCCGTCGACCCCCCACGATGTGTATATGGGAAAATAAACTCCATTGAATTGAAATAGATTAACTGAGATGTATGTCCACACGTGGGCAGCTGCGAAAAGTGGCATTGGATGACTTGAGCGGTTGACCGGGATAAAGAGGCATGGAAGAAATAAATACGAGGAAGCAGAAGAGAAACGAAAGAATGGGGGGGGGGGGGGGGGGGCGGGGGCGGAAGAAGATCAAAAGTAAGAGTGAAGAGGGTGAAACGCCAGAGTTTCTTAATAAATGGCAGCAGGAAGTGCACAGAATAGGGGCCAGCAAGTTAAATAAACGATTAAAAATGTGGAGGAAGAGTACGCGACGGGAAAAGGGCGTGAAAAATTCGTAGTGTTAAGTTATGCTCGACATCTCCTGCTACCATTTCTGAGAAGTCGACTTGGGACGTTGAACCCCCTTAAATCTAAACTGTTTCTCATAAGTGTTTTGTTGTCGCACTCCTTTCCCCCTTCATTTAGCTCTTTCTGCGCACCTCTCCCCTTAATTTTTTTTGTTTCTTCGCATTTTTTCTACCATGCTTCTCAATTGATTTCTACTGTTTTTCTAAATTAACCGAAGCGGTCATCCCACGCTACCAGGGGCAGCTGCTCATGCATGGAAAAGAATTCTTCGCAGCCCACGTTCGTTATATCTGCACCGTCCTCACCAACAGATTCCATTCTTCTTATCTGGCGTATTTCTTTATCACAGTTTTGCAGATCAACCAGCTAATAACCTGCAGCAGCCATCCTCTCTAAACAAAATTTTCAAGTTAATGCTCTCTATTATAACATTCTTGCCACTTCACACCCTCCTTTCCATCATTGCGGTTTCCTCGTAACAGAGAAACATTATTTAAATCCTTCCAGTGATGAAGGCTATGACCAGGCGAAGATAAGTGCCCTTGTAGCAACGTTTGCAAACACCCTGAGCGTTCCCCCTCCCTTGTTCAATGAGGTTTTGCATAGCAGAGCCCTGAAAAAATAAAAAAATTACTGAAATATCGGGATGCGTTTTTCAACCTTTTCGTACAGAACTAAAAACCCGTGGGTCATATTTTTAGCCTTGATCCGCATTACAGAATCTCCTCCTCCCCTCGAGCCATCACGTACATAAAGTCCGTCCGTGGTCACTGAATGAAGCGGCCAGGAAAGAAAGAGGAGATAACTAATGGAGAAAAAGCGATAGGGGAATGAAGTGGAGAAGAACGGCAGATTGGGCGAGTTGCTTTTGCTTACTAACACATAAAAGAGTGCTAAAGACAAAGGACAGAGAAGAAAAGGACATACACTACGCTGACTTCCGACTGGTTTTATTGGGAAGATGATGCTTGTTTTTCAAGCAAAACAACAAGATTGCATGCATGCGCATGGTCAAACAAATACAATAAAATTCACTTGTCCCATCTCAAAATTCTCTCCTGGATGCACGCGTGAATTTTGCATAGTTTGCCCCAGGTTAACAAATCAATTTCTTTGGATGACAAGGCTACGCAAGACTAACCCATCCAATTCTTTCCCGTAAATTATGAAAAGCTCCTCCCACTTCTCTATTCTGCGATCGTTGTGACCAACCAAGACTTCATTGTCAACAATGAACAGAGTGCACTGGCACTCGAAGCAATCCTTTGCCAAGATTGTAGACTTTTGTTCCAAGAATTTTAGGTTCTCCTACAGCCTTATATTGATGGGCTGGCCTGTCTGTCCTATAAACGTACAGGCACAGGACAAGAGAATTCAATACAAAACGGCAATCTTACAGAGAACGAACTTGTTTGCATGTCATATTTTACATCCAGGCTTCTTGCCTATTTCCTCTCTCTTTCGAACAGCTGCTCTCACCTTACAAACTTTAATGGGAGTTGAAAACGCAACACTGACACCATATCTTGCCATCACTTTATCAAATCTGCATGAGAGGGAATGGACGTATGGCATTACCGCAGTTTTTTTTACAGCCTTCTTCAGGACAAGTGGAATTCTCGGAGTAACGTGCACAAGGTTTTAATTTTCTGAGAATTTTATTTGCACAGGAGACAGGGACGGAGTCCTTAAACCGGTCTCCATGAAAAAGTGTACCTGGACTGAGAGGCTCTTGCTCATCTTGCGAGAACAAATAAATCAAATCTATTTATTTTCACCTGATATTTACTGGTTAGAGGACCTTGGCTAAAAGCTGCTCAAGGCAGCTTTGCGAGGCCCAGATGGTGATTACAAGATAGGGCGTATTGAACTGAACACACTACATTGTTGACACCTCAAAATAAACAGAGCAGAACAACGAAACCGACGTGTTCCCAAGTGCGCTAAAGCAGCGCTCAAAAAGCTTGATATGTATTATATAAAACATTGTAACTCCAATAAATAAATCATGTAATCAAACATTGCAATCAAGTCATGAAGCCCTGAGGCGTATCACAACATATTTCTCAAACAAAACTGCCGGAAACTTCTTGAAATGGCAGATACTTGCCAGTTAAACAATAATTAAAACACCACAGCACATATGTAAAGAAAAAAAAAATTGGCAACAATGTACAATAAACAAGTGCAATAGGTTATGAGAAAAGCACACATAATTCTACAGATAAGCTACGTAAGACTAGTAATCAAGATTTATTAGCTGCCATACTCATGTAGCCAGTCACTATCCCGTTTTTTACGATTTTTGAATGACACGACCTGCAGTTAAAAGGGGTTTCTCGCTCCGTGATGAATGCTGTCAAAACAGGTGGTTTGTTTCAAAGGCGAGCTTTAAGTCTAAACAGTGCAGTACACTATATTTTGGAACTTTATCGTGAATTTCAGCCTGGACCCGCTTTTTTACAAAAGAATCAAGAAAATGTGGTACAGTTTCTGGCTCGAAGGATTCGACTACAACAAAAAAGTCACCCGCGTACCAAAGTGCGCTTGAAACCACCGGCGAGGTCTTTCTCCACCTTTTTGTCCACTTGTCTAAGAAAAATGATGCTAAGTACAGGCGCTACTTTTGCTCCTATACACACACCAGACATTTGCAGCTATTTTTGACTTCCCCAAGAAACGTACGCATTGTTGAGATAAAAATGGAGTTTTAGAAAGGACCCTGTCGCTATTTTACATTCACTTTGAAAAACAAGCACATCATTCTTATCTTCAATACACTGCTGAACATACTGCAGGAGTGGAGCATGCGGAAGGGATTAATATCAAGTCTCCTCACATCCACGCTAAAACCAGCACATCTTCCTGGGTTGTCAATCAGTAGTCACTTAACACTTTCTTCTGAGTTGGGAGCCCGACGGGTTAGTCAAAGGGAGTGATGACAGATGTTGGTTGAGGCAACTAGAAGCAGCCATCTTGCAAATATGGTACTCGGACACTATTGCCCTGAAAGGGACATCAAGCTTATGTGTGTTCGCCGCGAAGAAACTTTCAAGAGCTGGTAGCTCTGCATCTTTCACTTTCTTCGCTAATCCTTCCAAATTATAGTTTTGTAGCAGAACCACAACCCGATTTGTTTGCAGCACTCAGGGTTGCTGTTAATGGGCGGAAAATTTTTCATGAAGGTATTGCGGGCTCTCCAAGCAAAAGGTACTTCTGAGAGGACAACAAAAAACCCTTCTTCATCTGGCTCCACCACTCGTAGGTGTTTATCACTCTGATAGTTTATCACGTTTATCACATTGATGGAGCCGCTAGACTGGTTACTCTGTCCCTTCAAAGACCCGCTGCGCCCCACAACATCTACTCAATCAGGAACACAATTTGACCCGTCATTAAATGGAGTGTGAGATGACACATTGCGAGCATACGCAAGCTTTTCAACAGTCTTCATACCGGCTTCCAGCCAAAACATTGGTCCTAAACGTAGGGTCTTCTCCTCCTGGGGATCCACTGTGACTTCTCCACGTACCAAAAGCTTTGCTCCTCTAGGTTGCCGTTTCGTAGCTTTGCGAAACGATGCTCAGACGACATTTCACAAGAATTCCTTGAGGGAGTCTTTAGTCTTACACCACTCTAGAAAGACGCGCTGGTTGCGGCATGCATTACCACTGCAGCACCTAGTCCGGAGCATGTGCATGAACTATCTCGCCTATCGCCACCATTCGCTCTGAACTAGCTTGCACATTCTCCAGCCGTTGCCCGTGAATGGACTCAGAATTTCGCAGAGGGCTTGTAGATCCCTAGCTCACGTCTCACGGCGGCAGTGCCAAGAGGGAGAGAGGGCTTGGGAAATGCACACGGAGATAAGCGAAGACAGAACAGCTGGTTCTGACAATTGTAGGTGCTTAAACATAACAGAAGCCGAAATACTAGAAAGGAACTGAATAAAAAAGGCAGATTTGGCGAGTCGGTTTTGCATAATTAATTATAAAGCAGCGCTAAGGACACAGGACAGAGAAGAAAAGGACGCACACTGCACTTTCCTTCAACTGGTTTAAATGGGAAGCTAATGATTTTTTTAAGCGAAACATCAAGCTTACACGCTTGCGCATGGACAAAAAATACAGGTAGATGCACTTGTCACATCTAAGAATTGTTTCGTGGACGCACTTATAATTAGTTTCGTAGTTCGACCCTGGTTACAAGCCCATTTCCTTGGATGACAAGGATACGGAAGGCTAACAATTCAATTCCTTTCCTTAAAACATGGAAACCTTCTGCCACTTCTCTAGTGTGGCGGTCGCTGTGACTAAGCAAGACTTCAGTGTCAACAAAGAACGGAATAACTGTCACTCGGAAGAGTGCTTTGCCAGGGTTGTAGACTTCTTTGCCATAAATTTAGGTACTCCAAACGCCTTATACTGATGCACCGGAATGTCTGTCACATATACGTACGGCTGGATGACAAAAGAATTTGATACACAACATCAATATTACGGGGAACGAACTTGTTTCCATGGGATATTTTACATGCGGTCTTCTTGTCTATACCGTCTCTTTTTCGGGGCAGCTGTCCCACATTACAAACATTATTAGGAGCTGAGTACATAACACTGACACAATATATGACACTGACACTAACACTGACAGTCTCCTAAATTTCTCTGAAATGGAATGGAAGTATGGCATTACCGCCACTTTTATGCGGCTTTCATGAGGATTGACAGAATGTTTTGAGTTGCGTTTAGAAGGTTTTGCTTTTCGGAGCATTTTACTTGCACAGGAGACAAGGACGGAGCCCTTAAAACCGAACTTCATGCAACGGTGCAGCCGGACTGCGAAACTATTGCTCATCTTGTGAAAACAAGATGTCTTTACTGTCATATTCTTGCAGCCAGTGACTATCCCGTCACTGGACGCATCCCGTCAATAGCCTCTCGGTTCAGGTGCACGTACCATTGCAGAAAGTCCGGTTTAAATACTCCGTCCTTGTCTCCTGTGAGTTAAAATTCTCAGAAAACTAAAACCCTGTAAACGCACCTCGGAGCATTCGATTATTCTTGATGAAAATTGTAAAAAAGTGGTGGTAATGTCATACGTCTATCCCCTCCGAAAAAGATTTAAGAGAATGGTGGGCAGATAAGTTTTAAGTTCTTTGTTCTCAGCTCTTTAGTATTAAGGTTGGTAAGGTGGGAGCAACTCCTCAAAGAAAAAGAGATGGAAAATGGAAAACGCAAGAAGTCCGGTTGTAAAATATCCCATGGAGACAAGATCGTTCCCTGAGAGATTGCTGTTATGTTATCAAATTTCTTTGTCCTGTGGCCGTACGTATATAGGGCAGACAGACCGTTGCATCAATATAATGCTGCTGGAGCACATATATTCCTCGGAAAAAAATCCTAGAAACCTGGGAAAGCATTGTTTAGAGTACAAGGGTATTCCGTTATTTGTTGACAATGAAGTCTTGTTTCGTCGCAACGATTGCAGCACTACAGAAGTGGCAGAAGCTTTTCATAAATAAGGAAAGGAATTGAATGTGTTAGTCAGCCTTCCGTAGTCTTGTCATCCAAGGAAGTGGGCTTGTTAACTAGGGCGAACTACAGATATAATCGCACGTGCTTCCACAAGGCAATTTTTAAATCTGCCTAGTGCATTTACCTGTCTTTGGTTTATAATGCATATGCGTGCAAGCTTGATATTTTGGTTTAAAAACAAGCATGACCTTCTCATAAAAACCATTTCAAAGCCTGATCACTGTGTCGTTTTTGTCTCGGTCCTGTGTCCGTAGCGCTGTTCTATGAGTAAAGAAGTAGAGAAGCAGGAATATAATTTGGAGGGACGCTGCTATTGACACAGAGATTGAAAGATCACAGAAACCTCGACTACGGACGCAACGAGGACGGAGACAAGGAAAAAAAAGGGCGGCAAAAGGACAAAGAAGACAAAGAGCGAAAAAAACGAAGGTCGCTGTTGCATAGTGAGAAATAGAGAGATATCACTCTTGAGCTGCTGGGCCACGTGTGAAAACTTCTATGTCCTTGAAGTGATGGCGGTCGCAGCTCGCTACTAGAACTGCCAAAGCTGTCGGCCACATGAGCTGCTCTAATCGGTTCTACGATTCTCTTTCGCCCGAGTGGCTCTAGCTCGCAAGTGAAGCGCTCAGTGAGGGCGAGCTCAGAGAATACCCCCTGCGGGTAGCCGGAGAAGCAAAATAACATACGGAAAAACCAGCTCATGCGGATGGCGTAGCAGCTTCCCGCAGCGCCAAATGACCGTGTCAATTGTGCCGGTTGTGCCGAGAATGCTTGGCACTCTGGCGACGCTCTCCGTCGGCAAGATCGACTTGTGTACGTTTCCGATCGAGAAGCAGATCAGATGCGAAGCAACACCGAGGAACGGCGGGCTACGAAGACCTTGCAGAGCCGACAGCGGCGACGGCAACAACGCGCAGAAGGCTAACCTTCAACGTCCTGAACTGCCCTTTAGGCCAAAATTGCTTGGTGCTGGAGCTACGCGTTGAAACCCTCTAGAGCGTGTTGTGCTCCAGCCCAAAGCATTCGCGCCACCGTGGCCAAGACGGAGTCTAACGCTTATTGTTTAACAGGACAATTGCCGCATTAAGCCATTTTTTTATTAATGAGCAACTGTTCTCTAGAAAGCGTCTCAATATCTGCTTATTCCTAGTCACCGTGGCGGCGTCACTATGCTGCTCACCTGTATTAGTTGCCAACTCACCAGTCTATATGTGAGGTGTGCCAACAGTTTCGTTTTATTTCCTTTGAATTCTTTTTTCTCTTCTCAAATCTGGCCGTTTGCCGGTCACAACATATCTAAAAATGTCAGATCACCCTGCCTGACAGACTGGTTGAATGGCATCTTATGAGTCTCTCCGTACATGCCAATGGTCGTTGGGCAGCACATGTAGATATTTTCCAACACATTCAAACGTTTATGCTCAAAACACAACTCACACGGTTCCTACATGGCTATTCACTTGTCTAATAAATGAAGAGTTTTCTTCAAATATTTGAGGCTACAAATTCGCCGTGATTATAACATCGCCATGTGCTCATTATCACCAATTTTTCTACGTGCATTGATATTGCACAATGCAGACTAATAATTCACATAGCTTCCGTGCTCTTAAAGGAAGAATCCACTTGACATATACTGAAGGGCACTGATATCACGCCGCACAGAATTGCATTCATGACTTCAGAGAGAAGCTATCAACTAGCATGATATTATTCTTTTGTTGATACGTGTGATACATCTAAGGAGTAGCTTTAAATATTGCCTGCAGAGCTACCTCACACCACATATCTTCGTCAGGATTGCAGTGGTTTAGTGGGAAGATTATTACAGCGAAAAATTAGCTAGCAAGTAGGCACTGCCTATAAAACATACATTGAATTATATTGAATGTGGCTTGCTGCAATTCCCTGAGGCAGCCATGACTGCACCGCAGTACTGGCACCTAGTTATATAAAAAATGCATTGCTTACTTAAAAAAATGTTGCGTGGAAAACGTAAAACCCTCGCGTAGCGCAATGGTTGGAGATTTCGGAATAGGGAAAATTAGCTTTATATTTAATTTTGTGCATATGAGCCCTTTACAGCTTTTTCGGCCGTGATACAGCCTTTTACTGAATGTGAACGCCCGCAGTCGGATAAGCCGCATCTATACTACAGCCATTGCACAAAGAACCAGCTGGTTAGCTGGAGACGCAGTTTCGCTGGCAGGGAAACAAGATGAACTGAAAATAAAATAGAAGTTTCGAGCCGTAATTCAGCAAGCCAAACAGCGAAGATTTGCTGTCGGTACAAGTGTTACTGAAGAGGTGAGGGCAACATGAAGCCTTTTACCGTTTTATATAAAGCGAAGGTGACGTTGATGCAGTGAAACTAGTGCGTAGCTGCTCAAATGTCTAGTCACATGCTTATGACGCACGAACCATGGGAATAAAGCAGCAATCGATGTTGTTGTTTTCATGTGTTCATCAGGCGAAAGCAGTTCCACTTACACTTGAACAGCTTCCAGGCTGTCAGCCCGAAAATACTTCTATAAGATAGCGTTCAACAATAGTAAGACAGTGGCGTTGTCAGTGACCTCGTTTATCATCATGTTTGTCAAACGGTATGAGTGTGAAATGCATGGAGAGTTGGATTTCATTGCTGGGTACAGCAAGCTTCAGAGAGGTTAAATATCATCTCGCGCACCCCTGATGACGTTGAATATTGTCACGACCCAAGGAGTCAAGGAGGCAGCCGTACGGGAGACCACAATTATGAAGTCGGTCTTTTAATCACCGAGCCAGGTCTAGCCCGAGCGCTCATCACACGCCAACGCCTGCTTCGTCGTTCCGCCAGCTAAGCGCTAGGGCCGCACATTATCCGCCCCATCCCCCCCTTCCACGACAGGAGAGCGTCGTCGCGATGGAAAATGAGCCATGTACACGAAAAGAAGAAACGAAGGTAAAAATAGCGATGAGCTGAACTGTACAATCAGTGCTAGATTAGAGGCGGGACATTCAAGTCGGCGCCTGCGGAAAAATAATAACCCAGGTAGCGGATGACAGCGGGCCAGTATTAGAAAGCCATTGGCAAAGTGTGGCCCTAAGTAAGTCCAGAGTTATCAATGCGTATCTGATATTGGCTGTGCCATCATCAAGTCATGGCTATCATGGGTCATGCTAGCCAGAGTTCTCCCATTCTTTGCCAGAATTAACTATGCCATTTTTGAAACCTGGCTATATTGGCCTTGGCTTGCCATCCCTTATCCATTGTTAAAAGTATACTGGCAGTTATGGGTGAACATTGTACTATCCATTATACTGGCTTGAAGATTGATTTTATTGTCGAGTACCATTTCGGCAGTTCATAATTTTTGAACGCTCTAAAGTTCGTTTGAGCTCCTGGGCTCGGCTTGTGCGAGTTCAAAATTTAAAGTTTTATTAATCTTTTTCTTACCGAAAACTTTCGCAGTATATGTGTGAAATTGAATAAACAACGAATATGTTCCGACTGCGCAGTCGGAGATAGAAGCATAATAATAAAAAAAAAGACTAAATGAAACCGAAGCTGTCAGCAGATCGCGCTGGCCAGAGGGAGTTCTCGTACAGGAGAAACTAGAGGAGGAGCGTGTCGTTGCCGTCGAGGCGTGGCGCGGCAACGTCTGCCGCGGGCTCCGTCGCTGATCAGTTCGGTTATAATGTGCTTCACAACAATTTACAAACGCATTCGGAAGCATTCCAAATGTGTTCGTTCGTTGTATAGCAATGGTGCTGCTGCCATCGACTTTTATTCTGTCCGTTAGCTCATTTTGAGTTGTGCAACGACGTGACGGTGACTTCGGTGGTAGTCAGTGGACTGTGCATATTCCGCCAGAGCGGAACCGCTCTGTCGCCTAAGGCCGACGACGACACCATCCAGAGCGACAACTACACATCTATAGAATTCTATCGTTAATACTGGGGAACTTGAAGCGCCTGCAACTAACCACTAAAATTCCTTTTAAAAGGTGTCGTAAATTTAGTAATTAACGAATGCGCGCTGGCATGACCCAGTTGTAATCATTCGTGTAACTATATATGGCTTAGCCAAGCCGCTAATAAAAAAATTGTACTTTTCTTGAGATGTAAACAGAAAGATCTCACGCTGTGGCCTTTGAACCCTTTCTGGGCATAATAACCCGTTTATTTGTTTGGAATTTATGTATTTGAACGCATTTTTGCACGCTCTGCTTGCGGGCGTATGTGAAAACAAGCCCAAGAGGGCTTCCTTATAAATAAAATCTAATGACTTTCATTTCATGAATTTCTTTAATTATAAAAGCGCGTTTTTGCTTCACTCTAGAGAATTCACTGCCACACTGCGCAGTGGGTGTCTTATTAATGGAGATCCTAAATCAGACTTAATAACTTAGTGCAAGTGCATTCCCTAAGCCGACTTTGTACGCGATTTTAGCAACGTCCAGAAACGAAGCAGTGGCCTCGTAGTTAACTATTATAAGTTGCGCACGCGAGAAATATTAGGCCGCCGCTTCTAAACGCACGTGATCACGCGGTAAGAGATTCCTACGCTTTCGTACGTCGTTCCCTGTGATTGCGCCTTCCCGTGTGTTTTCATATTTGCTTTTCCCTTCCTTTTCGGCACATCGTAATGTTTCAAAATGTTACTTTTTGTGCATATTATTGTTCTGTTGCGTAATTTGCATTGATGGCTATAGCTCTTGCTGATTCCTTTACTTATTTGCTCTAAAATTAATTTTTTTTGCTTTGGAACATTACCTTTATTGATGAAAAGCATCAGAAATTGTTGCGAGCAACAGTTAAACACGATTTTATCTGTTTTAGCTTTTTGCATGAAATTTCCACACCAACAAAATGTTGAAGGATTCTTCCACGACCAAGAATAAATCTACGGAGAAATGATGTTAGACGCGTGTTAACCTAGCTTGTTTGCCACATGTCCCTTATACAATGCTATGAAAGAGTGCGGATTCGCTTGCATAATATTTTATTTTTTATTTTGTTTTTGTTATTTCGTGATATCATTCTAAGGAATCCTGAACATACGGCCTAAAAAAATCCGCGAGTGGTAATGGGATTTCAGCAGGCTTTCGTGAAGGCTATTACACATTAGATGATATTCGCACTCTCAGTCAAGTGATACGGAAGTGCGAAGAATATAACCAACCCCCATATATAGCCTTCATTGATTGCGAGAAAGCATTTGACTTAGAAGAAAGCCTCGGCAGTTATGCAAGCATTGCGGAATCAGGGTGGAGAAAAACCTTATTCCGAAATACTGGAAAATATGTATAGCAACTGCGCAGCTACCATAGTCCTCCATAAAGTGACCAATGAAATACACGATCTAGCCAAAGCAATTCACCGCCTGCTTATAGGAGGTATGCCGAGGCCTGAAATGGGAACAGTTTAAAATAAGAGTTGATGGAGAATGCCTAATATGCGATTCGCTGATGATATTGCCTTGCTCAGTAATTCAGGAGATGAACTGCAAATGATGATCAATGAGTTAGAGTGGCAGATATTAACGGTTCGTCTATAATATAACATTCAGACAAACAAAAAGTGTTCAACAGTCTAGGGAGGAAACTGCAGTTTACAATTGGTAGCGATGTGTTGGGGCCGGTAAAAAAAATATGTTTACTTAAGGCAGGTAGTAACGGCTTATCCGGATGATGAGAGAGGAATAACTAGAAGAATAAGAATTGGGTGGAGCGCATATGGCAGGTTGTCTCTAATCTTCAATAGCAGCTCACCAATATCACTCAACAGAAAAGTATACAACAGCTGTATCTTACCAGTACTCACCTACGAGGAAGACACGTGGAGGCTAACTAAAAGGGTCCAGCTCAAGTTAAGAACAACACAACGATCTATGGAATGAAAAATGATAGGTGTAATTTTAAAAGAGCGGAAGCGGGCAGTATGAGTAAGAGCACAAACGTGTGGTTAATGACATCCTAATCGAAATCAAGAGGATGAAATGCACTTGAACAGGCCATGTAATGTGAAGGCAAGATAACCACTGGTCTTTAAGAGTAACGGAGTGAATTCCAAGAGAAGGGCAAGGCAGAATCGGGAGGCACATTGTTAGGTGGGCGGATGAGATTACGAAGTTTGCGGGCACATTTTGGGCGCAGCTGGAAAAAGACAGGGTTAATTGTAGATACATGGGAGGGGCCTTTGCACTGCCGTGTGCGTAATCAGGCTGTCCATGAAGACTGTGATATATATATATATATATAGCGAGAGAGAGAAAGCCACTAATAACCAAAACCTGCATGCTTAGTAGTACACTTACACATGCTCCCAACACAGAAGCCTCAGTGTGCGCGATGGAGGAGGGATCACCTGAATCTTTACACAAACGTTGTCATAGTTTCGATACTAGTGTAAATATCGATGAATGAATGACGCGGTCATCATTGCTTGATTTTTAAACGATGCACTCGGCCTGCTAACCGGAAGGATGGCAAGGTCATGACGAGCAGTCAGTGAGAGGGTTTCCATATCTGCTCTCAGTGCGTAAAAAAGTAATTTAGATAGTCGCGGCAGTCTGCTGTTTCATCGGTTCTATTATTTTGTTTCTTGCCATGGGGTGTAGTGCCACCTGGTGTTCTCAGGTGGAACATGAAGGTGACGATGTTGAAGTGTATCGCGCTGGCTAGCTGAGAAATGCCGTCTGGCTGCGAACTGTCGCTCTGCGTTCCGTAACAGCATCAAGTTTTTCTTTGCAGAGTATGCGTCCTGTTTGAAAGTGGATTTTTGGCCATGTGACTGTGTATGTAGTGCAGTTTGTACTAATCAAGATCTATGTATATGCAAGCAATATGATGTGCGTAAACTGCAGTCTGCAAGAGTTCAAAGACAAGAATGTGGAATCTGTGGTGATAAATGTGTGAATATGAACAAAGAAGTTTGACTGTGAGTGAATAGAAATTGCTGAAAAAAGCCAATAATGATATCACTTACCACTGGTAACGATGGAGCTTATGGGCCTCTCTGATGTTTCAAATCCGTCATTCGGTGTGACTCAAGGCGCTCAAACTCACTCCCTGGACACTGCCTTTCTGCACTGGGAATATGTTCAACGAACGAGGCAAGTCAGAATAAAATATTCCCGGTTACTAGCCACATGGATAACAAAGGAGCAGTCACTCATTAATGTGGCTCCAAGCCAAAGTCGGCACATCAGTGTTGTTTCGCTTAGGGCTAGTGCTAGTGCAAGCCACGCTTCAGGTATTGGTCATGGGAATGCAGACGTGGATAGGTTGCTCGCCCCGAAATCCACGAGGCGCGTGACGTCTCTCACAAATGCTCGAAGCCTACCCTCGTCGGCCGGTCTCGAAATTGTAATCAGCGCACAGTCGACGTCGTGGTAAGCGCTTCGCGTAGCCGCGCCCATTCGGTCAATTCCGGCGGTGTCTGTGTGTCGTGATAGTTTTAGGTAGGAAATATCGTTTCCGTTAGGGATCGTAAACCGATGTAGCTCTCGCATTTCCGCGACAGGTTGCTTCTGGGACCCACAGCAAGGAGGAGTGGTCTGCTTTTGAATACATGATAATAGATCCCAATCGGGGGCTTTAATGAAATATAACATTAACGGTGTGACGTAGAACAGCACGAGCAGCACGAAGAGCAGTGTGTCTAAACTACGGCTACTGTTGGACCTGCGGCGACACCACGAAGCCCGAAGAACTGATGGGTTCATCCAGCCATCCGTGTAGATATCCAGCTGGTATCGGTGGTTCCCATGCCAATATTCAAGTGAGACCTGTTTTAATTGTCTCTACGATAAATCGACCTTCATCCTGAAGCCGATTCTAGAAACAAGCCCACAAGATTCATGCCGGCTCTATAATAGAGATTGTGGTCTTGATGCGGGTGTAAAGAGAGCTGGAATATTCACACGTTCGACATCAATGGTTTTTGAAAAGGATGTCACTGGTCAAATAGCCAGAGGGCTCGCAGGGTTGTGCGGGGAGTCGGTGACAGGTGCAGCGTATTTATTCGCACTGTGGAAAAAATCTAGAGCTAATCCTTAATCTAGACGAAAAATCTATATAGTGACTGCACTGCCTTGATCGAATGCCATGTGCGGCCGCAGACGCACATTTCAGCAATCCTAGGCAATTCAGGAGATCGAGATTGAGCACTTTGTAGAGCTTGTGTGCTCGTTGTTTCAATGAGCCTAAGTGCAGCGGTACTGTGCCGACGACTCACATCAATAAGGCATTCGGTGTACAGCTCGATCAATGACCGCAGCAACACTGCATACGACTTCTCCCGGAGAAATGCGTGAGCGTGAACAATTGCTTTCAGTCTCTTAATCCTATATGTATGAGTTGTCTTTTATCGGTGATAACGCTAAGAAAGCAACATATTCTTTTGTGGGCATTGCTGTGACATTTATACAACCGGTGCCGAACCCGCGACTCCCATATGCAGCGTGCAGTGCCATCGTTCGCGACATATAGAGATCGCGAGTGTGGAACAGACTCGACGCATATGCAGTTGTTATTTCTTCAACCTTATAATACACTATCGTCAAGCCATTAAACTGTTTAACTAGTAAGTCATCACTTGTCAACACCACAAATTAAAAAAAAAACATGGAGGCATTACGCTCTGCTTTCCTTGCACTTGTAGACTGTTGGCATGCTAATATGTATGTGATAACGATCCCCTGATGACCTTATCATTGTCTGCTCAATAGCTTAAGGCCTCAGTTCTGGCTGTCTTGAAAGCAGTGCTCTGTAAGTAAAAGGGTGCTGGTCATCTGCTGCACTCACCATTCCATCGCTTTCCCGGCTGCTCTGGGTGTAAGAGAGGACGTACATTAACCGCCGCTTTGAACTGCGGTGGTAGCGGTGAAAAATGTCAAAGTAAGGTTACGGACAGCATAAATTCCCTGACAGTTAACGATATTACAACCACCTCCATAACTTAATAATTGGATCACTACACGTGACATACTGAGATAGTGGATACAATTACTATTTGGGCATGCGGTTTGTTTGCTCTTCTTGTGTTCTTATAAGTAATATCTACCCACAAAGAATAAAATCTTTCTATCTCTTGTATTTCCAGGCAATACACTCCAAATAAACAAATAATATTTAACAATGACATTTTTGTAAACTTTCGTTGGTTTCCGTTGCTATTGGCTTTCTTAACACCTCTGTTTTAAGTAAGCGCCTTTGTATATGCTCTCATTGTTTGCGCCCGCAAGTTGTTTCATTATGTACCATGGCGGTTAAAATGCGGAACGTGAATCATTCAACTCGATGCATAGAAACGTTAGTTCTATTAGGTGATAGAATGATGAATGAATAGGGAAATGGAATGCACCGTAGGATGACATTACTTTCCCCAATACCACTACTAAATGTAGATAAAAAGGTGTTGGTTTCCGGCGCTGCGTTAAAGAGCGTGTGCGTCCTCCCACTCTATCCATACGTCCCTTTGGCCGCTACGTATCCTCCTTCCAGAGACTTCTTACCGATTTTGAACTTCAGCATTCATTTTTTCCACATGCCTGTCCACGACCTGAAGCTTCGATAAACAGGACAGACTTGGTGCAGAATCGCTACCAAAATTAGCGCACTAAAAGTAATTGGGAGCCTCTGATTGGCATTATCTATTCAGTTTCCGTTTTCTGAGTGAGATGCCTTGATGGTTTGGCATTGCATGCAGTGACCAGTGGTGCCGCTTTCATTGGAGAACGAGTCTATTCCCAGTACATGCCAAGTAACGATTCGCAAACAGTCGCTACAAGGGGGAGGAGGCCCTAAATATAAAGACTTCGGAACAGAGCTGCCAAAAATAGGTCGGTATGGTCTGTTAAAAAGACGGTGCGCACGGCGGATACATTCACACGTTCATCGGTTCTAGAGCGCAGATTTTAAAGACAGTTTGTTGTGCAGAGTAATACATTGGTGTCGATATTTTATAGGACAGAGCGACATGAGGAAGAATGAGCAGCAGGGGTAAAGTCGAGAAAAGTTAGAGACGTGTGGGTCGAGGAAGAGTAATTCGTACTATCTGGGTCAAACATATTCAAGAAGGTGCGTTACTCCTTATGTACATTTCCACTTTTGCACACCTATGACGGCCTCGAGCAGAACAAAAACCAGCATCTACTACGAAATTTTGGCGCGTAGCAGAGGTTACTAATTGGCGACATGTCTTTCGATCTTCATAAATAACTGGGAAAAATGCAATTATTGCAAACATGCGTCAACACAGCAGAGAATAGCACAAGGTGCGGGACAGCGCAGATTTGGCGGCATGGGAGACGTTTGAATCCCCCAGCTTCCTGAGCGTTTTCAGCGCAATTTTAAACGGTGCTCGTTGTATTGAGCGCCGACCATCGCTGTAGCCTGAGGATGGATGAGGAGATCTCCAGAGGAGGAGGTAAGAGGATAAATGACTAGGAACGGAAAGAGCTCCAATTGAATTGATGACGTCTTCCAAGTGGTGCTTGCACGTGTGAACAAAGCAGTTTTCAATTGAGAGAGTCCTGCTTGAAACCAGTCGCAAAATGCAAGATAGAGAGGCTGTAGACGAGCTCTATGCCCACTTATCGGCACTGTTCAGTCGAAATACCGACGATCATAATCGCTGTCACCTTATATGGTAATAATCATTAAGGGGTGCACAGCTGGCGTGGATGAAGAACACACAAGGTGTACGAAGGAAGAAGCCAGGCTAAAAAGTTTCGATGACTAATAGAATGACAGCGATGGCAGGGGCAAGGACAGAACAAGGAGGAGAAAATGGAGAGACGCTCTTGCCGACAAAGATGCTGACGGGAGCGGTATGCAAAACGCTGTCCAGGAAAGAAAGGCGAGATGAAGCAGGTAAGACTGCGGCTCAGAGCAAAAAAGACCATAAGGGGTGAGAATGATGGAGACGTTGATGCCAACAGATGAATAGAAAGACCTGTATCTCAAGCACGTGCGGCCAAGAGAGCCGTCGCTCGCTATGGGAGCCGCGAATGCCAACGGTCACCGCAGCAGGTCCAATTGGTTCTGTGTATTTCTCGAGCCACGAACGGCTGCAGCTCCAAACTGAAAACTCGTCGAGAGTGCGGTCCGCCAAGATTCTGCCTTCCGGAGCTGGAGAAATAAATTAACACAAAGAAAACTCATGCGCACCGATATCAAAGCGACTGCCTTGCTTCGCGCATTGATATCTGTTGCATGAAGGAGTGAAAAATTCGGAGGGCACTTAAGTCTCTTTGCGTGGAGGACTGCGAAAGCGTTTGCTTTGAGAAAAGGATACGTTTTCGAGGAAAGGGCGCAGTAGCTCTCAAATCTCGACATCTCGGTGGATGCCTCAACGCTGTCTTAAACTTTTTTGTGCCCCATTTTACAACCGAAGACTTGACATTTTTTGTGACCTAGTTCTGGCCCATGGCTCATCCCTTTTTGTGGCACATTTTCTGACCTATGACCTATGACTTTTGTGACCCTTTTGTGTCTATGATATCATCATGACACATTGATTTTATGCCATCGACTTAATTCCTTCCTCAGGCAATGATTGCGGTCATGACCACATTATGATTCCGGGCTTAACTCATGACTTCGGACTCAATACTCAATTACGATGGCTAACATGGCCATAACAATGATCTGACACTTTTTCTATACCAACTATCATACGCATTCAGTCATGACTGCTATAAACTTGCTGATGACGTTGTAGCGCCTTCTCTTGGGTGGCGCCGGGAACCCGGATAGCGCGTGCCACCAGGCGAAGACAAAAAACACGGCACATGGCCGTGGCTCGTGCAGCAACGGCTCGCGAGCCACGGCTGGCAGTTCTGTTCTGGTGTCGGTTCGCAGCAGTGGTCTTGTTCCTTCGCTCCTGAGGTGTTAAGACTACATTGGTGACCTAAGACGAGCAATGACCGATCCCGCAGTATTCACGGAACAGGACTCAGGTCCGCAGGATGTCTCGTCACCTCCTACCATTCTGGCCCCAGATCCCGCAAGTTTGGTTCCACCATATCGGGGAGCAATTTTGCCTTTCACGCATCAGCTCGGAGACGACGCGCTACTAACATGTCGCCTCGAGCCTTCCTCCTGTCGTGGCCGGTGAGCTCTCTGACGTTCTCTCCGCCTGCATGGTTGCTGCACCCTATCAGCACCTAAAAACCAAGGTAGAGGAGAGATTTATGCCGTCGGAACGCACCCGCCTTCAGCAGCTCATTAACGAGGAAGACCTCGGCGACCGGCGCCCTTCCCAGCTACTGCGCCGGATGCGACAGCTTCTCGTGGAGCGCGATATCCCCAACCACTCGGCGTTGCTTCGAGAGCTTTTCCTCCAACGCCTTCCCCAGCCCATCCGCCTCGTCTTTGCGGCGGCCGGTGACGTAACCCTCGACCGCCTGGCTGTGCTTGCCGATAACGTTCATGCGGCAGCCTCCCGGCCCGTCACTGCTGTTTTTCCGCCTACAGACCCGGCGATTTCGCGCCTTGAGGCACGTCTCAATGAGCTTGCCGCCTCTATCGCCGCACTCCGCAGCCCACCCCAAGGGAGCCGGCCTCCTCGTCTCGATCATCGCACACTTTCACGCCCACGTCAAGCTCGGAGTCCCAACTTTCCGTCTCTCTGCTGGTAACACCGGCGTTTTCGACACTGGGTCTCGAAGTGTACACCGCCCTGTTCGTGGCCGGGGCAACGCCCGCCGGGATCACCAACGGCGGCGTGTGGTCCCGCCAGTCCTCCGAACCGCCTGTTTATGGCAGCTGACAAGTTCTCCGGCACCCGGTTCCTATAGACACGGGCGCGGAAATCAGCGTGGTTCCACCGACTAAGGCTGATCGTTCCAAGTCATCAGGGCAGTCGCTCCATGGTGCCAGCGCCTCGTCTATCGCCACGTATGGATTACAATCTCTCACCCTCTGCTTTGGGCTTCGCCGCACTTTTCGATGGGTCTTCGTCATCGCAAACGTGGTTCACCCGATCATCGGCTCAGACTTCCTATCATATATTGACTTGGACGTCAGCGTGCAGCATCGTCGCCTTACCGACGGTCTGACTCGCCTCTGCATCTCGGGTGTCTTTTCCGACCTTGCTCCCATGGGCATCCGCACGCTGACACCTTCCTCTAAGTTCGAAAAAGTGTTGGCGGATTTCCCGGAGCTGGCCAAGCCATGCAGTCTCACTCAGGCGCCTAAACGTACTGTGACACACCACATCGTCACCCGGGGTCCACCCGCAGCTGCTCACGACCGTGCCGCTTGTTTGGAGACCACCTAGCTATCGCCAAACGTGAGTTCGACCACACGCTTGAGCTCGGCATTATACGCCCGTCGTCCAGCGCGTGGGCGTCTCCGGTGCATCTAGTGCCCAAGCGTGATTCCGGTGATTGGCGTCCCTGTGGCGAGTATCGGGCGTTGAACATGGGATGTTGACTGTCCACGACAGCTATGCGCTACCCCACAACCAGGACTTTGCGGCGCGTCTCGCCGGCTGCACCATTTTTAGCAAAGTTGACCTAGTTAAGGCGTATCACCAAAGTCCCATCGAGCCCGCCGACATACCTAAGACCGCCATCGCGACGCACTTTGGTTTGTTTGAGTACGTGCGGATGCTTTTTGGACTACGCAATTCGGCTCGAACCTTACAGCGGTTCATGGCTGAGGTCACGCGGGGCCTTGCGCAACACCTGCGTAGTTTGTTCAAGCGTCTACGGCAGTATGACCTGGTTGTGAACGCCTCCAAGTGCGTTTTTGGTGCATTGGAGCTTGAGTTTTTGGGTCATCACATATCCTCAGAGGGTATCGGCCCTCTCTCGTTCCACGTCCAGACCATCGAGAATTATCCCCAGCCTTCAACACTGCGCCACTTACGACAATTCCTGGGGCTGGTGAATTTTTCGAGGTGCTTTATCCCGCACTGTGCAGAGTTGCTTCGCCCGCTCACTGACCTCCTCCGATCAACCGCTGTCCCGTCCGCCGCCATTTCATGGTCATCAGAAGCGCAGGCCGCCTTTACTTCCCCAAAGCAAGCAGTCGCGCACGCCGTGCTTCTTGTCCATCCGCACAGCAATGCCCCTACGAGATTGATGGTGGATGCCTCCAGCGTGGCCATCGGAGCCGTCTTACAGCAGTACATTAACTCCGAGTAGAAACCAGTGTCTTTTTACTCTCGGAAGATACTTCCTCCTGAGACCCACTACAGCGCTTTTACAGCACTTTCGGCATTTTGTAGAAGGATGGCAGATTCACGTGCTGACCGATCATAAGCCACTGGCATATGTCTTCCGCACCAACTCATCGAAGTACGTGTCACGCAACTCCGTCAGCTCGCTTATATCTCGGAGTTTACTGTCGATATCCGCCATGTGAAAGGTTCCGCCAAATCCACCCCTGACACCCTCTCTCGTATAGCCGCGGTAGCAACTTCATTTCCCACCGCCGACTGGGCCGCATTCTATTCTACCCAGCAGAATGACCATGAGCTCGCCGCTTTTCGAGATAACCCTCGTTCTCTCCGACTACGGCTTGTGCCCCATTCCTGCTCGCCTGAGCCCTTGTGATGCGATTTGTGAACGGACCTTCCCGACCTTTTCTTCCGGCTTCACGACGTCAGGCCACCTTCCATTCTCTGCATGACATATGCCACCCAGGCATTCGGGCTACTCAGCGCTTTCTCACCCAGCGCTATGTTTGGACAGGCATCAACGCTGATGTGCGCGCTTAGACGCGCCTGTGTCTGCCTTACCAGACGTCCAAGTTCGGTCGTCACACCAAGACGCCTTCCCAAGCCTTCCTACCACCTGACCGTCGTTTCGACCATGTATATCTCGACATCGTGGGCCCTCTACCCGTGTCTCGAAGGTACCGTTATATGCTGACCATGGTCGAGCGCTTAACTCGCTGGCCGGTGGCAGTCGCCATTCCTGGCATCACCGCACAGACTGTTTCCCGCGCCTTAATTTCTGAATGGGTTTCTCGATTTGGTAGTCCTGGCACCGTGACTACCGACCGTGGACGCCAGTTTGAATCCTCCCTGTTTGCTTCCCTTAATCATATTCACGGCGCCAGGAATTGCCGTTCCACTGCATATCACCCGTGTGCCAGGGCTTGGCGGAACGCCTTCACAGCCAATTGAAGGCCGCCCTAGCTGCCCGCTGCAATTGCGCCACCTGGGTCTATTCCTTGCCGCTAGTGCTCCTTGGTCTCAGTGCCGTCAACCGGGAAGATTTGCAGCGCTCCGCTCCACAGCTTGTGTATGGTAGTGCTCTGCGTCTTCCAGGAGACTTCTTTAAATTCCACAGCTCCCAGCTCAGCCCCAAAAATTTGTTCAATGCCTGCTGGACTGCGTTAAAGACCTCCGGCCTATTCCACCGCGTCCGTACCGCCGCCACACCTTTCACAATAAACTTTCCTTCCTCTCTGAATTTCTTCTCATCTCTTCTCATTAACAATGTTTTTCTTTTTCGGAGGCCTGAAGTTCTGTCGCGACAAGTGTTTTTGAACCCGTTGTGTGACCAAAGTTCTGTATACAAGGAATGTCTTAATGGCTGTTTTTTTTTCTTAAATATTGCACCAAAGCATTTTGTCTCGGTGTGTTGCAAAATGCCTGAACAGGAAAGATGAGAATTATCAATGTTATTCAAAACGCTAATGTTAAGTGCATTCCCGAGAGACGTTTTCATATATGTTGTCATTTTTGGGGCCGTGTCATTTAGAGACGAGGTATGCACTATAATCAGTCTTAACCTCGGCTTATTAACAGGGAGACAGGATTTTTCAGTTGCGCTGTAATGTTGTCGGTAATGGTTCTGCTCGCCAATGCTGAGACTGGCGTTTGGTACCCGAACTCTTGATGGTAACCCCCGCAGTATATTCGGGGAGAGTGTGATCCAGCGAACGTCAAGAAACGATACTTTTTGTGCACTCCCGTGAAGTGCGCATTGGAATTCAAGAGGTGTACATCGTTTTAACAACCCTCTGCGTTGAACAAAAACATTCTCGAATGCCATCATTCTCTCCCAACTCTCGAGAGCTTTCACAAGTGTGCTTTCGTGAGCGAATGGTAACAACAGTGTGCGCGAATTACAACTGATTTTAATGGGAGAAACGGGTATTCTTTTATGCACAAGATATGAGCGTCATGAGCGGCACATGAAGAAACGAAAAAAAAAGGTATTGATATCAGCAAATATAAGCAAATCCACACTACAAAACAAACTCATCGCGATAGCCTAGCAGCTCAACTTCTCACACGGACAGCGGCAGCGACACATTGCTGATACGCCTTTCGGCACTAACAGACTTGATTTCAAAAACTTCTGCGATCTCTCTTTCTATTTTGTTTTTTGAATGTGAAATGATTGTGGTTCTTTTGAACAGACAATTGCATTCTTTTCCAGCGATGACAACGCGTCACAAGCTTTTCTGAATGCGTGACGGAGCTACAGCTGTTACCATGCTCACTTAACCTTTTATGCAACGGCTCGTTTGACCAACATACATCATACCGCAGGAGAGCGAAATGCAATAAACAACACCTATGTCGCATTCGGCGTGTTTTTTCTCGTAGTTGATAGTGCAGCGTGGTTTGAGGGTCTTACCATGTTCATTTACTTTTGCGCATATACTCGATGATTTTTCAGTGGTCGTGAAAACCACTGCAACATAGTGCCTGCGAGCAAACTTTTTGAGACCAGGCGAAACTATATTTACATAAAGAAAAACAGCCGCATGAGGGTTGTTCTTGGAACCATTCGGGTCTTTTTTGTTTTTTTCTTCAATGTTTTTAGAACTTTGTCTGAAATCGAGGCCAGGAGGATGTCGGGTGCCCGCTCGCTATCTTTCAACCTCGCAATCTGTTGGCTAGGTCCGTGCCCTACCTTGCGCTTGCATGACTTCCTGATGCTCTGAGTCATACTCTCGTGCGCGATGGATCGTTAATTTAACTTTGAGTGTTCTGAATCATATGCTAAAATTGCCTTCTCTCCTAAGCCTTTCAGAGTCAACACGTGTGATCTCTGCCCTTATGAATTTAGCGGTCTAAACACCTAAATACCGATTGTTCCGGCAGTCCAAATGTGAAGTTTATTCGCTTCAACCCTGTTTCAAACAGATTGATAACTAAGCTGGGGTTGATTGTGCTCCATGCTTCACAGGGGAAACATTAAAACATCGTCGACATAGCGGAAACAAGGGAACACTCCGAAGGTTTCCAACTGATGATTCAAAGCTCTGAGTGCCGCCGCGGTGGCTGAGTGATTATGGCGCTCGGCTGCTGGCCCGAAAGATTCGGTTTCGATCCTGGCCGCGGCGGTCGAATTTCTATGGAGGCGAAATTCTAGAGGCCCGTGTACTGTGCGATGTCAGTGCACGTTAAAGAACCCCAGGGGGTCGAAATTTCCGAAGCCCTTCACTACGGCGTCTTTCATAGCCTGAGTCGCTTTGGGACGTAAAACCCATATAAACCAAACCATAAACAAAAGCCCTGTTTCCGTTTGCCATTCATAGGTCAGACAGATTGGCGCCAAAGAGGAGCCAATGCAGATCCCAGTGCACTGCACGAAAAGCCTGCTTTAAAATTCGACAGAGATTCCAATTACAACAAAAGAAGTACAAAAAAGCACAAACAATGGTACCACAATGATTCTGAAATTTTCCTGGTCAAAAGCACTCGATAGCATCCTTGACTGTGGCAATTGCAGAAGGTTTTGGGATATTGTAATATATATCCTGAACGTCGATGGAGAGGCAACTCATGGTATGGGCTTCTTTTAAGAATTCAACGACCATTTCCGATCCCTGAATTCGGTACGGGTCGTTTAAGTCCAAAGTAGAGATTTGCTGGTGCAGGTATCGTGCCAAAGGCCTTTTACATGTCCCGCTGTCTTTCACAATCATTCGCAAGCATTATCCTTTTTATGTGTCCTTAGTGTGTAGAATGGTTGGTAACTGCTACTAAAGTACTACAGCACTGACACACGTGTCATACACAGGCATTGTCATGAATAACCAGCCAGGCACGAACTGCTCCTTTGCCTTGTATCTGCTTCCATTATTTGCAGTGCAGTACATAATTTACAGCTTTTGCTGGTACGTGCTTCCGGCCTCTTAAAACCACAGTCATATTCTCTGCGTTGCTGACTTCAGGTGAATTGCATTCTCGAGAGATGTTTTCATACAGGTTGTCATCTTTAGGGCCATGACATTTAGAGACGAGGTATGCACTATAATCAGTTTTAACCTTGGCTTAAAAACAAAGACGCAGGTTTTTTCGATTGCGCTCTAATTTCGTCTGTAACTGTTCTGCTCTCCAATGCTGAGACTGGCGTTCTGTGCCCGAACCCTTGATGGCAACTCATGCAGTATATTCGGGGAGAGTGTGATCCAGCGAACGTCAAGAAACGATACTTGTTGTGCACTCCCGTGAAGTGCGCATTGGAATTCAAGACGTGTACATCGTCTTAACAATCCTCTGCGTTGAACAAAGACATTCTCGAGTGCCATCATTCTCTCCCAACTCTCTAGCGCTTTCACAAGTGTGCGTTCGTGAGCGCATGGTAACAAATATTGCGCTCTTTGATATCTCACTCGAGGACACACGATGCCGCTCATGGAGATAAAAAAACGTCGTCTTTCATCTTAGAAGTGATCATACATTTAGTGCAGAGTTAAGCGCCACAAAAGCGACACGCGCTTTTTTTTCTAAACGATGTGGGTCACAACAATCTAGCGTTACGATTCATGTGCAGAGCTTCGATACCACAGGCCTTATAAATCCTACAGTGCTTCTTCATGCAGCGGTTGCGTTTCGATGGAGGCGAAACGCCCAGGCCCCCGTGTGCTGTGGGACGTCAGTGTACATTAAAGATCCCCAGCTGGTCGAAATTTTTTCCAGAGACCTCCACTACGGCACATCTGTCTTCCTTTCTTCTTTCACTCCCTTCTTTACCCTTTCCATTAGCGCGCGGTTCAAGTGCCCGCCGATATGCGAGATAGAAACTGCGTCATTTCATTTCCCCAGAAACCAATTTTCAATTTCATTTTCTTCACGAAAACGACCGAGCGTTCGTTGAAGACTTATCCGAGCACTCAGCAGTAATCCGAAGGAAAGTTGAGTCAAGGCGTTGTTTTATCCTGTTCAAACGCGAGCATTATGATAGGAATCGAAAAAAGAACACTGGCGCAAGGACTGGCGAACTATTCCTTTTGTACTTTAGGTGTAGTAAACCCGCTGCTGAAAGGTGTAGAGCTGCTGGCATAGTGCTTTGTAGAGAGCAGCAGTTTTCGGCGGGTAGGTGGTGAGGATACGAACGTCGCGGCAAAACACAGCGTAGCACTGTTTGCTGTTTAAATTCGAAGTATACGCTCGGTTTAATTCTTGTCCGTAGTTGCTGCAGCCGCTGTGTAGCGGATAGATAGGAACAAAACGAAAACTTCATGCCGAGCTTCCATGTATAAATCTTGGAATCACCATTTTCCGTTACTGCTCTCTCCCCTCGCAGTACGCGTATGCTCCTGCTTGATGGGGCGTAATGGTGCCGTAAGAAATTCCATTTTTGCTTGAGTCACGAGACCATCATTCCCCAAAAACAGTTCCATTTAAATTCTCAGCAAGTAAGCCTCCATTGTGAAAAAGCGACACAGCGATATTCAATCACCATACATAGAAGGGCATGAAAGGTTTCAACACGAAGACGCGGTCTCTGCTTAAAATAAGAAAACTTCACCTGGCACTCAGCTGCCATCCTCAAGCGCCCCTATTCCACCACGCACCACCTCCTCCTTCCAAAATACCAAATCCCATTTTCCAGTCTCCATACTCCAAAAATGTTGACCATCCTGGCAATGGTATAGCGCGTAATGATCCCAGCACAGTCGAAATTATTACAGAGTCCTCCAAAAACCTCTTCCTTGCTCCCTTTTTTTAGTTCTTCCTTTATACCTACCATTACCGCATAGCTGAGACACGTTCCGAATACTGAAGCAGAAGCTGCTCCGTTTTCATTAAAAAAAATAATTTTCTCCCGTCAGAAGCCCAAGCAGCAGCACTACAAAACGTGTGAGAGAACACATTCAAGGACTCACTGGAAATATTCTCAATGTGCAAGCGACATGCACAATAACTATACAGGGTATTTAACTTAATATTTCACACATTTTTTTTTGTAACATAACTCTGTTGTGTTAAAAGAACACTATTTTCGGCATAGCATTCTCAGCGCTGTAGTGGACTATATTACAGCTAGAACGAGATAACTATCGCGATGGTTAACTAATATTTAGTGGGGAACATTTTTGTAATGATTAATGTGGAATTATTGAGAAATATGTAATCAAAATCCTTATCTGTTTTTAGAATTTCGAACACGCTGTTAACCTCGGCGCTATAGCCCAACAAATATTTATTATTGCGAATAATTACATGCACTGGAGAGATTGCTTTGTTTACAGGCTTCTCGAAAGCGCATGCTTTATGGCGCGATGTAGCCAAAGTTTGTTGTGCCACAGAATCGAGGTTAACTTTAGTTCAGGAAATATTTCCATAAGGCCTCTGGTTGCAATCCCGAAATGACGAAATAAATTTTGAGAAATTCGAAAAAATTTTCACCCTTCTTGTTGTCAAGTAAAACATTTTGCGCACACTGAAGTCTTGCGAAAACAACGATTTTGAGACGCGCGCCGTTACACGCAGACTTATACAACAATCAGCGCATTAGGTGTCACGAAACCGTCTCTGTGCCATTCGGGCTGGAGATTAGCGCTCGTGAAAGATGCAGAAAGAAAGTTCTGTGATGTCTGAGTGGCCGGCGCCGGCGGACATTCACCTGTGCGCTCTCCGAAACTGCATTTTTCCAATGACGCATACAACGGTCCTAGAAGTTCTTACTACGGCTAAACGAGTCCTTCTATACATTTATAGCACAAACGACGGTAGGCTAGGCTTCACAATAAGTGAAGTGTGGCCATCAAAATATTTAGATATTTCTTCTTGTGGCGAAGAAGGAGAATAAAGGAGAGATTTGGAGAAGGAATAGGAATGCTAACCGCACAGTGCAGTGTCATGATGCTGAGAAATGAATAATATTGTGGCTTTCTAGGATAGAGAGAAATAATCCTGCTTTCCGGTCCGTTTCTCGACAGCAACTGAACGGGCCCGGTGCTGAATGCGCATAATATTTTCCGAAGCTACAAAATTCAAACTTACTTCTTCATTCAGTGCGTTCAGAAAGAACAATACTGTACATTTTATGGGAACTGCAGACGGAATAGTGTAACTGATAATACACATACATGTCATGCTCTTAACAGAATAAATGCCGGTTACATTCACTGAAGAGCGCAGGTATCACGCCATACAACGAAGCGTTCATGTCTTCATAGAAATGCTATCTATCAGCACCATATTACTACTGTGTTCATAGATGTGTTACGTGCAAGCGTTAGCCTCAAAGACTACCTGCAAACCCACTGCACACCTCAAATATTCGTCGAGAATGCTGTGGTTTAATGGAAAGCCCATTACAGCTCATAGTTCGCCAGGACATTAGCATCGCCGATAGAACATATGTTGAATTATATTAAATGTCCCTAGCTACGATGCAATGAGACAGCCGTGACTACATCGCAGTACTGGCAGCAGATTATAATAAACAAACACCATAGTAATGTTCAATTAAGAAAATATTGTTTGTAAACATTATATTCTCGCGTGGATTATTGTTTTCACATTCCGGACAGCGAAAAAGAAGCTTTATATTTACACGTGTGCGTATGAACCCTCTTCTTCTTTTTAAGGCGTCATACACCTTCTTACTGAATCTGAAGCACGTCAGCAAGCGGGCAAAACGCACCCACGCTACAGTAATTGCAGAACGCACCAGCTGGTTAGCGGGAGGCGGAAAGTTCTTTTGCATTGAAACAAAAACAACTAAAATAAAATAGAAGTTACTCACCATAACTCAGGAAGCCACACAGAGAAGGTGTGCAGTGTGCTGTGCAGTGTGCAGTGTTGCTGAAAAGGTGAAGGCAACATAAAGCGTGCAACCTTTTTATATAAACAGAAGGTGACGTTGAATGCAGTGAATCTTGGGCGGCATCTGCGCACATGTCTAGCCACGTAGTTATGACGCACGAACCATGTGAACAAAACAGCAATGGCTTCTGTTGCTTTTACGTGTTCAGCTGGCGGAGGCAGTTCCAGAATACACTTGGTAATGGATTCCCGCCTGCCAACCAAAAATATTTCAATAGCGAAGCGCTCAACAACCATAAAACAATCGTTATTTCCAGTGACCTCGTTTATCACTCATGGTTGTCATACTGCATTAGTATCAAACGGAGACGTGAATTTCATTGCTGAATGTAGCAAGCGGCAGAGAGAGGGTAGACATCTGGCACCGCACATCCGACGACATAGAATATTGTCACGGACCAAGGAGTTGTGGAGAGAGCAGCAGAGCAGACCACAAGCATGAAGTCGGTTTTTAATCTCCGAGGCAGGTATACCCCGAGCGCTGTACCCAAATCTACAGGCCTACCCCGAGTTCAGGAGAGATTGTTGAGATTACGAATAGTGGGACGACGAAGGGTAACAAAGGAAAGAACTAGTCGAAGAAAATGAAGGGATGTCTTGCAGACAAAGAGGGTGACGGAAAAGATCAATAAAATTCTGCCTAGCAGAAAAAGGAGAGAAAAAGAAGAAAACAAGAACGGTTCACTACGCAATAATAACACTGTCAAAAGCTTGATTATCGTTAGCTTGGGCTACATCCGCTATAAGCGTGGGCGCGCCCATACTGCAGCTACTTCCAACGCTTCTGTGATGAACCCAAATCCTCCACAGTAAAGCGAACTCTCCGACACGCCTGAACCAACTAGATCGTCCGTGAAATTCCATAAACTGAAGTGTCAATTCGCTGATTCTTACAAGGAATTACATTATCTTACAATGGTGTAGGTGAGTTCTTATGGGTTTGTTGAAATTACATAGGAAAATACTCATTGTGAGCAACATTGCTGTAGCCCTGTTGAGGCAGCTAACGAACAGCGAATGTAGCGCTAAGAGCAGTTCAGGTAAAGAAGCAAAAAGAAATACCGGCTTACTTGAACTAAGCTAAGCGATTCATATGCCGGAGGTTTGTAAAAAGTTTAAAAGCAACATTATCAGTTGTAAAATTTTTATTCTCACATGCATTAACACAAAATCACCAATGCTGTCGCTTGTACATCGCACCAGTTTTCTGATCCCTTGTCAATTTTCTTTCTCCCGCAAATATCTAATCTCTCAAAAGGTAAAGCGCAAATGTTGTTAGAGAGCTTTGAGGGAATACATTGTCACGTATATGTGATGGGATCCTAAGATAGTGAAAAAGGCTTCCAAATGTAGCTGTTTATATCACTGAGCAGCGCCCTCAATGAAGAGAACGACTCCACGATGGCGCAGCAACAAGCTTGCTTGGCGGTCGCTTGCCACGCTTGCTCCACTTAATCCAGTCAGGAACCAGGGAGACGAGGTGGGCAAAGCAACTGAAAAACCTGGAACAAAGTCAAAACAGTTGCACGGGGTTGCGATCATTCGAGATCAGTGGTCGCATTTCGGGTAAAAAGCAAACTATCAAGCCGAGTGCCGGCGGCTTTGCATGTGAACAAACAAACAGTACATGGGTTCCAGGCATTACCTGCTTCTCAAAGACAGGTGAGATCGGTGCTTTGAAACAAAAATAAATAAATGCAGGCAGGTAACACCTATAAGAGAAAAATAAATACATATAATCCAAACACAGTGTCCATTATCGCCCATAATAAGGCTTTAAATGTATATGTACAACTGGGTGTGGACAGCGCCGCTCAGATTCTGCCACTCCAACGGGACGACCTTGTAGTCACGTTCTCTGATTCGGCGAAGAACCTTGTACTTGTGGCAGTACCAGCGCAAAAGCTTTTCACTGACTTCTCAGTGGCGAATGGGTGTCAACACTCACGAAATTTCACTTTGATTTTATTCCCTGTGACGTCAGGGTAGATTGTTGCGTCGAGCGAAGGTGCGCTGTCGGTCCTTTATTCGTGGCCCAAAAAATCGTCGCGCTTGTTCCGCGAGTTGGAACTAGGCGGTGTCGTTGATGTTGTTATCATGGATGACGTTTGGAGCATGGCGTTGCGCTGGCTGGTTGGCTGCCTGCCATAGACCAGCCTAAACGGATTAATCTTGCTGGCCTCATGCACAGCGGTGTTGTACGCAAAGACGACGCACGGCATGACGGCGTTCCCAGCATTCATTCGGCATTCACATAAAAGGCGACCATGTCAGCGATGGTTGTGTTCAGACACGCCGCCAATCAGTTAGTGTTCGCACGCAATGCTATGGTTCGCCGATGTCTATTGCGGTTGTAATTCAGAACGGCTTCAGCTAAGCTGGGACAAAATCGCTGTTCGCCCATGCCGAGTGCGAACATCTGGAGCGCCGTAGTGCAAAAGGACAAGGTCGACAAAAAATTTTGCCACTTCCATCACCGTGCCAGTCGGCAGCGCTTTTTCTTCGCTGTAGCGGGTCAAGCAATCAGCCGCCACGATGACCCAGGTGTTGCATGATGCTGATGTTTGAAAGAGGCCAGGATGACTCTCCTAATTCGTTGAAAGGCTTCTTCGGTGCAGGTATGTGGTTCAGTGGCTTAGCTTCCCTGATTCGTGGTGTCGTTTACGCTCACGGAATGTTTTTACCTATCGTGCGACGTCGGCAGATTGTTGAGTCTATGAGTGCTTGTCTTGGAAACGGTGTAGGGTGCGGGTAAAGCTGAGGTACCCAGTTGCTGGTTCGTCGTGTGACGCCTACAGAATTTAATCTCGTAAGCTGCTCGGATTGACCAGAAGGTGCACGGTCTTGTTGCTCTTCAGAAGGAATGCATTTAGCGAACAGAAGGAGGAAAAACACTCTTTAAAGCTGCTTGGGGGTGAAGAAGGGTTGCCTTCGACGCACTGTACCAGACTCTGCTGGTCGAGGTCCGTGAGTAGTTGTTTCGCCAAGTCACTTGGGCTTATCGGTGCGAAAAAGCCACTCTCATCTCATGTTCCGGCGGCATGTCGACAAGAACCCAAATTAGGCAGTCGGCATCAGTTGTGCTTGCAGCCAGATTTGGAGGCGAAGGTGATTTATAAGTAATAGACACGCATGCTTCGTCGAGCAAGGAGGCCGGATTGGCCCTCAAATTTGCGTGATGATCGCTGACAACCTTGAATGGGCGTCCGTACAGGTAGGTGCGGAATTTTAAACTAGTCAAGATATTATCGAGGCAGTCCTTATCTGTTGTCGAGTAGTTAGCCTCGGCCTTGGACTGAGAACGACTAGCTTATGCGGTGTCTTTGTCCAGTCCGTCGCTTTTGTGAACGAGGATGGTGCCGAGGCCGACGCTGCTTGAGTCAATGGATTTCAGTCTCGAAGTGTTTACCAATGTGCCTGGGTACTGGAGGGGACCGTAACCGATGCATAAGTTCCTTGCAGAATTTCGGTTGTGGAGCTTTCTATTTTCGCCTGTAATAATGACTTCGCCTAAATTACCTGTAATAGGCGCACGGTCCGAGGAAGTAGCGCACAGCTTTGCTATAGGCAGGTGGCGAAAACTGTACAAACACAGTTGTGGATACGGGCGTGCACTTCCTTGGTTGCAGTGCAGCCATAAAAAAGAAGCTGTTCATAGGAAAAGCGTCACTTCTCCGGATTAAGGGTTAGCCCAACGGCTTGATGGCTGCCAGAACTGTTCGAAGACTTTTCAGGTGTTGATCGCAGTTTGAGATGAAGACAACGATGTTATCAACGTACAGCAGACATATATACTTACGCCTGCCCATAGTGTATTCATCACTAGTTGTAAAGTCGCTAACACATAGCAGGGTCCAAACGCCATCACCTTGAAGTCGATGCTGGCATTGCGTGTAATGATTAAGGCCTTCAATTGGTTTCCTACATTTACTTTGATTCCCTAGTAGCCGATCTTTAGATTCATCGAAGAGAAGCACTTGGCTCAGTACTCGTCAAGTAAGCAGATATCCTGGTTCGTTATCTTTATCAAGTGCCGCTAATTGACGCAGAACTTAGGTTTGCGGTCTTTCTGCCTTAGGAGAACAGTCGGTACCGCCTAGGGGCTCTTTGATGGCTGGATGACGTTGTCGTGATGCATTTCTTGCACTTTATTCCAAGTATCTTGGCGTAATCGTGCCGGCACACAATTGGGGCTTTGGCGGAGATGCCGGGCGTATTCTTCGTTTAAAATGCAATGCTTGTAAGCTCGAGGTTTGTCAGATGTTGGACGACAACGAGAGGCACTTGCTCCAACTTTGAAGAATCCGTATCTGGTCCTGTCTTTTCCTGGGAAGTGCAGAGATGATGTTAAGGTTGTGCGAGTTTTTTTTCAATCAAATCTCCTACGAACCAGACGGAGGGGGAGAAGGCGCGTCTTGGACATCGGATAACTGGCGCAACAAGGCAATCGTCACGATTCTGCTCAGGTGTCGGCATTCTTCTCTGAAGGGTGTCGCCAACACATGACCTCATCGATTTTGGAAATGGACGGTGCATCAAGCAATGGCCATTTCTAGATCTAAGAGAAATGGGGTATGACGTGACAGCCTGTACAGCTCATTCGGTCGAAAAGCCGTCTGTGTCATAGTAGTAGTAGTTGCAATTTGGCACTGCTCGTCGGAAGTATTCGGCAGCTGCGTAAAAATCAGAGGTGTACACTAAATAAATAAAACAACACAGTGTATAGGCCGGGAATAAAACCATGGCCTTTGGAGTTCGAGAAGGGGACGCTGCCACTCAGCCACGGCGACTCTTTTTTATTGCATGAAAATAGGGCCGAAAAGAAAAGTCTAAGCATACGCCACAAAACACCAGGCACCATAACCCTGTATGACCCCTCCTACCAAAACATTAAAGTCTGGAAGGCGCACACATGCATCCAGATAGGGGAGCCAGCTAGGGGGTACTTGAAGGGCAGCATGTCCTCTCGGCTCCAAAGCGCATTGTTCACGAAACAAAGATTTCAACGACCGTGGTCATTCGGCGGTCCGCTCCACAATGCGGCTCTTCCAGAGACAATATTCTCAGCAACATGAATGGATCCTATGGCACAACACAGTTTTTCTCCATTGGCAAAAAACGAATACTGTAGAGTGGGATGTGAATTTACTTCTTAATTGTTAGTTTTTATGTATCCCAGAAGAACACATCATCAATGCACAGAGTAAAACAATGGTCAATGGTCTCTGGTGTACTACAAAGGCGGCAGTTCACCGATCATTTCGCAAGCATCTCCTTAGCATGAAGTCATTCCTCCACAGGCAGCGTAGACGTGTGCTGTTTAAAGAAGAATATTTTTTTTGCAGCAGAAGAATGCACATTTGCCTAAAAATTTTTGAAACACTGGTATCAAGGACCTCCAGAAATGGTTCCCGATACAACGGTACAGAGAACAAATACTCTGTGAATGCCTGAGTCATTTATTTTCTGAAGAGGATATAGTATAAAGGAAAGCGCACAGTGAAGAAATTGAAGCTATCAGCAACTTTCTTATGGAATCCCCATAAAGGCCCCTCTCGAGAGCGCCCAGTCGGTGCGAATAGCAAAGGCAAATGAGCACTGAGACGCCTAATAAGCACAGCTACTAAAGAGAGGTGGTTTGGCAATTTTAAAAAGAAATAACGCAAAACAAGCTGATGGCGTAAGTAAGTGAACAAGGCCGATTCCAAAAGGATCTAGAGAAAGAAATATTTTAGTGCGATGCATGGGGTCCCATTGGAAACGCCATACGAATGTAGCAAATATTCCGTGCATCACCTTCACTTTCTTCCTCGCACAATGGAGAACCTGCAGCACATAGGCAAGTTTTGCAAATAAAGAAACCTTGCAGAATTGAGCCCGAGCAAACATTGACAGTTCCCTGCACATCCAAGCCTGGGTTTGTCACCTCGTAGAGACTATCTGTGAATCCCAGTAGGCGCCAATGGTTCGAATTTGGCGAAGAGGAACCCTTAGGTAGTGAAGTGCCCCGCGGTCCCTGCTTATGCCAACCTAATGACTTGGCGTTGTACCCCAATGACCTAACCAAAACTCTTTGCATTTATCTAGATTAACAGCCGCACCTGATACCTCCCAAAACTGTTCAGCCAAATGTAATGCCTCAAGCACACCATTTTTGTCAGAACAAAAGAGGGCGACATCATCAACGTAGGCTGAAATCTTAATTTCACATTGCGCCAGGGAGAAACCACGGATAGCTGCGCAGTTAATAATACTGAGCCAAAGGGGTTAAAGATGTAGAGCAAACAACAAAAGCGATAATAAACAGCCTTGGCGAACAGGTAATTTCAATGGAATAGCTTTGGGTAGGTCTTGGTTAACAATTCGCCTTGTACAGGACTCCGTACAGCACATTCTTATGCCCCTAAGCAAAACATCTCCGATATTTGCATGCTCTAAGACCGCAAACAAGAAATCGTGACGAACTTTATCAAAGACCTTGGCAAGGTCACCCTGAATTAGAGCTACTTCTCCGGCCTCATCTGATACTGTCTCCCCTACTTAACGTACAAAATGAATATGAGCTTGTATGCTGCAGCCTCTGATTCCGAGGACCTGTTGCGTTTCTATTAAGTGAGCGACAACTAGCTGCCGATTACTGCAAAGAACCTTTGCAAAAAGTTTGTAATCTACATTACAGAGGAAAATTGGACGATATCCTTCAACTGCTTTCAACCGATTTGTATCTGTGCTTTTGGAATTAATATACAATGCCCAGAATAGGGGATGGGGGCAAAAAGCCAACATCATAAGAAGCTTGGAAAGCCTCCATCAAGACAGGTGCTAGGCAAGTAGAAAATGTTTTATAGAACTCGCTAGTAATGCAATCTGCCCAGGCTATTTCTGAGCCGTCAGGTCTGAAATGGCCGATTTAACTTCGTCGAAAGTGATAGGCCCCTCCACTACAGCACGCTGCTCGTCATCAAGTCAGGGAAAGGCTTCCATTAAGCGACTGCTATCTGATCTCAGATTTGTGCCCGCACAACCCTCAAACAGCTTACGATAAGAGACAAAGAAAGCATCAATAACACCTGGACCATCGCTGTATGTGCAACCACCAAAGTAAATTTTCAATATTTCCTTAGCCAGAGTAGTGTGCCTTGCATCACTCAAGGCCCGACGAGATGGTTGATCATCCCGAAACTTACGGGTCCTAGATACTATCAAGCCCCCTTTGTATCGTTCGGCATCAAACTGCTGAAGCTCTGCTTTTACGGCAGTGACATCTTCTCCATAGGCACCTGGGCTAATCCTCTCTAACTCATATAGCTCAACTGAAGTACGCCCGAGCTCTCAAAGGTGGTCTCTTCAAATACCTGAATCTTGCTGAGACTACAATAGCAATGTTTTTATTTGTTGTATAAATAGATTTAATTTTTGCAGAACTTAGAGATCACCGCGCGACAACGTGTCATTCAAGCAAGTAGATAGCACGTTTGAAGATTTCATCTGAGAGCAGGCAGCTATCCAGCTTTCACAGCTCCCATCGACGGTGGAGTAAGCGCAGACTGTGCCTCCGTATCTGAAGAGACACCAAGCAGTAATCATTGATGAATATGGGCTGCACCCAGTAACCACAAACGCTGGATAACATGTCTGTGAAACGAAAATCCTGTCAAGCCGAGCACTAGAGGAGCACTGAAAGTAAGTGAACTAGATGTTATGTCTCTTATCTTGCTAAACATCCACCAGGTTCTATTCGCGTGCGAAATCAGTAAGTAAAGCAGCACTTTGGTCCTAACGCTTACTCAACCTTGCTCGGTATTCATCGCTGCAAACACAATTCATATCACCGAACAGCATAATTTTGCGATCCGTGGACAAATGGTCGACTACTGACACGAAAAATAGCCTTATATCACACTGCTTTACAGAGGCATAAACACAAACAATTCGCCAATGTACACCCGAAATTGCGAGGTTACAGCAGATGAGTCACCCGTTAACATCGTTGCTATAAGACACGGCAGTAATAACCAGTGTGTTGGCTAGGAATACCATGCACCTACCTGATAAGCCTCTCGAGTTATTAACGATAATATCGAATTCTGGCAAGAAAGGCTCGACCGCAGATTCAGTCTCCTCATCAGAGGACAGCTTGGTTTCTTGGATGGCTGCCAGACTGACACCCCATTTGTGCAAAAGGTGCAGTGACTGATGTTGCCTTCGACGGTTACGCAGACCCGTAATGTTAAGGGTAGCAACCTGAAATGCTGCGACGCCCGTCATTTTTAGCGCTTGTCTTATTGAAGGCCATCCCCTGTACTGACGCGGCCGGCCAGAAAGTCGGCGGCCTGTAAGCCAGACATCGCTCTTAGTCTTGTGGTGACCCTTGACCCTTCCAAATACCACCACACCAGGTGCCTTCTGTTCATCGCCATCGGCACACACCTTATCATCTGCACGACGCTTGAAAGGTACGCTGCTCTCAATCACTTCTACCAAGACAGACAAGGCTTCGGCCCATGAAGCCGAGTGGACCGCGTCGCTCGCAACCACGCTGACAGCAACGGGGCACTGAACGCACTAGAAGCTGACACTTCAGGCGACACACTGCTGCACTCCGGCGACGAAGGGGCATCGCCAGCGCAGAAAGCATGGCGCACATTCACTGGCTGAAGCACCTCCACTGACTCTACACAAGTGGTGTTCTGCTCTCGTGATCGCTGGATGACAGGTGGCTCCTGAGCAGAAAGCACAGGACTCAAAGTAGCAGACTCGGGCAGAACCGGGTCCGGTGGTTTTGGATCTGGAGACGGGAATTCCTGTTGTCCGCACTTGCAGACGGACGCTTGTCGTTATTCGGTGCAGAAGCCTTTGTTCCACCATCTTTTGGGACCTCATGATTCAGTTAACCCGACGCTTCCACAACATCCGACACATTCATAATGTGTTCCGACACCGCTTCTTCGTCATGTGTCCAGTTTCCCTGGCGTAACCTGTCAGCATAACTCATAACATAGTTGTCTACTATGTGCCCAAAGCGTCGGAACTGGGTGCATCGAGGCGTACGACACTGACGCCGTACATGGCCACACGGTTACAACGAAAACACAGCTGAGCCCTGCCTGGGATCACAACTAAAACTTTAGCCCCAGAAACGTGTTGCTTAACGGCAGAGCTAAAGCTGCGAGGAGAGCAATTGCAGGGTATCGTTGGTGGTTGAAACCACCAACCAGTTAAACCAGTCTAAAGTTCGCGCTTCGTCTGTCGTCCTTAGAGTGTGTCTTGTTTGTTTAAGACCAGCGTTGTTTCGACATGACGTGTAAGTGTTTTCTAATTTTTTTTATCGGTGATGCTCTTCGATGTTGTCGGTAATCTTGGCACCCAGCGGACTATGGCGCTTGACCGGGGTAGAACGCTGACTTGATCAAGTACGCTCAAGAAGATGGGATACTTCGGTTTTTCTTTGAAAGTAAGACTCCCCCGTCGAAAACGTTAAAGCCGAGGGTTGAAGGACGATGATCTCTCGATGATCCGTTCATGACATAGAGTACGTCTCGGGGAACATTGCTGCAGGACTATGACGGTCGCATGGTAGGTATGTGAACTGATCAAAACTCGTTCGGTGCTTTTTCTAAAAATAAACTAAGTCTTCGTGACTTCCATGAACTAAGATGTGAACTATCCACTACTGACAGAATAGTATATATTACTGTGTCGACTAACTCAGTTATCCTACGACCGTCGATAGCAACACTAAGGTTACTTTTTCGTGACCTCCCACTGCAGGTTCTTCATGGATTGAGGTCACGGTTCTTCGGGTGCAGTGTTTCTGGCCTGGGTAGGTCCTTGCGATTTTATTTGGTGCTTCCGGCAATCTGAATTCGGGTAGCACAGTGGTCGAGGTTCCTGTATGCGGCGTCGGCCGTATTGGGTGTGGTGCCGGCCTGCGGCGTGGTCCGTGGAGGATTTTCAGTGTTTCCTTAATGGGCAGGCTTCCCTCTATAAGCTGCTGTTTTTAGTTTCCCCTACGGGGCTGGCAGGTCATCTTCGAGCTTTCACTGCTTAGCTGCGACATGGCGATGAAAACCGCAATTATGACCACGACGGGGACCTCGATGGGCGACTCTGCATGTTGTCGGTGTGATGCAAGATTGCTTCTCTCTCCTCCAGCGTAGGTGTCCAATTTGCGGTCCTGGTGGGCCGACGGCGAATGCTCGGAGGCCAATTATTTTTTGGTGAATGCCAGACATTGTTGCTGGGCTCACCGAAGGGGAAGCATAGTGGGTGGCTTTGAATCTCAGTGGTGCTCCATAGGTCTTGTTTCGTTCCCAGAGCGTGCTGAAAACTGCCACGGGCGCGAGAATAAGTTGTTGGCATGTTCAACCTTTTTGAATAAAGATTTTGAATGTTGAAAAATTGTAAGGTGCTGATAGGGAAGCATTGAAGGTAATAACAGATTCTCCCGATATGTAGCATAATCTTTCTTTTGTAGCGTTTCCTTCGCTCGCATCGAGCAGTTAAGACTGCCATAGATAGCCAATGGGGAGCGGTTTTATGATAGAAAAACATTGCAAGCAAAAAAATAGAAGCCTGCCGACGAGAGATGACATGGTATATTGATTGGCGTAGTGAAATCTTGCAAGATATGAAAATATTGAGTTAATAAACTATTTCTCTTTGGAAAATGCGTGTTACCAGAATTGTTTGTTATGGGGGTACGTAGAGGTCAAGGCGTTTGCTCTAGGGGCGCATTTGCTTGCGTTTTGCGGAGACGCATATCATGGTCTGAGGTTCTGTGGCCGTGGGCGAAGCTTATGGGACGCCCATTTCCTGTTGAACACCCTCACGTATGACGTCCGTGAGCGACACCACCTGAAACTGAATTGACAACGGCAGAAGTTGGTGCAGTTCGCGGAGGACTGCATATAATGTCCTCTGCGAGTTCTGGCAGCTTGCAAGGATCGTTTCTCAATGGTTCACAGTGGCTCGGGCCAGGCGATTGTAATGGCGGATTCGAGCGTCTTTTCTGCGGTATAAATTTCTTGCCCTGGCTTCCCCTTTCACTTTGAAATGAACAAACACCGATTCCAATGGTTTTCGGAGGGTTGGTAACGACGCCAAAAACTAGTTGCTCCTTGGCGCCATGCATTAACAGACTCACTTTTTTTCCTGCGTTTTGTCACGGTCGGCGCACCCAAATATACGTTTTGTTTCCTAAGTGTTGATTGTAACGCACTCAATTGGCTGCTGGATCTGTGAGTTTAGCAGTAGTTTGGCCCACTCCTTGCGTGCGACACTGGTGAATGAAATATCCAGCTCTCTCTTGAATAGGCCCCACGTAGCCAAAGATGTTTCGTGGATTTCGCACCACCTCTTACCAGATGTGTGGATGGGAAAATAAAACTTAATGGAGCTTCATGTCATGCTCCCACCTGTTGAAGGTGTACACGCGCTATAATTGGAAAAGCCACTCTTCTAGGTCGTCAACAAGGAAGCTGTTGAAGGTTGAAGGTATCGGGCTACATGATTCCTAAACGGCTCCTAAAGGATGAGTGCGGTCGACGCTGTTGGCGCGCTCATGGTCGACGTCGCTGCTTTTTTTCGCTGTCGGCTGGGATCCAGTAGGATTCCGAGCTCAGGCGGCAGCCCATGTAGACGGCGGCGGGTTAGAGTCTCGGAGCTGGTCTTCTGCTGCGGCTGTTTGAAGTAGCGTCCAGTGCATGGTCAACCCCTTCATCAGATGTCACGAAGTTGTAAATGCTTTCCAGAAGTCAGAAAAGCAGCGAAAAGGGGTTCAAACAGAAGTGTCTTTTGGATGAAACTGCGCCCACAAAAAAAAGAGTCGTTGGCGGATCAGCAACAAGCCAGGTCAGCGGTCGTCAAAAAAATCTTTCCGTGCTCGGTCCACCTCAATTGAAAGTTGAAACAGAATCATCGAGATGTGACACTAAAGACACTACAACAATCGGTAAAACAGTGCAGGCAAGTGCGCACCTGCTGCGATCATTGGGGATAAGTCTAGTGGCATCTCGAGCCACAATAAAATGTATCATCTGAGTTTCGGCAGCTTTCAGCGCCAACAAACATAGAGCAATATGATTCGCGGCAACGTTGCAAATAAAAAATTGCCTGTGGCGCCTTCTGAACCGGCTTTATTCTGTTCCATTTTGCTTCAAGAAAATGCGAAATTTTCATCCACCGGTGCATTGTCTTTGAGAGAAATGAAATGGCGCAGTACCCGACTCACTTCGCGGGCACGTCAACCGCGACCTGAGGGAGGGCGGAATATGGCAGTGAAAGTAGAAAGAGAGAGAGAGAAGTCTTAGTGTGAGGCTCCAGAGTAATTTTGACAACCTGGGGATCATTAACGTCTACTCACAGCTCTATAGCACAGGGGCGCCTCTGGTGGTATATTAATTTACATGCCAAGTTGCTCTCCAGAATTCCATCTAATTTTTCTTACCAAAAGCTCTTGCCGGGATTTACTTACCTTTATCTTCGGCATTGGCGTAATTATTCTCTATATAACTGCGCACCCCGAGCAGGGATGATCAAGGCCCGTGTGTGACAACCGTCCCTGCCTCGCCAGTCATAAGGCTCCCGTTCATTAAAGTACTATGCGCAGGGGGAGGAGAAGTTGCGGAAATTCTTGGACGATCCTTTCCAATGCTCAGTACACCTTTAGAAGGCCTGAGAGGAGGGTGACGACGTCGTCGCACCTTAGCGGCAGCTTCTCTGTGCGTGGAATTGTCTCTTGTCATTTGTTTGCGTATCGCCCGTTCCCTTTTCAGGCGAGGACAGTCATTTGAGGCAGCGTCATGAAGGGCACGCCGGTTGGCACACTTAAGGACTGTTGCCCGACAAGCATCGCTGCTGTTTTGCTGGGTACACCGTAGGCACACGATGGAGAAATTGCACACACTACTCATGTTTCCTATCTTCATGCATTTCCGGCACTGAAGAGCCTTCGGGACGAAAGGCCTAACTACATGCCGAAAGTGCCCAACCAGCACGTACGTTGGAGTCAGTGCCCTTGAAAGATCAACGTCACTCACTTTGTCCTCCCAAGGCACTGAGCTTGCAGTACGGCTACACCGCCGGTAGCTAGCTTGATCAGAATGGGAAGATAAGAGTCGCGGATGGCCACGTCGACGTCGTAAACGATGCCTGCCGTAGTGGCACTGCCTAGACAATAATGGGAACGAACGCTGATCCCGCAGAGCGTTTTGATGGTGCTCAAACTCTCAAGCGCGTTCCGGTCCATGACATCAATGGTGACGACATTCCTGAACGATTCAGCCTCACATCTTTTATTGCTCCCAGGACGTGAGCCTCCAGGAACGCAGACGTAGCTTGCCTGTTGATTTGGTTGAGATAGTCCGTGGGAGTCTCTGACTCAAACAAGACAATATGTGCCGATGCTCCTCGCTCCGTAGTGCTCGTGGACGTATTCGACGACGACGAGTTCTCATCCTTGCGCAGTCTTCGTTAGGCCTTCTTGCTTAGGACTCTAGTGAAGCCGTCGTCAGCCGAAGAGTCACCACTGGTGGCCTGGCTGCTTGCGTCATTCGGAAGGCCGAGACGTTTCCTCTGGGTGGCAGCGGCTGACCCACCGGTCTGAAGCCCAAAAGCGCCGACTTCCATCACCGTCACCAAAAATGAGAGAGTGGTTTCATTATAATATCGTAAATCAGGAAAAACTGAAGAAGCGAAGGGTCGGTGTTCTGGTGTAGAACCACTTCGTCGTCACCAGCGGACTTCAATACACGTCAGGCACCTGGCGAAACGAGTAGCATGACGCTTCACGCAGTGCGCCTAACTCTTCCCTACGGACATTTCCTCAGGGCACAATGAGGCCAACTTGCACGGTGATAAAAAGAACAACCCGCACACCGTAGCGCTTTGCCATATTCTTCATGTTATGGGAAATCATGGGCACCTACGGTAGAAGCGCTGGCCTGATTTCCTTAGAACGGCCACTATCCCGGCACGTCCTATCTTTCACTTTCCGCAGTTTTTCTGCCACTGCTACGATTATCGCAACAGGAAACCTAGGCTTCGTCATCCTAATGACTTGATTATCGAGGATCTCATGTTGGTGTGCCCAAGTATTTGGACAAGGCAACCCGCAAGCAATCCGCCCTGATTTCACGTTTTAGGCTGCGTTTTTATGGAGGCAAAACGCTAAGGCGCCCGTGTGCTGTGTGATGTCAGTGCACGTTAAAGATCCCCAGGTGGTCGAAATTATGCCGGAGCCCTCCACTACGGCACCTGTTTCTCTTTCTTCTTTCACTCCCTCCTTCATCCCTTCTCTTACGGCGCGGTTCAGGTGTCCAACGATATATGAGACAGATACTGCGCCATTTCATTTCCGCAAAAACCAATTATTATTATTAGACTCATAATATGCGTACCCAAAAGGCAACAAGTATTTTTGTGCCCGCGGCTAGTACAACCAGCACTCGTGCTCTACAGCTTGTCTTAGTCCAGTATTTCGTGATTAACAGTTAGGCCCTTTCTATGTCGTCTGAAGACCGTTGCAACCTCTTCCACAGTTACAGTGTGCGTCGCACCGGGTTGATGTTAAAGAAACCCCAAATAGTCATCAAAATAACTCAAAAATTTCAGAGATATCTCGCTGTCCAAAAAGAGCACAAGATCACTGTCAATGCTGAATAAGAAGATGTCAGCCAGTACAGATGCCACACACGAACCAAAGCAAATACCTTTGCGCTGAACAAGGATAGAATCGTCAAAAGGCAAAAAAGGTTGAACCAAGATAAAATTCAACTAAAGACATGAAATTATTTAGCGTTAAACCTCAGGCGTTCTGAAAATGTTTTACATCCCTATCTTAAACACTAGAGCATACGGCGCAAGAGAGGACACCTTAGGGCATGGAAAAAAAAACAGGCTTTCGATGGCACTTGAAAAGACGTACCTGAAAGACGGGGCGCCCTGTAGGCAGGTGAATATATCTCCAGAGTACCCTAGTCAAGAACGGGTCTTCCACAATCTCCATCTTTAGACACTTTTGAAGAAACCCGCTTATTTCACGCTGCCATGAACTTTTTTCACTTGCTAGGCACCTAAAGGGCTTGTCAACCTTATGGGTTTTTACAGCTCTTGCGCTTGCAGCTAATAACAGCTCTAGAACAGTTATCTAGAGCAAGGTCGTTGCACAGTTTAGAAGCATGGGTTGTTACCTTCTTCCGAACAAAGTTCTTTTCGGCTGCTTGAGTGGCATTATCACCAATCATTCCTAAAGGCTGGACGATGAAGCCTTCCTCCTTATCAGCTTGTAGAAGGTAAAAGCCGTTGTCGGTGACGAAGGAAACAACTTCTTTCACTGACGTCTCCAGGCTCGAAGTTCTCTTGCTCCGTGTTCTCCGAGGCTTACTAGCAGTTCGCAGAAGGCTGTCAACACCATCAATTAGACACATGAAGGCAGGTTTTTTTGGACTACGCATAGTGTGTGATATGACTGTTTGAAGCTATGAATGATGCGTCGCTTTTTCAATTAAAGTTTGTCGTGAGACTGCGCTTCTTGTGTTCCCTTCTTATCCGTGTCCTTTTGTGTGCAGTACCCATTTAAATTTTTCTTCTTCACCAGGTAAGATCAAAGACCCATTTCCAAAGCATTTTACCTTAAAAGAGCGGAGAGCCAGGCAAGAGAAATGGTTGTACCCATTGTATCTGCAGCGTTGAGATTCCCGGTGGCACTGGGGATCGAACCAAGCTGTTCCCTTCCCGAATCCTCCCGAATGAAGTCGGTATTTCCTCGACACTGCGACAATCAGGATCATGCTTGCGGACGACAACGATGACACTCACACAACAACCTGACGCTGATACATTAAGGTGAACTCCGTAAGCGATAAACGAAGTCTCTGGCTCTAGCCGACACTCTACGTGTAACTACAATACAAGAGTTCTCTCCACTCGTTCTTGCTCTCAAATACGCGTCCACCAAGAGGTGAGACCTTATGACGTAAAAATACACACAGGTCGCGGGACTGCTTTGATTCAGAAGATTCACTTTGCTGCGAAGCAAAATGAACACATTAGGAGTAGATAAGCCAAAGACGCTTTCCTTAGGTTATGATATAAGATTATATGTAGATAGTGATACGTGCCACTGTTTAAGAAGAAGAAAAATGCGTCTGCATTCGTGGAGAAAGAAGATGTTGCTCTCCCGCTCGCGCGCTCGGACCTCTTAGGGACCGCGACAGTTTTACGGCTCGTCTCCGGAGGTTCTCCTTCGAATTGGTCGTAACATTTGCTGGAGGTGCTTGGTGACGCTTCCCGACTACCGCACAGCGCACAGCATCACAACAGACCTTACACCTGTCCACCAGCGACCCAGCCGCCGTATCCGCGCAGAGTCGCCTGAATTTGTGCCCCTTCCCCCGCCTAAAAGAACGACGCAGCCTCGGCCACCGAGTCTAACTGACATGGCCACTGACACCGGGTTCCCGGCGCCGACCCAGCCTAGCCCGGTGAGTCCAACTGCCATGGCCACTGACCCCCGGCTCCTGGCGCCGATCCTTTGCCAACAACCGCGAACACCGCAATCTTTTCACGGTGACGTCTTCGACGACGCTGAGGATTGGCTGAAGACCTTCGAGCGGGTCGCCCGCTACAACGGCTGGAGAGACGAGCGCAAGTTCCACAACGTTTATTTCGCTCTGGAAGAATCTGCCCGGACGTGGTTTGAAAACCATGAGATTACCCTTCCCACCTGGCAGATGTTTTGCCAGAATCTCCTGGCTGCATTCCCCAACGCCGACCGCCGGGAGAAGGCTGAAGCTGCTCTGAACTCTCGAAACCAGCGCACGAATGAAAGTGTGCGCATGTACATCGAGGACATGGCCCGTCTACACAAGCGTGACGATCCCAACTTGACTGAGGAGAAGAAGCTTCGCCATTTGATGAGAGGGGTTAAGCAGGACCTCTTCGCCGGCCTCGGACGCAGCTCACGCCGCACTGTAGCGGAGTTTCTCACCGAGGCGACCACCATGGAGACGACGCTCCAACAACGGGCCCGCCAGTATAATCGTGACATCAACAGCATTGTGCATGAAACCTTTCGTCGTGCCAAGGCGGCAGTACAGACACATTGCGCGAACTGATTTGGTCAGTTGTCCGCGAGGAACTCCAACGGATCCGTGTGCCCCAGGTTGCGCATGGGCCCCTGGCAGCTCTGACAGAAATCATCAGGGACGAAGTGCGGCAGGTTGCGCAGGCGCCTCCTCTTCCCGAAGCGCCGCCCAAGTTCGATGCCCGAGCCACATATGCATCCGTTGTACGTCGCTCGGCTGGCTACGGTCCCGCAACTCTGACACCTGCCATGAGCAGCATTGGCACATGTCACGCAACCGCACCTGGCTCCGCTGTTCCCTCGACGTCTGCGGTCAGTAGCACCACCCCATAATATGCAACTGCCCCTGCTACATCTCAGCCACTTCCTCGAAAGTCATATTTGTGGCATACACCGGTCCGTAGGCCTCTGTGCTACCACTGAGGGGAGCCCAGTCATCTCTACCGAGCCTCTCCGCACCGCCAAGTGGGTCTTCGCGGTTTCCGTCCTGACGCATCTTGTCATCAGAATGGTGAACGACCGCCTGAGATTGCGGAGCATCTCTGGGCGCACCAGAATCGTGTTTACTCTGGAAGGCGCGAGTCCCGTTCGCCTTTGCCTCTCCGCTATCGTGCATCCAGCCCCGGCTGCCAGAGTAGATCCGCTGGCCGTCGCTAGCCCAGTCCTCGTTGGGAAAACTAACACCAGCGACCTCTGCAGGCAAGGCCGCTGACGTCGAGATGTATCAAGATCCTGCATCACGGAACCATCGAGCCTACGATACCTGGACAAAGAGAGGCAGCGACAGTACCCGATACGCTGCATCCGATTTGCGGGTGACAATTGATGCACTGAGGTTTCCGCGCTGCACGATACCGGTGCTGATTATTCTGTTATGAGCCGTGCCTTTGCTGGAGACTTTAAAAATGTTCTGACACCGTGGAGGGGGCCCCCATGCGCACCGCTGGTGGCCACTTAATTTCCCCTGTTGGCAAGTGCACGGCCAGGGTTGGAATTTGTGGTTTCATGTACGTTGGTGAATTTGTCGTGATCTCTGAGTGTTCCAGACTTGATTCTGGGGATCAAATTTCTGCAGGCGAACGGTGCTGTGATTGACTTTACGGACGCACGTGTCACGTTCTCGACCAAACAGGCCGTAGACCGCTTTGACTCCCGAGATCCTTGCAGCAACGCTCTGCGCATTGTCCAGAATGACGTCATGGTGCCGCCGCGGTGCAGTGTCCTGGTGCTCGTGCAGAACGACCTATTCCACGACTACGAGGGCCTGGCAGATGGCCATACTCCACTGCTGCTTGAGCGAGGCCTTGTTTTTGCCCGAGGTCTCGTCCAACTACGTGACAGCCGTACCAACGTACTCCTGACCAACTTTTCCAACTAATATCAGCACCTCGTCACAGGCACGGCTATTGCCTTCCTTCACGACGTTGCTGAGGTCCCAGGTTTGTGAACCGTGAGAGGACCCACTCCAGAGAATGCTGGCCCACACCAAGCTCTTCAGTCAGTCAAAATAAATCCGACCTTGCTATCTGTTCAGAGGGATCTTCTGTCTGACCTCCTAACAGACTTTGCGGACTGTTTCGCTACGTGTTCGAAGGTTGGCCGCACTCCCGTCGCCAAGCACCGTATCATCACTGATGCGACTACGCGACCCGTCTGGCAGCGCCCCTACCGCGTTTCGCCGATGGAGCGAGAAGCCATTCAAAATCAAGTTGCTGAAATGCTTGCAGACGATGTCATTCAGCCGTCCACCAGCCCATGGGCACGCCTGTGGTTCTTGTAAAAAAAAGGACAACACTCTGCGTTTCTGTGTTGACTATCGAAAACTTAATAACGTGACCAAAAAGGACGTTTACCCACTGCTCAGGATAGACGACGCGCTCGACCGATTGCGGGACGCCCGATACTTATCGTCCTTAGATCTTAAATGTGGGTACTGGCAGATCGAAGTGGACGAAGGAGACCGAGAGAAGACAGCTTTCGTGACGCCCGACTGCCTCTATGAGCTTAAGGTGCTCCCATTTGGTCTGTGCTTAGCGCCGGCCACGTTCCAACGCATGATGGACAGCGTCCTCTCCGGCTTGAAGTGGCAGTCCTGCCTGGTGTACCTGGACGATGTCGTTATATTTTCGACCACGTTTGACCAACACTTGAAGCGGTTGCGCATTGTGCTACAAGCACTCAAATCCGCACAACTCCCCATCAAAGCCGAGAAATGCAGTTTTGGCTTTGAAGAACTTCGCTTTCTTGGTCACTTTGTCAGCGCACAAGGTGTTCGCCCGGACCCTGAAAAGACCGCTGCCGTCTCAGGTTTTGCACGCCCAAGTGGCATGAAGGCCGTTCGCCGGTTTTTGGGTCTGTGCTCGTATTATCGGCGCTTTGTTCAAGATTTCTCGCGAATCGCCGAACCGTTGAACTCACTGACTCGAGACGACACGCCCTTCGTGTGGGGAAGCGACCAAGAGGCTACATTTGTCGAGCTTCGCAACCGTCTACAACGTACTCAGATACTCGCCCATTTCGATGAACACTCCGCCACGGACATCCAAACTGATGTCAGCACTGTCGGTCTTGGTGCGGTACTGATCCAGTGGCATGAAGGTGCAGAACGGGTCATCAGTTATGCCAGCCGCACACTTACGCGCGCCGAGACCAATTATTCTACGACGGAGAAAGAGTGCCTTGCAGTGATATGGGTCATCAGCTAGTTCCGGCCGTACCTCTAAGGGCGACCCTTCCGTGTGGTAAGACTCCTTATGCTGGCTGGCGAGCCTCAAAGATCCCTCTGGACGCTTGGCTAGATGGAGCTTACTCTTGCAAGAATACCACTTAACAGTCGCCTACAAGTCGGGCCGTAAGCATCAGGATGCGGATTGTTTGTCGTGTGCGCCTATCACAATCGGTCCCGAGGAACTCGCCGATGATTTTCCTTTCCTGGGCGCTATTAGTACCTCCCACATGGCACAGCTTCAGCGGGCGGACTCAGAGTCCGCGCCGCTCATCGATTACCTCGAAGGCGTCGACGCTCGCATCTCGCATGTTTTTCGTCGTGGGCTCCACACCTTCACTGTACAATCTGGTGTTCTCTACCAGCGCAACTTTTCCAGCAACAGAGAAGCGTTCCTGCTTGTCGTACCATCACAGCTGCGGTCAGAGATATTGGTGCCCGTCATGATGCACCCTCCGCCGGCCATCTCGGAGTAAGTCGTACGCTCGCGCGAATTAAGCAGAAGTATTATTGGCCCAGGTTGCTCCCGTCAGTGCAGGCCTACGTAAAAACATGCCGCGACTGCCAACGTCGTAAGTCTCCTCCGTTGAAACCAGCCGGATTTCTTCACCCCGTCGAACCACTGAAGACCCCTTTTCACCAAGTGGGCATGGCACTCCTTGGCCCTTTTCTGAAGTATTCATCTGGAAAGCGTTGGATCGTCGTTGCCACCAACTACCTGACACGGTACGCTGAGACCACGTCTCTTGTCAAAGGCACTGCTGCTGAAGTGGCGCAGTTGTTCGTACACAACATTGTCCTGCGTCATGGAGCCCCCGCCGTAGTTGTTACTGACCGAGGAACTGCTTTCGCTGCCCGCTTAACCCAGTCCATGATGACTCCGACGCACACCAGCCATCGACGTTCTACGGCCTATCACTCACAGACAAACGGATTGGTAGAGCGACTCAACCGCACTCTAGCCGACATGCTTTCTATGTATGTTGACGTCGAGCATCGAACTTGGGATACCATTATTCCGTACGTAACGTTTGCCTAAAACACCGCCCTGCAGGAGACAACCCGACTGACCCCCTTTCAGCTTGTCTTCGGTCGGCAAGTGACCACTCCGTTGGATGCTATGTTGCCCGTTGACCCCTACTGCGACTCTGACGCTGATTTCGACGCAGGCACCTTCGTTCAGCGTGCTGAGGAAGCGCGGCAATTGGCACGCCTGCGAATTAACCGCGAACAGGAGACTGACGCCGCTAGGTACAACCTCAGACGCCGCTCCGTCAGTTATGCGCCTGGCGACTTGGTGTGGGTGTGGACACCTTTTCGTCGCCGAGGCCTTTCTGAAAAGTTGCTGCGCAGATACTTCGGTCCTACGAAGTAGTGCGCCGTATCAGTGATGTGATGCATGCAGTTACTCCCGTCGTAGCGGCCTGCTCATCGCGCCAGTCGCACCGTACGGAAGTCGTGCACATTGTTCGCATGAAGCCTTACCACGACAGACTCCCTGACTGAACAGCGGTTCACTGCAGCTTTATTTTGCTGATATTTCCCTCCTAGCCGCATCGTGGCGATGCTGCAGAAGAGGGCGCAGTGATACGTGCCACTGTGGAAGAAGAAAAACCGCCTGCATCCGTGCAGAAAGAAGATGTTGCTCTCCCGCTCACGCGCTCGGACCTCTTAGGGACCGCCACAGTTTTACGTCTCGTCTCCGGAGGTTCTCCTTCGAATTGCTCATAACAATATTGAAGAAGAGAATCCGGAAAATCAACTGCCGGTCAGCGAAAAAAGTTTTGCTTAGTGATCCGCCGCCTGATAAAAATCGCATTTAATAGATAAGGAATTGGTGTGTGTCTTTTTTCTGGCTGTCCCTGGAAATGTAGTGAAATTTGGTCCCAAGAAATCTTTATTGCGCACTCTGCTAGAACATTATACAATTAAATGCCGACCCCGAAGACTTGAACGCATAAAACAGCATTTCAAAATACAGCCGAGATAGATAATTCGACGGTTGGAACCATATCCTGAAAAGATATAGTAAATACCACTATATTGGGAATTGAATATTACCTTCGAGATAACGATGCATTTTATAAGTTGAAGCTGCGCAGCTAAGTAGACAATGCCTTTTATATCTTTTGCAGCCAGTCGCATGCATTTGCTTAATATCCGCTAATGAGAGATTGCTCTAAAGAAGGCCACTTTATTCAGCTACTAACAAAATTTCTGTATTGAAGTAAACGAGAACTTATAACTGAAGTACGCTGAATGAGACGGAGGACACGGAAGGCGATTTAACTCTAAATTATACGAATGAAGAAGGTACAACGGTCCGTGCGAATCCTCTTCCTGTAAAGTGGTGCGCACGTGGTCCTGCTGCCTCCCAAAAGAGGGATTTCCTTTCGCTGTACATTATAGGCAGTGTGAACAGCTGCTGGAAGGTGTACTGGAATAAAAACAGAAAGTTGGGCTAGTTAGTGTGGATTCATTGTTAACAGCGCAAAAAAAACGAGCACAAAAGCGAACACAAGCGCAGCTGGATTAATCTTTTTCTAACAGTGCCATGCTTTAGAACTCATGTACGGATGCAGTGGTGCTTATCCACCCATGCACTGCGGGCGCATTCGCCAGCCGAAGCTGGTGATAACTATGCGATCATCTTCCATTGATTAGACATTAGGTCGTAGTCCTCCGTTAAAGCCGAATATCTGTTATTTACCGATATCTTGAGTTCATCTTCTTTTCTACATACCACTAGCTCGTAGATTTGGTTCCGTCAAAATAGTGTATTAAGTTCCCTCTTCAACACCGCATCGAGTATGCAGCGTACTCAGCTACTGCTATTGCAGGTGACCGTCACTGGGGCCGTTTGCTCAGCACTTCCCGGCACGTGCAGACTGCGCACCGATGATGCGACACCACCTCGGCTTGCCTTGGTAATCACGGCGCCGAATACAGACCAGACTTTAGCGCACATCTGGCAACGGCGATTGGGGACTACAACGGACACCACCGAAGGAGGACTTAAAAGCCAGCCAGCAAGCGTCCACTTCGGGCACGACACCGCATCGAGTATGCAGCGTACTCAGCTACTGCTATTGCAGGTTAGTTACGTACGGTGTGCTTCATGCTTTAGGAGTAACAACTGCTGTTTGATCGCGGTGTCGTGCACACTTGAGTGGATTGATATCTTAAAGCGTTCTAATTTACTTCTGTGTTCGCTCTACTCTGCAATGTTTGATTTGCTCCTCTTGCTTTCTGGGGACGTTGAGACGAACCCAGGTCCAATGTCAAAAGCGGAGGCAGATGCGTTTGCCTCGGCTCTTTAGTCGATACAGAAACTAGAGGCCGCACAAGAGGCGCTCTTGACAGAATTAAAAAGCGCAAAGGACAAACAAGCTGCCACTGATAATGAACTCATCATTCTAACAGCCAAGGTTGCGGCGCTTGAGTTGGCCACTTCCTCAGAAAACGCAGCAGATTCGAGCGTGAAGGAAAAAGGAATCAAAACTTTAAGTGATGTCTCAGATCAGCTGCAAACAATAACTTGAAGATGTGAGGACGCAGAAAACAGGCTCAGACGAAGTAATTTGCTGTTTTTCGGGATAGAAGATGACCCTGATGAGGACTGGGCTACCCCTGAAAAGGAAGTTATAAAATTCTGCTCTGAAAAACTGCAAACTGAAATAATCAGTTCGCAATTCGAACTCGTACATAGGCTTGGGAAATACCAAGAAGGAAAGAACAGACCTATATTAGCTAAACTAACTTTTTTAAAAGACAAGCAACGCATCTTGTCATCTGCACACAAATTAAAAGGCTTAAAATATTCAATCGGTGAAGATTTCTCCCCAGCTACGCGACAAGCTAGAAAGAAGCTGCTTGACTTCACCAAACCTCAAAAAGTTCCTTTTAAACTGTCAGTAGATCGGCTGTTTATAAGTGATCAGACTTACACGTACGACGAAAACACCGATACCGTAGTCATGTTGCAAAGATAGCTAGACATAAGCACTTGCTCACGGGCTCTTCAACAGTCAAAGCGACCTATCAATCGGTCTTTGTTGACACTATCTTACGCAAACATACGAAGCATCATGCCCAAGCGCGAATTAGTTTGCTCTCTGCTTGACGATAACGAATCTAATATTCTTGTTCTTACCGAAACATGGCTATATCCTGACATTACTGACGACGAAATTCTTCCTGATAACCATTCTTATAAAATTTACCGAAAAGATCGAACTAGTAAGAGAGGCGGGGGCGTTCATCTTGGTGTTAAAAAGTCATTATCTTCACTTATTATTGACTTGAACTCATCTCTTGAGATTGTGTGGGTTGAAGTAATAATAAATACGACCAAACTACTGGTAGGTGCTTGCTACCGTCCACATGACTACAGCACTTCTTTCGTTACAGAACTACGCAATAGCATAACCACGGCCCTCCAGCTCTGTCCTGCGCATTCTGTTTACTTAATCGGTGATTTTACTTTCCTCTCATAAATTGGCGTAATCTATCATCTTGTCGAACATCTGTGGATTTTCTTAACTTAACTTTAGATCTTAACCTGTTCCAGGTCGTTAACAAACCAACCCGTGGTACTAACATTCTATACCTTATACTCACCAACACCCCCGAAAAAATTGAATCTGTAGTTCATCTAAACGGCTTTAGCGATCACAACCTTCTTCAGGTAACAATCAGTGTTCTACTACCCTTTTCAGGTATCTCAAAGAAAATAATACGTGATTATAATAAAGCAAACTACTCTAAAATAAACGATGAACTTGAAGTATTTTTCAACCGCACGCTACTTCCTTCTTTTTATAATCACTCGGTGGAAGATAACTGGGTATGTTTCAAGAATAAAATTTCTACTCTAATTAACAAATATATCCCGTTGATCTCGATAACAAATGACAAAACAAATCCTTAGTTTACTAATGCCCTACGTAAGCTCAGGAATAAAAAGAAACGTCGTACAATACCGCTAAATGCGTCAATAATGCTCCTTCGTGGGAAAGGTACAGCCTTTGCTTAAAAACGTACTGTTCTGCCTTAGCTGCAGCTAAAAATAAATATTTATCCACAGATTTACCTTCTCTCTTAAATTCGAACCCAAAAACGTTTTGGCGAATTATATCACCTGACCGTGACTATAACCAGATAGCCTTGTATAGCGATACAAATACTCCCCTCCCTGACAATGTGTGCCCCTCTGCGTTTAATACGTCTTTTTCATAGATTTCAGCCGCGAGGATCATACCAATGTAGCTGATGTTGCTGATTTTGACTGGCAATTCATGGAAAGTATTGAAATCTCGGTGGAGGGAACTGCATGTCTCATTATAATTTGAAGTTTTCTACTTCATCTGGTATTGACAATATTAGTTCCAAGATATTAAAAAATACCATTTCTATATCCAGTAACATTCTGTACCATATATTCAAGCAGTGTTTGTCATCGGAACAGCTGCCCAATGACTGGAAAATGGCCAAAATCATACCCATATTTAATACAGGGGATAAACACTCCCCGGAAAATTACCGTCCAATTTCATTGACCTGCATTTGCTGCAAGATGCTCGAACATATAATTGCTACTCATATTTATAATCACCTAGAGTCCAATAATTTCTTTTTTCGCCATCAACATGGTTTCAGGAAAGGATTATCATGTGAGACACAGTTACTCGCATTCACGACTGATCTGCACCTTAACATGAACAATAACCAGCAGACCGATTGCATTTTCCTTGACTTTTCCAAAGCATTTGATCGTGTAGCTCATTGTCGCCTTATTGCTAAATTAACTGCACTTCGAATTGACTCCATCACTCTAACATGGCTTCGTAATTTTCTTTCGAATCGTCAACAGTTCACAATAGTTAATACTATTGCTTCGTCTCCTACCTACGTTACTTCTGGTGTGCCTCAGGGCAGTGTTTTGGGCCCTTTACTCTTCCTAATTTACATAAATGATTTGCCACTTAATGTTTCTTCTCGCTTTGGTATTTTCGCTGACGACTGCATTATTTACAGACCAATTAACAGTACTGACGACCACCTGGCCCTTCAATATGACCTTAGCCTAATTCATAGTGTGTGTAACAGCTGGTTAATGGCTTTAAATGTGTCAAAATGTCAGGTAATTTCTTTTAGTGGTAAGCGTGACAACTCACATTTTTTATACAACGTCAATAATAACGTGCTGTTACATACAGTATCGTATAAATATTTGGGTATTCACCTAACCGATAACCTCTCCTGGACAGACCATATTACAGCCGTTTGTGCAAAAGCTTCAAGGACATTAGGTTACCTACGTCGTAATCTGAGTTATTCACCTTCCCACATCCGCAAATTGGCCTATCACACATTTGTTCGTCCTCAGCTCGAGTATGCATCTTCCATTTGGTCCCCACATCCTACATACTTATTCGACATGCTTGAATCAGTCCAGAACCGAGGTGCCCGTTTCATTTCACGTAATTATAGCCAACACTCCAGCGTAACGCAAATGAAACTCGACCATTCCATACAGCCTTTAGTTCTTCGCCGTAATATCGCTCTGTTATCCTTGTTTCACAAATATGTTAATAATGCCACACAATCCACACTACATATCCAGACCGCCTCGAACACGTCTCGTCGTTTAAATAACCACTTAAGTTTTGCGCGCATGTACGCTACGACACATGCTTTTAACTTTTCCGCACTCCCTACCGCCATTCGCTTGTGGAATTATCTGTCTGACCATATTGCTTCCGAGTCAGATCAAGAAAAATTTCTTCATCTCCTACACGAGCATTGTTAATAATAGCACTTACAAATAACTTTATCTTGTTTCTTACACTTGGCAATCTGCTTCGAACTTGTTGTGATATTTGTGATGCATTGCCATCTCGTTCCTGTGAATTGCTATTTTATGCTGCGTCGTGTGTTCACTTGTATAACCTGTATATATTATTGCTTTTTTGCGTCTTTTTCCCTGAATATCACTTCAAGAATTGTACTCCCTGATACGTTTATCCTTTGTGTATTTTACTTTCTAGTATTAATGCCTTACGTTAAGTTTTACTCATGTTATTTCCTTAAGTGTGCCTTGGTGGCCTTTCACTACTGTTGTTCCTGTTTCATGTTTTTATCTTGGTAGTAATGTTGATGAGCCCTGTATTGAGGTGTATCTTTTGTATACCACTTTAGAAGGCTGCTTATTCTGTAACCCCCCTTACACAATGCCCCCATGGGGCCTGTAAGGTATTTTTAAATATATAAAAACCCTTATCATCGTCATAAGCCGGAATACACCCCCTGCAGGGCAAAGGCCTCTAGGAAGCCTCGCTAATTAACCCAGTCCTTGGCATTGCCAATTAACCCTGGCCACCGTATCCTCGCAAACTTCTTAAGCTCGTCTTCAGTTCACAGCGCGAACGAGACAAGGGCGAAAGACAGTTCTTATCGGATGGCTTCTCATCGGAAGCCATCACTACGTGGCAACGAAGCAGCCATAAAACGATAAGAGGCTAACGAATATTTTTTTTGTCAAACTGAATGATCGCAACACAAGAGCTATATGTTCAATTTGTAGGTTGCTACAGGCGACAAACAAGCTGATTGGAGCATTGCACACGTTACACCGATTCATAAAGATGATGACCGGATTTCGTTTAATAATTATCGTCCTGCTTCAATAACAGGTACACGTTGCAAAATGTTGAAGCATACTAAAGGCCTAAGGCAATTTGTAGAAATAAGTAGTTCTACAGCTCATGTGCTTCCTGTTAACTCCGGCCCACCACAAAGATGTGTTTTATGGCCGTTGTTGTTTCCTATCTATGTTGACGATTTAGCAGCTACGGTCACCGGTGATGTATTTATTCGGATGTATGGGGACAGTTGCCTTGTTTTCAAAGAAATAACCTCTAGTGATGGACACATCCTTCTACAGGAAAGTATCCTTGAAATAAAACGACGGAGTCATCGCTGGGGGATGGAACTCAGCACAAAGAAAACAGTACTTTCGCGTGTTACTAGGAAAGAATTTCAGTTACTGCTTTACCCTATTCACTACGTAACAGTCCTATTTCCGCAGCGGCTAAGTATAAGCTGAATTGGCGATACACCAATTAACAAGCTCACCTAGTCCGAACGTATACCGTATAATTTTACTGCCCCCTTAGAAAACGGTGGTTACCGAAAAGACAACTTAAAGGTGCACGAATTAGTACAAAACATCCTAGCTTATATTGCAACCGTAAGGTCGAAACTAGAAAATGCCCTATTGTAAACCTTATTGTAAAAATGTTATTATTCAGCTTGAAAGGATTCAGAGAAATGTAGTCAGACTTGTTTTCGCAAAATATTGTTACGAAGACGAAGAGGCAGTGACGCGCGAAGAAGCGCTCGCGATATGCGCCGAACCATTAAATCATATTTTCATTTGTGAACATGTCGTCCTGTTGTTTGGCTGGCCACCTCGTAACATTTGGTGGAGGGGCTGGTTGCCACATCGTCATCCTGGTCCCTGGAGCTTCACCGCGTCCTGCTCGCTTTCAACGACCGCAGAGGGGATCTGCCGCCCGACTCAACCTTATCTCGACATGACCATCACCAACCAGCCGCTTTCCCCCGCCCTGTCCCCAGCATTGACCACAAGACCCGAAGACGAGGACCAGAAGTACTATGACCCGACGACTACACGATCCAAGACGGCACCCCCACCCAAGCTGTCCTGGAAGTCCGTAACTCTTGAGCTTCTGCTCTGGGCGACTGACTGCTGGACCTGAAGCTGCGGGCGCAACCGTTCATCAGATCATCGAGTTCGTCAAGTTGGCAGGCCTTTCATCTTCTTCAATTCTTTCTGGTCATGCCCCTTGTCACCTCACCATTCAGAATTCAAGCTCACGATCTGGCGAGCTCTTGGTGGCCTCGGGTAATGTTACGAAGACTTAGTGAGCAGTGGCGCGGGACGGAGCGCTCGCGCTATGCTGGCAGCTATTAAATGTCCTGTTGCTTGGCTTGCGATGTCCTGTTCCTTGGCTTGCCACCTTGTAATTATATGAGCAGATAGATTACCCCTATAATTTATTGAAGCACAGTAAAAAACCTACGTCAGCAGTCCCACAAGAAAAAAGTCTGAATTACAATTGTTTATACAAGCCTTTCGGGGAAGATTAAATTTACCATAACAGAATCCGTTAAGCACCCATATACAAGGACAACGTGGCTAATACACAAACCCTCTTTAGCTCCAATTTTTGATCGAACTAACGGTTTTAAATAGTTTTTTTTCTCTCGCACTGTCACAGAAAGGAAATGTTTACCACGCAAGGTTTTGTAACGCCATGAATCTGTTAAAGAATTAGAAAGCCATTGTTTTCTGATTAATATGTCCTGTTTTCCTTACAAAATAGTTGTTCGTCATAAAACTCCCATAACTATCCAACAAGAGGTCTGTTGTCATTTTTTTGCCTAGCAACTATTGTAGTTTCCTTCTTTGAGAAGTGCGTTGTTTCCCATATGGTTTTCCTTGCGTTGTATGTGTTCTTTTTTGGTATCATTATATATGTAAACCCCTCCTGCTTGGGCCAAAGCACTGGCCTGCAGTAAGTACAAATAAAAAATATAATACTCAAATGATAAATTCGACTTATAGCGGCTTGCCGCGCACAAACATACAGTAATATAATTCGCGGCAATGTGGCAAAAGAAACATCTCCGGTGGCGCTTTCCCAACCGGCTTCATTCTGCCCCATTTTGCGTGAGTAGGGTCGTTCTCGACTTTGCAAGGGCTGGCTGAAATTGCTCGCGAAAGGCAACATTCTGGACCAGCAGTATCCCAAGTCTGCTGCACTCTGCAATAAAAATTCCAACTACCGTAACCGTTGTCATGTTTCCCGCTGCGAGCCGTCATACAGAAAACGGCCCGAGCGGTCGAGTAGGTGAAGTCCGCCAAGGGCTACGATCGAAGCGGCCAGGAGAGGAAGTCGGGATAACGAATAGTGGGACGGCGATGATATATAGCAGGCAGAACAAAAGGAAAAAAATGGAGGAATCCTGCTGGAGACAAAGGTATTTAAATGAAGAGGTAATAAACGCTGCTCAGGAGAGGATGGAGAGCGAAAGAAGTTGAAGTTGAAGTTGAAGTTGAAGTTTATTCCTTTCTTACAAAGGAGGAGCCGGGACAAAAAGTTGTGGCGACAGCTTGACAATGGACCCGGCTCCTTTACATACCCGGCAGTACAGGAGGAAAAGCGACTGCTATACCTTCAACAAACATACATACATACAAAGCAAAAGTAAATAAATCAGCACTTCACAGGTTACCTATGCACATCATGCAAAAATGACAAAATAAAATGCGATGCGATAAAAAGGTCATAGATAATCATACAAAGAATGGTGCATAATAATCAGAAAGATTGCATCTGAAATTCTCAAGGAAAAGAATTCTCCCGACAGTATTCCAGAATTTCGTGTTTTGATTTTCGGGTTATGTCAAAATTTTCTTCGTTTAATCTGTTCAGCACAATTGGAAGGTTATAACACAAGGATTGATTCACATAATAGGCTCTTGGTGTGGGGGTAAACCAAATTTCTCTGTGTCTTGTGTCACAGCAGCTGGCGTTTTCTCTGTGTTGTGCAAGCAAAATGATGAGGTTGTCGGGGTGTTTTAGGTGATATTTGTAACATGATAGCAGTCTATAAGTATATAACGCAAATATTGAAAGCATTTCATACTTTACAAAAATATTCCTGGTGGGAGAAAAGAGTGGTACATTGGCAATACATCTCACTGCTTTTTTCTGAAGCAGATGCATCTTGTTAAGATTTGTTATGCCTGATGTACCCCACACTATGTTACAATATTGCAAATGAGAAAGTACTAACGCATTGTAAAGTATCATCTTTACCCTTATTGGAAGAATGTGCCTAAACCGCGCAAGTATACCAAGGGCGGAGGCGACATTTGAACGTATGTAATCAATATGTGTATTCCAAGTTAAATTGCTTGAAAAGGTAACTCCCAGTGTTTTTACGGACTCAACGAGCTCTATAGGCTGGCTATTGAATACGGCTTTGATAGGTTGCGATATTTTCTTTCCTTTAGGACGGAACAACATAATTTTTAGTCTTCACTGGATTTATTCGCAGGTAATTTGCTTCAGCCCATAAACTGAGTTTAATAAGTGCATTGTTTGTTTGTTTTTCGACGTCTGTTTCCGAAGTACCTGTGATAAAGAAAGTTGTGTCAACAGCATATGATACTACATAAGCGCTACTTCTGCTGTAGCAAATATCATTTATATAAATTAAGAACAGTAATGGCCAAACTATGTTTTCTTGAGGCACTCCAGATGTTATAAGGAGAGTAGAAGAAGTTGCTGTGTTTATATCTACATAATGAGCTCTGTGTGATAAGTAGGATTCTAATAAAGTTAGCGCTACACCACGTACACCATACTTATTTATTTAGAAAGAAGGACATCATGATTAATGAGATCAAATGCCTTAGTAAAATCGATATAAATACCAATACCGAGTTTATTTTCTCTAAATGCCTGTATTATAATTTCTTTTTGTGTTAGAAGCGCCGTTTCAGTAGACTTATGCTTCCTAAAGCCCAAAGTCAAGGAATAAGCGATTGTAATCAAATTATGAAGTTATTCTGGTATGGATTATTTTTTCAATGCCCCTAGAAAGCACAGGAAGTAGGAAAATCGGTCGATAGTTATTGAGTAAATTTTTATCTTCACGCTTAAATATTGGCACCACTCGGGTAATCTGCATTTCCTTAGAAAAAATTCCAGTGGATAAAATTAAGTTGAATATGTAGGTAATAACAGGGCACAGGACGTCGAGAACATAGTTGACAGGCAGTATCTGCATACCATTTGAGTCCGGTGATTTGCTATTTTTGATGTTATTTATGCAAGCGAGAACTTCGGCTGAATCAGTTGGGGCTAAAAAGAGGGACTGCGTACTATCGTTTCCTTGTACGTACTGAGCGTAATTTCGGCAGATACTCACATTCTGGTTAATTACACAACTTTGTTCAATAAAGAAACGGTTAAAAGCATCTGCCAAAGAAGTACCAGAGAGTAGCTTTCCGTCATGCGTAAGGGCATCAAGTGTAGATGCATTAATGCTGGGATGTCACAAGTTCAATTTGCGCCATACAATATCTGGACGTTGTACGTATTCATCACGAAACATGTTTATTAAGAAAGATTCTTTAGCCTGCTTTAGTTTAGATGTAAATTTATTTCGATAGGTCTTAAACTGTGCAAGTATTGTTAAATCTTTTGTTCTTACAAATTTGGCAAATAACGCATTTTTATGCTTAATCATAATCAACAACTCTCGCGTTAACCAGGGTTTTCGCGCTTTCTTCGGCTTCTTCACTTGCACTAACGGAAAATGTAGGTGGTATATATCTTTAAATATGCTTATAAATTTTGAATATGCAGTATTACTATCACTCCATGTGTAGACGGAGTTCTGTGTTTGCTGTTCAACTGCGCTCCGGAATGACTCAAGGCGAGCAGGATTAATTATTTGGCGATAAGTAGTTTGCTCTCTATTCCACTTGATCGGAAAGAGCCTATCTACCAATAGAAAAATTCCCAGATGGTCGCTCATGCTAGTATACGGAGTTCCACCGAATATTGTGTCAGTGCTAATATTAGTAATAAATACATCCAATAAAGTAGAGCTTTGTTCTGTGATTCGTGTTGGATAAGTGATAACATTGGACAGCCCATATGCAGAAAGAGTAAGGCTGAGTTCATTTTGGTTAGGTGTAGGCATCAGCATGTTCACGTTCAGGTCTCCACCCAGAAAGATATTCACTTTCTGTTCCACAACATATTCGAAAACTTCGTCTAAGAAGGCCAAAAATCGGCTAAAAGTACCAGACGGTGGCCTGTACACCACGCAAAACAGATTATCAAGATGGCGTAGAGTAAGCACCTCAAAATCAGGTGTGCGAGCACAGAAACGTTCTTCAGTATCACAGATAACATTCTCTTTTGCAAGAATAGAAACACCGCCACCTTTCTTGTCCTGACGATTGCGAAAGAAACATTGATAACCAGGTGATTGAAATACAGCCGATTCATCTTCATACCATGTTTCAGTAAGCATTAACACCGTGAATGGTACTCCGAAAAGATCTAGCAAAGCACTCATTTCACTTTCTTCATTTTATAAAGAGCGAACGTTGTGGTGAAAAAAGGATAGGGCTGGCTTTTTGGTCACAACCAATTTCTGAATTTCTTGCGGCAGAAAACCCATAATTGTTGGGCAACAAAGCTAGATAAGTACAAGCACTTTACGCTATCTTGGACAGGTCATCCACGCGGGTGATAGGGATGACGGGTGTGGTATCAAATTTGCGAACATAGATTTTTCCGTTCTTGACCCACGCGTATTTCCAACCCTGCGCTTTTTTCGCTGCATTAGCAGCACCAAAGAGACGTTTCATGGCTGGGCACAGGTGCTCGTTTACAAAGATATTGTTGTTCGGTTCTAACGCCAGGTCATTTGCCGTAAGCCTGCACTTTCTAGCTTTTTCCAGGAAAGCGTTACGCTGAGCTCTGTGTGTAAACTGCACAATTATGTTAGGGGAGGCAGCATTTCCGACAGTCTGAACACGATGGCAAACCTCAATGTCAGCGTCCGCTAGAGGCATGCCAATTTCTTGAGCCACTTTTTTCGTTAGTTCTTGCAAGTTTTCATTTTCTATTTGTGGCACTCCTTTAATTTCAATGTTGAAACACCGTGAGTGCTGCTCGGTCTGCATAAGTCGGGACTCTTGTTCCTTTACCTGTGCACACAGAGCCTGACGTTCCTCTAGCAGCGTTCTTATTGTTTCTTTCAGATCCTTGTTCTCTGTATCAATTCTTTTAACAGAATCTTTTATTTCTTCACAGCTTTTGTTAATAAAGCCCATGCTGGTCTTAATTTATATGATATCTTTCTTGAGGTCTCGCTCGATACTTTCTTTCATATCGCGAAACTCTTGTTTTATTTCACGCTTCAAGTCTTCAAACATTTTCTGAAGCTCTTTGGTCATTTCTCAGATTTTGACAAACAAAATGCAAACCAGCTCCAAAACAAGACGCGCAACAAAGTGCTTGGCAGCAATATGGTAGCGGATCCACACTGAATAGTTTTACATGCAGTAACTAATAATTTCTGGTAGCAAACCTGCAAAATATGGGCAGAAGATATAGCACGGCCGTTGTCTCCGCTACCGCAGCTGCCAAGTGACGCTGGACGAAACTGTCGCAGAATATGTAGCGTCAGTCAATGTGACGTCACGCCGGGGCATCCAATGGCTGATGGCCTCCTTCCCAGACGGCAGTGATGGTGCAGTCATGTGCTGCACTCGGCAACAAAGTCTGGCCACGGAAGCTGCAAGCCCTCCAGTAGAAAGCGATGCTGCAAAATATGGGCAGAAGATATAGCACGGCCGTTGTCTCCGCTACCACAGCTGCCGCACCGCTACCGCAGAATGAAACAAAACGGGTGTCCTGGGACGAAAATAACACCAGGATGAGGAGAGAAGAAGGGAACCTGTTCCAGACATACATAGAAAGATTCCAATCTCAATCATGGACAGCGATGCCGCCCATCTCTCGCTGTTGAAGGCGCGAAGACTATTGGCCTCATGTGCCGGTCCAAGCAGTTCTCTGTCTCTTGTCTCTTGAGCAGCCACAGCTCAGAGTGGAATGCTCCGCATAGATGCCCTCTCTGACAGATGAAGGAATGAATTGACAAAGCGAAAACGTCATGCGCTGGATATTGAGGGGCTGCCTTCTTTACTCTACGTGTGATGCGGGGGACTATCGTTGCTTTCGCTATCGATAAGACATTGCTGCGATCGCCGCAGAGAGATAAACCGATCGGCGCAGTGCGCAAATCAAAGAACGGAGGTATACGTAGACCTCGCAGAAGTTCAGAGCGGCGCCGGCAACAACGCGTACAGGGCTGACCATCAACTTCGGAAACTGCGCTCTTCGACGAGGTTATGGATGGGAGCGTCGCGCTACAACAAGACCTAGAAGCGTTAGCGCAAAACAGCCACCGCTGCCGACGCCCTCGCGCCGGCTAACTCGAGTGCTTCCATGAGCGGTCACCGATTACAGAAGTTTTTGCTCTGCTTACGAAGATTGCTATTTTATTCTGAAGGT